>CM056391.1:5252763-5474157 GCA_029718625.1 Synaphobranchus kaupii
ATGGTAACGGTAGATGTTCTCTGCCTGTTTGTGTCCCTGGCAGTAGTTATGGTAACGGTAGATGTATTGTACCTGTTTGTGTCCCTGGCAGTAGTTATGGTAACGGGAGATGTACTCTACCTGATGAGGCCTTGGCAGTAGTTAGATAACAGGAGATGTACTCTACCTGTTGAGGCCCTGGCAGTAGTTATGGTAACGGTAGATGTATTGTACCTGTTTGTGTCCCTGGCAGCAGTTATGGTAACGGGAGATGTATTGTACCTGTTTGTGTCCCTGGCAGTAGTTATGGTAACGGGAGATGTACTCTACCTGATGAGGCCTTGGCAGTAGTTATGGTAACGGGAGATGTACTCTACCTGTTGAGGCCCTGGCAGTAGTTATGGTAACGGGAGATGTACTCTACCTGATGAGGCCTTGGCAGTAGTTATGGTAACGGGAGATGTACTCTACCTGTTGAGGCCTTGGCAGTAGCCGATGGCGGGGTTCTGCCAGGTGAAGGCCAGCAGGATACGCTGGAGCTGATGCACGGCGGGGTCAGAGGGCGAGGAGAAGGACTTGTTGCCGGTCAGGGTGCGGTGGAGGTCCAGCTGAATCTGTCGCGAGGCGGGGTGGGGCGAAGCCTGGCTCTTCTCCAGCATGGCCTGGTAGCGTCGCGGCTGGCGGTCTCTCAGCGAGCGCGTGCGAGCGCTCACCAGCCAGAGCCACGCCCTCCGGCGGTACTCCAGCGGAACCCCCGCCCGCAGCAGCGCCTTCAGCTCGGGGGAGGGGACCAGCTCGCCCGGGGGGCAGCCGCTCAGGTACTGAGCCCAGCGGGTGGACAGCGGCCCGTCCGCCACCCCAGACCCCCGCCGTGCCAGGTTGTGGGAGCGAACGTCCAGCACCTGGATCTTAGCCAGCAGCTTCACGTCCTCAATGTCAAAGTCTGGGACTGTCTTGAAGCCGTAGTCGTCATACTCCCTGAGGTTGGGGAGGGGAGGAGAGGGTGGGGGGGGGGGTCACTGCAAGGTTTTAAGCCCAATAAAGTGGGGGGTCATAGTAACTCACTTGATTAATTGAAAAATAATGTGCATTGGACATAATGCATTTTTTAATTTATGAATTGCATTTCAATTAATGATTAAATTCCCCCCCCCCAACCCTGGGGTAAATACTATGTACCTTGTGTGAATAACCTTTGACCTGAGGGACAGTGGTTATCAGGGCTGGGGGGGTCAGTTTAATTTGGGTCAACTTAGAACAGGGCTGCCCAACCCTGTTCCTGGAGATCGACCATGCTGTAGGTTTTCATTTCAACCCCAAGTTGGCACACCTGATTCTACTAATTAGAAGCTTATTGAGATCTCTAGCTGTTGAATGAGGTGTGCTTTGTTAGGGTTGGAGTGAAAACCTACAGATCTCCAGGAACAGGGTTGGGCGGCCCTGACTTTAACTGAAATTATGATTCACCAACCCCTCCTCTCCTCCCCCAATCCCCCAAAACAGATAAACTGCCCCCCCCCCCCCGCAGTATTAACCTGATGGGGTCCAATTTGAGCCCGTCCTTCAAGTCTCTGTGCAGTGCCTCCTCTATCAGGCTCTTTACTGCCTCCTGCTGGCTGTCGTCCAGCTGTCTGCTCTCCTGCAGGTCACGCAAGACGCCCAGGTACCGCCTCTCCGTCTGCCAGTTCCGCGTCTCCAGGTAGGCGCACTAATTTACATTTACATTTTAGCCATTTCGTTGACGCTCTTATCCAGAGCGACTTACAATTAGCGCACAAAGAAAAAGGCCTAAGTTCATAAATCACCAACATTCCAAGTAGTAATTAATGAGAGGGTGCGTCCCAATACTCGAAAATGCACCCTCCTTTCCTCCACTACCACCTCCTCTCCTCCGTGCCCCGGAAACAGATCTTTGTGTTTTAATCTAATGTTGCTGATTACATCTTAAGTACGTATTAATGGTTACATGTTAATTAATGTCTCGACGCAAACCGCAATGTCGGGTACATTGTATACTGTACATGCAAATGCTTGTACTCGAAACGTTCAGGCAGTTTTGCATACTTCCGGGTAGGAGAGGAGTGGTAGTGGAGGAGTGGAGGAAAGGAGGTGGGGAGTGAAGAATATTGGGATGCACCCAGAGTGTAATGGACGGGCCATAACATACCTCCAATAGGTAATCCAAACTGATTATTAATCAACCAATATACTCATTTGTATATTTGTCAATTTTATTTCAATATTCTGCAGTGTATTACATGTCTGTGAGGGGGGGGGGGTTCTCAATTATTAGAGGAAAGTAGAAATGTATTTTATTAAATGACTAGAAGCCAACAGCTATGCTGGTTTATCTTAGCGTCGCGTTTATAACAGCTATGCTGGTTCATCTTAACGCTGCGTTTATAACAGCTATGCTGGTTCATCTTAGCGTCGCGTTTATAACAGCCATGCTGGTTCATCTTAGCGCTGCGTTTATAACAGCTATGCTGGTTCATCTTAGCGCTGTGTTTATAACAGCTATGCTGGTTCATCTTAACGCTGCGTTTATAACAGCTATGCTGGTTCATCTTAGCGATGCGTTTATAACAGCTATGCTGGTTCATCTTAGCGCTGCGTTTATAACAGCTATGCTGGTTCATCTTAGCACTGCGTTTATAACAGCTATGCTGGTTCATCTTAGCGCTGCGTTTATAACAGCTATGCTGGTTCAGCTTAGTGCTGCGTTTATAACAGCTATGCTGGTTCATCTTAGCACTGCGTTTATAACAGCTATGCTGGTTCATCTTAGCACTGCGTTTATAACAGCTATGCTGGTTCATCTTAGCGCTGCGTTTATAACAGCTATGCTGGTTCATCTTAGCGTCGTGTTTATAAGTCGAGCCGTCTCACCATCAGGCTCCTCCCACCTTCATCATTAAGTTCTTTTCCTGCTCCGAGCTCCGCCTCCAAAGCTGGGTCAGCTGGTAGATCTCAGAGTTCAGGAACTTGTTCTGGGTCCTGTAGGCCGCAATGTCGTCCTGGAAGGGGAGGAGCCGGGCGTCAGCTGATGCAGGAGGCACACGCTATTGGCTGGGTGGAATCTGTACTCCAAACCGTTACACCCCCCAAACTCCTATTCTACCAACAACCTTTTATTTACTTCATGTATTTTTTTAATTTATTTGACCCTTTTTTCTCCCACATTTGGAAAACCCAATTTTGCATGGGATCACTTCCATCGCTGTAATCTGCTGTATTAATTTGGGAGAACAGAGACAAGCATGAAACACATGATGTCAGCTGTTGCTTATTTTCACTTTACAGTCCATCAGTTAAAGGTTGTATCAGCGATTTTGGGTGACGTCACTTCTGAAGCGAAATCCCAAACAAACAGAGCCAGCTCCAGCTCAGAGCCAATTATGTTATGTTTTAAAAAATAGTGTTCAAGCTTCCAGAATTATAACCACGTTAATAACGTTTGTAAGAAACCAAACCGTTTGTAAATCCGTCAAGATTTCAGCGAGATAAGAGTATTAGCGTATTAGTATCACCCACCCCTTGTCGGTGATTGGTTGGAATACTGTTTATTTTGGTTTTGAGTGGTTGGTAGTACCATTTGTTTTTGTGTACGATCTCGGAGCATAGGCTGCCTACAGAGACGCGTTTTTTTGACGGCCTGCTTATGGGGCGGGCAGCTAGCGGATCGTGAGGAAAAATCAGATGAATGTGATCATTTATGTTTCGACCCAAAATCGCTGATACAACCTTTAAGCTTGTGTTCTCACACACACACACACAAACCTTGAAATGGTGTATCTCCTCCTGTAGCTGGTGGAAGGTGGCAGTTCCCATGCTGTTTGAAACGGGCCTAAGCGGGTCGGCCAGGCAGGCCTCCACCTGCTCAGAGAGCCGCAGCACCACCTCCTGCTTGGCCCGGTTCTTCTCCTTCATCAGCTGCACGTGCTCCTGTAGCTCGGCCAGCTGCGTGTCTCTCTGCACCAGGCTCCTCTGCAGCGCCTCCTGCTGACTGTGCTGGTACTGCAGCCGGGCGGTGAGCTCGGCCACCTGCCTCCCGCCCGCTCCCGACACCTCCTCCTCCTCCTTCTCCTCCTCTCCCTCCTTTTCCTGCGACACCAAACGGGAGCTCTCTCGCTTCTCCCTCTGAGCCTCCTCCAGGGCCTGGTGCAGCAGCCACACCAGCTCCTGACAGGAAGTGACATCACAGAGGGGTCAGAGGGCAACTAGAATAGCACTTAGGCATCTCTTTAGAGATCTCAGATTGTACTTTTACTTCTTATGACTTTTACATTTGACATTTTAAGGCATTTAGCAGGTGCTCATAATTCCAGGACTGGAGTTAAACCTGCAGGCACTGCGGCCCTCCAGGACTGGAGTTAAACCTGCAGACACTACGGCCCTCCAGGACTGGAGTTAAACCTGCAGACACTGCATCCCTCCAGGACTGGAGTTAAACCTGCAGACACTACGGCCCTCCAGGACTGGAGTTAAACCTGCAGACACTGCATCCCTCCAGGACTAGAGTTAAACCTGCAGACACTACGGCCCTCCAGGACTGGAGTTAAACCAGCAGACACTGTGGCCCTCCAGGACTGGAGTTAAACCTGCAGACACTACGGCCCTCCAGGACTGGAGTTAAACCTGCAGACACTGTGGCCCTCCAGGACTGGAGTTAAACCTGCAGACACTACGGCCCTCCAGGACTGGAGTTAAACCTGCAGACACTGCGGCCCTCCAGGACTGGAGTTAAACCTGCAGACACTGTGGCCCTCCAGGACTGGACGTACTTTCTGGTTTTTGACTTCCTCAGACAGCGTATGCACTTCCTGTCTGAGGTGGGACATCCTGTCCTCGGTCCAATTAGGAGGCAGGGAGGCTGAGGTTTCAGTCCGGTTCTTCCTGGTCGGCAGGTTTGAGGAGCGGCAAGGTGACCTCCTGCCCTCCTCTGGTTTCTCTCTCTGAGGGGTTGGCAGCAGGCTGGAGGTCACTGGGGGGTCAAGGGGGTCAGGTGTCACAGTGGGGTCATGGGGGGCTCAGGGGTCACAGTGAGAGGGTCACAGCACTGGTTCTATCTGCAGTCAGTCTGTGTGTCTTGAATTATTTGAAAAGAAAAATTATCATTAAGATGAAATATACAAATGTACTTATGCTTGCACAACAGGATTATTTAGGTAAAAAAGACAATTGGTATATGTGTGCATGTAAACCTTTTCTCAACCGTCATTGCATATATATATATGTGTGTGTGTGTGTGTGCGTGTGTGATTTTGGTGGGTGTATGTGTGTGTATGAGAGACAGAGTGTGTGTGTGGATGTGTGTGAGTACCCCTATGGAAAAAGAATATGCTGCAGTATATTGTAAATATTTATCTTCACAATATATTTAAAATATACTGCAGTATATTACATTTCCATAAGGGTATGTGTGCATGTGATAGAAAGAGAGAGAGAGCACTGTAGGGCGTACCGGAGGCGGGGCTCTCGAGGGCAGGGGTCTTGGGGGCGGGGCTTTCTGAATCAATGGGCGTGGTCTCATGTGACAGATCCAAGTGGAACACACTTCGGCTGACTTCCTGGGACAAGCGGTTAAACCGCAAACTGCGAACCGAGTTTCTGTATGAACACAGACACCGACACACACACCATTATGCAGATTGAATCCATGAGAATAAGAATCCATCATGGGAAGTGCCTTTGGCCAAATCCAGATGACGCAACTGAAGATACCCTGGGGCTTGTCAGAAGACTGTTACATGGACAGGACAGGTGTGTGTGGAACAGGGATAGATTCAATAGGGTTTACCACAGTAGCAGGTGTGTGTGTGTGTGTGCGTGTGTGTGTTACAGTAGCAGGTGTGTGTGTGTGTGTGTATGTATGTGTTACAGTAGCAGGTGTGTGTGTGTTACAGTGATAGATTCAGCAGCGTTTAAAGTAATAGGTGTGTCTATGTGTATTACAGTAGCAGATGTTTGTGAGTGTGTGTGTGCATGTGTATGCGTGCATGTGAGTGTTACCGTAGCAGTTGTGTGTGTGTGTGTGTGTGCATGCCTGCGTGTGTGTATGTGCATGTGTTACAGTAGCAGGTGCATGTGTGCGTGTTACAGTAGCAGGAGTATGTGTGTGTGTTACAGTAGCAGGTGCATGTGTGCGTGTGTTACAGTAGCAGGTGTGTGTGTGTGTGTTACAGTAGCAGGTGTGTGTGTGTGTTACAGTAGCAGGTGTGTGCGTGTGTGTTACAGTAGCAGGTGTGTGCGTGTGTTACAGTAGCAGGTGTGTGCGTGTGTGTTACAGTAGCAGGTGTGTGCGTGTGTTACAGTAGCAGGTGTGTGCGTGTGTTACAGTAGCAGGTGTGTGTGTGTGTGTGTGTGTTACAGTAGCAGGTGTGTGTGTGTTACAGTAGCAGGTGTGTGTGTGTGTTACAGTAGCAGGTGTGTGTGTGTTACAGTAGCAGGTGTGTGTGTGTTACAGTAGCAGGTGTGTGTGTGTTACAGTAGCAGGTGTGTGCGTGTTACAGTAGCAGGTGTGTGCGTGTTACAGTAGCAGGTGTGTGTGTGTTACAGTAGCAGGTGTGTGTGTGTTACAGTAGCAGGTGTGTGCGTGTTACAGTAGCAGGTGTGTGCGTGTTACAGTAGCAGGTGTGTGTGTGTTACAGTAGCAGGTGTGTGTGTGTTACAGTAGCAGGTGTGTGTGTGTGTTACAGTAGCAGGTGTGCGTGTGTTACAGTAGCAGGTGTGTGTGTGTTACAGTAGCAGGTGTGTGTGTGTTACAGTAGCAGGTGTGTGTGTGTGTTACAGTAGCAGGTGTGTGTGTGTGTGTGTTACAGTAGCAGGTGTGTGTGTGTTACAGTAGCAGGTGTGTGCGTGTGTTACAGTAGCAGGTGTGCGTGTGTTACAGTAGCAGGTGTGTGTGTGTGTTACAGTAGCAGGTGTGTGTGTGTTACAGTAGCAGGTGTGTGTGTGTGTTACAGTAGCAGGTGTGCGTGTGTTACAGTAGCAGGTGTGTGTGTGTGTTACAGTAGCAGGTGTGTGTGTGTGTTACAGTAGCAGGTGTGTGTGTGTGTTACAGTAGCAGGTGTGTGTGTGTTACAGTAGCAGGTGTGTGCGTGTGTTACAGTAGCAGGTGTGCGTGTGTTACAGTAGCAGGTGTGTGTGTGTTACAGTAGCAGGTGTGTGTGTGTTACAGTAGCAGGTGTGTGTGTGTTACAGTAGCAGGTGTGTGCGTGTGTGTTACAGTAGCAGGTGTGCGTGTGTTACAGTAGCAGGTGTGTGTGTGTGTTACAGTAGCAGGTGTGCGTGTGTTACAGTAGCAGGTGTGTGTGTGTGTTACAGTAGCAGGTGTGTGTGTGTGTTACAGTAGCAGGTGTGTGTGTGTTACAGTAGCAGGTGTGTGCGTGTGTTACAGTAGCAGGTGTGCGTGTGTTACAGTAGCAGGTGTGTGTGTGTGTTACAGTAGCAGGTGTGTGTGTGTTACAGTAGCAGGTGTGTGTGTGTTACAGTAGCAGGTGTGTGCGTGTGTTACAGTAGCAGGTGTGCGTGTGTTACAGTAGCAGGTGTGTGTGTGTGTTACAGTAGCAGGTGTGTGTGTGTTACAGTAGCAGGTGTGTGTGTGTTACAGTAGCAGGTGTGTGCGTGTGTTACAGTAGCAGGTGTGTGCGTGTGTTACAGTAGCAGGTGTGTGCGTGTGTTACAGTAGCAGGTGTGTGTGTGTGTTACAGTAGCAGGTGTGCGTGTGTTACAGTAGCAGGTGTGTGTGTGTTACAGTAGCAGGTGTGTGCGTGTTACAGTAGCAGGTGTGTGTGTGTGTTACAGTAGCAGGTGTGCGTGTGTTACAGTAGCAGGTGTGTGTGTGTTACAGTAGCAGGTGTGTGTGTGTTACAGTAGCAGGTGTGTGCGTGTGTTACAGTAGCAGGTGTGTGCGTGTGTTACAGTAGCAGGTGTGTGTGTGTGTTACAGTAGCAGGTGTGTGCGTGTTACAGTAGCAGGTGTGTGTGTGTGTGTTACAGTAGCAGGTGTGTGTGTTACAGTAGCAGGTGTGTGTGTGTTACAGTAGCAGGTGTGTGCGTGTTACAGTAACAGGTGTGTGTGTTACAGCAGCAGGTGTGTGCGTGTGTTACAGTAGCAGGTCTGTAGCATGTAACTGTATTGTATAGATGAAAGGCAGTCCCTGCTGCCAGAGGAAGCCGAGGCCAGACTCTTTATTTTTGCATATCCTGTGCAGACCTACTTTACATCTCCCAACTGTGTGTGTGTGTGTGTGTGTACTCACTGTATCTCTGTGAAAGGGTGCTTGAAGGAGACGTTGCTGAGGGTAGCATGTTGCCGTGGCGCTGGTTGCCGGGCAGCCTCCTCTCCCACCAGCCCAGTGGGGGCTTTCACTACGGGCAGGAAGTCATCTTCACCCCCCCCCAAAAAAATTTTAAAAATAAAACAAAGATAGAAAAACACACTGAATGGAAAATTAAAGAAACTGCCCTCCTAGCTGAAACAAAACATCTCTCCCTGTAAGTGCCTGCACAGTAGCTGGGGGGTTGTGTTGCGGTGCGTGCACAGTAGCTGGGGGGTTGTGTTGCGGTGCGTGCACAGTAGCTGGGGGGTTGTGTTGGTGAACTTGGACCCACCAGGGACAGCCAACAGTGACTCACCGCAACATATCAATGAGCCACAGTGCAGTAATGGCAGGAGAGGCAGTCAGCCAATGAGCCACAGTGCAGTATTGGCGGGAGAGTCAGAGTCAGCCAATGAGCCACACTGCAGTAATGGCGGGAGAGTCAGAGTCAGCCAATGAGCCACAGTGCAGTAATGGCGGGAGAGTCAGAGTCAGCCAATGAGCCACAGTGCAGTAATGACGGGAGAGTCAGTCAGCCAATGAGCCATTATAGGCATTTAGCAGACGCTCTTATCCAGAGCGACTTACACAACTTCTTATTACATTTATCCATTTATACAGCTGGATATATACTGAAGCAATTCAGGTTAAGTACCTTGCTCAAGGGTACAACGGCAGTGTCCTACCTGGGAATCGAACCTGCAACCTTTCGGTTACAAGTCCACTTCCTTAACCATTATACTACACTGCCGTCCTAGTGCCACAGTGCAGTAATGGCGGGAGAGTCAGAGTCAGCCAATGAGCCACAGTGCAGTAATGGCGGGAGAGCCAGAGTCAGCCAATGAGCCACAGTGCAGTAATGGCGGGAGAGCCAGAGTCAGCCAATGAGCCACACTGCAGTAATGGCGGCTGGGCTGCAGGTTTCTGCCTGTTTACTGAGCGATCGCAATCACAGACCGAGCCGCTCAAAACAAACAAACAAAAGAAAATGTTGCCTGAGAGAAAAAGCTACGCTACTTTAGACCTGTCACTGGAAATGAGGGCAAATCTGTGTTAATAACTTTAAGGAATCACTACCTTAACTGTATTTGATTACGCGAGCTGCGCTGGGATTGCTGTTAGCTGGGTCTGCTGTTAGCCGGGTCTGCTGTTAGCCGGGATTGCTGTTAGCTGGGTCTGCTGTTAGCTGGGTCTGCTGTTAGCTGGGATTGCTGTTAGCTGGGTCTGCTGTTAGCTGGGATTGCTGTTAGCTGGGTATGCTGTTAGCTGGGTTTGCTGTTAGCTGGGTTTGCTGTTAGCTGGGTCTGCTGTAAGCTGGGTCTGCTGTTAGCTGGGTATGCTGTTAGCTGGGTCTGCTGTTAGCCGGGTCTGCTGTTAGCTGGGTCTGCTGTTAGCCGAGTCTGCTGTTAGCTAGATCTGCTGTTAGCTGGGTCTGCTATTAGCTCGGATTGCTGTTAGCTGGGTCTGCTTCTGTTGTGCTGCATGGACCCACATGCCCTTATGTTGTCTGTTGCTCTGGAGATCAGATTAGATTAGATTCCATAATTTAAAAAAAACCTGCTGGATCAGGCTTGTGTTTTGCTTACACATAACGGTCCTGTACAGCTGATGTCAGACAGGGCGGGTTTGGGTCAGGTCTACACAGGCAGGGGAATACCTCAGCATTGATTCAGCCTTACTAACACGAGCCCCGCCCCCAGCTCTGTCTGCTTCAACCAGGTCGGTTAAGCAACACTGCTACAGCCACACCTGTTACAGTAACACTGCTACAGGGACTTTCACAATAGATTCTGCACGCACACGCACACACACACACACACACACACACACACGCAAGCCCAAATGTTAACCAGTCCACAGCTCTGTTGCTCTCAGACACCATTCCTCTCTCTCCCCTCCCTCTCTCTCTCTCCCCCTCTCACACTCTCATATCCATGTTAGTGTCCTAGATCAGTGATCCTCAAGCAGTGGGTTGTGGGATGTCATGTAAATCCTTACTGGATATAAAGCACAGACACCAGTCATGTTACACAGACACCGCAGAACATGTTACACGCAGTCATATTAACCGCAGAACATGTTACGCGCAGTCATATTAACCACTGAACACGTTACACACACGGCAGCAGTTACAGCGCTTTAGAGAAATACTCATATTTGAACATATGTCAGATGGTCACAGTAAATGTATTCACTCCTTAAAATGTGTTGTAGTCATTGATCAGCACTTCCTGAGAAAGCCAGGCAGCTGCAGTAGCGTCAGGGGGCCTGCAGGGGGCAGGTTTTCTTTTCTGCAGTGCAGCGACGTGGACTTCCCAGGTCCCTTATAACAGGGCAGAGGGGGTTTCCCCAGTATCCGTGTGTGTGTGTGTGTGAGTGGGTGTGTGTGTGTCCAGTATCCTGGAGTGGATAAATGACTCTGGTCAGGCACAAGTAACACACAGCACGCTGGTGTGTGTGTGTGTGTGTCTGTGTGTGTGTGTGAGTGGACTCTGGAAAACATTTAAGTGTGGGCGTGTGTATGTGTGTGTGTGTGTGCTCACACTGTGTACGTTGGCTTGCTGTATAAATTTTAAATTAAGAACAGTTTGTCAGCTTGGACCTCTGACCATGTGAACAGTGAATTATCCTTCAAGTATCAAAATCCAACCTTACGCAGCAAAATTCCGAGCATTAAATCAACTATAGCGGTGTTAATCAATTCTGAGTGCTTCTATGACTGAAGGAATATTTTCCTCTAAACTAAACCTGCAGTCCAAGCTGAGAAAGGGAGAGTAGACTTTATTATAGATAAGAAAGAGAAACAGCACTGGGAGAAACAGCACTGGGAGAAACAGCACTGGGAGAAACAGCACTGGGAGAAACAACACTGGGAGAAACAACACTGGGAGAAACAGCATTGGGAGAAACAACACTGGGAGAAACAACACTGGGAGAAACAACACTGGGAGAAACAACACTGTCTGTTCCTTTGGCATTGGACAAGGTTTCTTTGTGCGAGTGACACGTTTATGAAGGTGCCAAACACAAGGGACACAGGTCATTAAGTCTTCTCTCATTGGTCACGTGACACGCTTACGCCAGTCTCTAAGTAGGAAAGAACAGTTACACATCATGTGCAAAATATGAGTCAAAATGGAGGCTAGGAAAGCATGGGAGCGGGAGGTTCTCATCACTAGGCAACCAGAGTCGTTGCTAGGCAGAGACTGAGCTCGGCCATGGTTCAAGGCAGGGATGCTGTCGGGGGGGGGGGGGGGGCGGGGGTAATGGTCTGTGATCTTGTGGTAAATATTATTGTCATGGGTCTGGGAATAATATAATAATATAGTTAATTATTTCCCAAGCCAGGGAATTCCACCCGGCAGCCCTGGTTTAAGGGCGTCGGCCTGCTTATCAGTCTCCTTCTCAGTTTTAAACAGCAGAATGTGAAAAAGAAAACCTTCTGTAAGTGCGGGACACGAGGACACACCCTGGTTTATTAAACTTTCATTTTAACAGTCAGATTCCTGGCTTCATGATTCAAGTAACAGAACACAAGCAATAGCTAACTGTAGAAGAATAAATCTCTCCTCAGACTAAATACATTCTTTGGCAAGTTCTCTTGAGCATATTGTCGCACACAAGCAATGATACGAACACACATATACAATGGCTACATTTTCCCTACTTCAAGTCCAACAGGGACAATGTTTACTCTGCCAGAGTTAATATTACACTGGTGTACGGGCGCTCTAGAGCACATGGAATCTCCCTGAGGCTAAAATAAGCACAACAGTATTCAGACAGTAGAACTGGTTTTTCAAACAGTCTCAACTGGCCTCAGAATCAGAATACTTATGAAGAAATATGATTGAACGCTCTGTGGGAAGCGTTATCTGTGGTTTCCAGTGAGATCTGCTGTGAATTACATACATACGCCTGCGTTACACACGCAGATCTGCTGATCAGAGAGCGAGCCTCCACTCACCCTGCCAGCCTGGTCGCTGTAAAGCTGCTTTGTGATAATGCCCTTTGTAAAAAAAACACTCAATAAAAGTGAATTGAATCGAGTTACTAAGCTGCGGCCTCCATTCACCCTTAATAAAGTTCCCGAGCTTGACTCTCAATAGAGCCGTTTGTGTCTGAGAATTTGGTTGGTGCTTAGCGGTCATTTGAGGAATTGCATTAGAAATTTAGTGATGTTCCATGTCCATGCCTCCCCCTGAATATGGCGAGTTTCTGTTTCCCCTAAAAACACAATTCAGTCACGCTGTGAAGCCATAGAGACTGAGCAGGACAGAGGAAGTGTATCGGTCTATGTGTGAAGCCATAGAGACTGAGCAGGACAGAGGAAGTGTATCGGTCTATGTGTGAAGCCATGGAGACTGAGCAGGACAGAGGAAGTGTATCGGTCTATGTGTGAAGCCATAGAGACTGAGCAGGACAGAGGAAGTGTATCGGTCTATGTGTGAAGCCATAGAGACTGAGCAGGACAGAGGAAGTGTATCGGTCTATGTGTGAAGCCATGGAGACTGAGCAGGACAGAGGAAGTGTATCGGTCTATGTGTGAAGCCATAGAGACTGAGCAGGACAGAGGAAGTGTATCGGTCTATGTGTGAAGCCATGGAGACTGAGCAGGACAGAGGAAGTGTATCGGTCTATGTGTGAAGCCATGGAGACTGAGCAGGACAGAGGAAGTGTATCGGTCTATGTGTGAAGCCATGGAGACTGAGCAGGACAGAGGAAGTGTATCGGTCTATGTGTGAAGCCATAGAGACTGAGCAGGACAGAGGAAGTGTATCGGTCTATGTGTGAAGCCATAGAGACTGAGCAGGACAGAGGAAGTGTATCGGTCTATGTGTGAAGCCATGGAGACTGAGCAGGACAGAGGAAGTGTATCGGTCTATGTGTGAAGCCATGGAGACTGAGCAGGACAGAGGAAGTGTATCGGTCTATGTGTGAAGCCATGGAGACTGAGCAGGACAGAGGAAGTGTATCGGTCTATGTGTGAAGCCATAGAGACTGAGCAGGACAGAGGAAGTGTATCGGTCTATGTGTGAAGCCATAGAGACTGAGCAGGACAGAGGAAGTGTATCGGTCTATGTGTGAAGCCATGGAGACTGAGCAGGACAGAGGAAGTGTATCGGTCTATGTGTGAAGCCATAGAGACTGAGCAGGACAGAGGAAGTGTATCGGTCTATGTGTGAAGGTCGGAGTCACGGTGTGAACCGTCCCCTCCTGACTTCCTGTTACAAACTCAGCAGCCATCTTTTATGTTTTTGCCAGTTGCCTAGTAACGGTGTTTGGCACACAGCAGCCTGTGCTGAGGCGGGAGATAATCTGTACATCAGTGTTGCCATGTCTGCGGCTTCCCAGTCAAATTGGGCTACTTTCAAAGTGGGTAAAAATGAAAAATTGTGTTCTTTGGGGGGGTGGGGGGGGGGGTTACTTTTTAATTTGGATTTGTTGTGATACTTTTTCCCCATCTGCAAAGATGCGGTCACTGTTCACAGCTGTTCCCCATCTGCAAAGATGCGGTCACTGTTCACAGCTGTTCCCCATCTGCAAAGATGCGGTCACTGTTCACAGCTGACATCTGCTGTTCCGAAGAAATGGAGGATGACAACAACAACCACTCCGAATATAAGCAAACAGGGGGCTGGTAGGTGGTCATGTCACAGTTCAGAACTTTTTAACTAAATGGTTAAAAATGTCTTTAAAAAGCAGCATGAGCTTTGGCGTGTGATGGTTAGGGTTAGGGTTAGGGTTAGGTTTTAGTGTCTAAAACCGCGAAACGTACGCTCCACGTCCACAGGAGCGAGCGCGTGATTCCCTAACAGACTTCCCAAACCAGCCGTCGGCTCAGAGCTCACTGCCCCCTCCTCTCCTTCTTCCAGGAATACAGAGGGTAAAACGGAAAAGCTCGCGTCAGGAGCAGCCAGACCTGTCTGTGCTTGTCCTGGTCTGTGCCCTTCCCCTCTCAAATAACACAGAGAATATGTGTCAACCATTATCATTCAACACTCCCGTCTGTTAAACAGAGAGAGGGGCCAGGGTTTAGCAACGTGCAAAATTACAGTCCACTGTTCATCAGGGGTTGGGCAGAACATTATGTTCTATGTGTGTGTGTTCTAAACGTATCCAGTACACATTAATCTCTCTCTCCACAATAATGCCAATCATAAAACATATATATTTTAACATTACATATTATGTAAATGTAATTAATGTGTTGGTGAAAACTGAGATCTGCTGTATGTGCAAGACTCGGACAGAAGTCTGTACATACAGACAGCCTGGGGTGCGTTTCCCAAAAGCATCGTAAGGCTAAGACGGTCGTAAAACCCTTCGTACAAAGCTTCTTGAACTTTGGGTGCGTTTCCCAAAAGCATCTTAACTTAAGACGCTCTTAGAAATGCTCGTAGATTAACGATTACTCCTGACCAGTCGTAGACGGTTAAGTGCGTTTTAGAAGCCCATAAATCACATACTTTCATACTGATTTTTCGTGTTAGTGTTCATTTCATTTTACGGTTACCATAACCACTGATTGTTTGTTTTTATAGTGATGTTAGATGTAACAATATTTACGTTTATTTATTTTTAATTTAATTATTTTTATATATTTGGAAATTACCCACAAAAGCCATTCCTTAAATAGCCCTATAAATAAATAAGATTGAGAAGTAAAATCAGTGGGAAAAATATTTTATTTCAAAAGAAACTTTGACGTGCCTAACCGGCCATGTATTGGGCATCACAATGGGGTTCGCGTCCCCCAACCTATCGCCCCTCCTCCTCTCGTATCAGCAGCACCACAGACACAAGTACAGAGATGTAAGATCCAGGATCACAAAGGAAAAGTCCTGCTGTGTGTTTCTTCCACCCATGAAGTCACATACGCCTTTTTTCTTCTTCTGATTTTTCCCCATTTTCTCCCAATATAGTAGCCAATTGAACCCCTATTCTAATTCAATTCCCCCCGTGTAGCAACCGCTAGAGAATCGCCGCTACACAGCCCCGTCAGCCGGCGGTAGGACGGGAGGGCGCCACGTCCTCTTCAGGGCGCGACTCCTCCTAAGGCTCCTGACCGTGATTCCAGCTCGCCCAAGGCCGCTATGCGCAGCGATTCTCTCCGAGCCCCTCCCCCCACCCGGAAGCAGCCGCCAATTGCTGCTCCCGGCCACCCATGAAGTCAGCCAGCTGATTTCACTAATTAGTTCTACCTCCTGGCTGAAGAATTGTGAAAATGAGCAAATCCAGGTGATTGGAACTAAATACTGACTTTTTACTTTCTGAACCCGGATTTTACACCTCTGGTTAAGTAGCACTTAAGAGGCGACTGCACGTTCACGCTTTAAGAACTGTTTTGGGAAATGCGTGTTACAAATTGAAGAGCCATCGTAGAATCGCTCGTTGAAATAGCACTTAACCCTAAAATTGATCGTTATCGGGAAACGCGGCCCTGCACACAAGTCTGCACATTCAGACAGCCTGGACACAAGTCTGCACATTCAGACAGCCTGGACACAAGTCTGCACATTCAGACAGCCTGGACACAAGTCTGCACATTCAGACAGCCTGGACACAAGTCTGCACATTCAGACAGCCTGGACACAAGTCTGCACATTCAGACAGCCTGCACACAAGTCTGCGCATTCATACAGCCTGCACACAAGTCTGCACATTCAGACAGCCTGCACACAAGTCTGCACATTCATACAGCCTGGACACAAGTCTGCACATTCAGAAAGCCTGGACACAAGTCTGCACATTCAGACAGCCTGGACACAAGTCTGCACATTCAGACAGTCTGGACACAAGTCTGCACATTCATACAGCCTGCACACAAGTCTGCACATTCAGAAAGCCTGGACACAAGTCTGCGCAGTTGTGGGCATGTTCCTTACCTGTGCAGAAGGCCATGCTGTCTGTGGTGGGCTCCCTGTGTGTGTCTGCGCAGATCTGCGCAGACTGCCCTGTGGCATCCCTGTGCTGCCATCGCCTCAGCTGCAGCTGCTGAAGCCAGTACATCATCGTCTCCCGATTCACAGCCTGCCAAACAATGAAGCCAGTACTTTAAGGCCTTTATGACGGAAAATATAATTTTTAAAGATTTCCACACCTGCCCATGCAGGTGCCCGACAGGATGTGGCAGGATTACCTTGAGGACGAAGGTTCTCTGGGGGGTCTGGATGTGGAAGGTGCCCTCGTCGGCCTGGAGGGGGTAGCTGAACGTGGCGTTTGTGAGCTGGACGTGGCCAAGCGGGTTGGCGTCCTGGGCCATCCTGTAATAAATCAGCTTGCAGTTCCTCTCCTCGTACACGAACCAGCGGGATTTCCAGCCCTTCAGAGGCCCGCCCATCTTGTGCAGGTACCCGCACAGTTTTGTGGGGGCCTGCCCCTCGATCCTCTGGAGGACGTCTGCATGTGGGGTACCCCCGTTGCTCCCCACGCCACTCTCCCCCGCGATGACGTCATCACAGACAGTGGCCAGGTCAGGGCCCACAGCCACAGGAAGGTCATTATCAACAGTGGGAGGGGCTGAGTTTGCCACAGCTGTAACGTCACAATCCACAGTGGGTGGGTCTGAGTTTTGTACCACAGTGACATCATAATCCATAGTGGGTGGGTCTGATGTTGGCACTGCTGTGACTTCACAATCCGCAGTGGGCGGGTCTGGGTTTGGCACTGCTGTGACATCACAATCTACTGTGGGCAGGCATTGAGTAGCACCAGAATTTCCCTCTGGAATTTCAGCTTCCATCACTCTCTGTAGCTGACTGATCAAAACATATTACAACATAATGATGAACTGTTGTGCCATAACTGTAGCTACATTTAACTAGCTAACAAATATAACATAATTATACTGTACAATAGAAAAAAACTGAGTTAATTTATTTTTAAAAATGAATGTGATTAGCATGTATGTAAGTGACATTGCCTTTGTGAAGTTCACATTAAACTGTGTCAATCATGGCAAAGGGACTGTTGCGTTAAAAAAACAAAAAAACATTTTGACGCCTATATGTTATATAAATTGAATATAACCATTGTATAACACGCTTTTTTATAGAACTGGGTTTGCAATCATCTTATTTTAAACGGACTTTATTGATATTAGCTACATGCGCCGGAGTGACCATGTCATCGTAGGGCCTATTACACAGTTTCAGTTTGTAAAAAAAATAAGTTTGTCATGCTTTGCTCCTCTTTAATGCAAACAATGTTTTAGACAATTAGCAGCAACTTGTTCTGCACCCCGACCCCGCCCACGGAACACAAGCCTCTACAGAGGTCACAAATAACACCGACCAGCTGCTATTTCAGTCACAAAACAGCGCCCGGAATCCAGTGGCACAAGAGTAGCCTAAAGGTTTTTCAAGAAATGTGCTTAAGATCGCAAACAACATGCAAGATTAATAAAACAACGATACACACACACAATCATCCGTGTCCATTTTCAGTGATAATTTCATAGGCAGTTGGAATTCAACTTCTCCTTAAACCTTCAACTTGTTATTGTTCACATGTTAAGATAATGAGGCCACCTTACAGGACAGCTTCATTAAGAAATATTTTCAGTTCGTTAAATATAGAGACAGTATAGAGGCTACTTACCGCTCCCTACTGTAGCCGTTGAAATCCAATATATCCAGAATTCCTTGAAAATATTTCCCCCCTTTTGCCGAGGCTACTTAAAAGTCCTCCTATCCAGAAGTTAACCACGTGTAGACAGCTATCCAGGTCCGTCTCCCATTTTCACTTCGGAATTAGCAGCGCGTTGGCTGGCCAGGGTTCCGCGCGTCTCTTGGCGGGGGCAATGGGTGATCGGCGTTCTTGGTTTGCTTACTCATTCGGTACGTTTCATATTCGGTTTACCACTGACGGCTTCATGCACAGTAAAAACACTTCGTGGAAAAAAAACCCGATTGCGACCGATTGCTTAAGGTGCCGCCCGTTCGTTGTTGCTTTAAAAAGGCCGTCTTCGGAGAGGGAAACCTCAGGTTACCAACTTGTGAGTGACAGGCATCCTCACTAAGCAGGCGCACAAGCTCGTGCAGTGGCCAGTGCAAAGCCGTTTCTGCTACCGTCAGTGGCGCGTGTGTATGTGTCGTGACGCTCCAGAGTGCAGTGGAAGGAACGGACATGAAACCGACCTGAGGCTGATTAAATTCTGTTTTATGTTGCCAGAACTTCCCACCTCTTCTTATTTGTGTGTTCTGGGCGGGTTGTGCATGTCTCTTATTTACATCAGTTTTTAGATCTACGCAAAGCGACTTCCTCCTGTAGGAGTTATCATCTACTCGATCACCTTATTTACATACAAGCAAGTGTCTTGCTCAAGGGTATAGCCTAGCGGCCTACATGGGAATCAAACCTGCTACCTTTGGGTTGCAAGCATAGGTGCTGGAAGTAGCGGTGCTGAGGCTGCTGTAAGTGCTACAATATATTAAATCTGTATACAATGCATTTAATAGCCTACCAAAGGTAGTATAACTACAGGGAAACTGTTCTGTATCAATGATACAAAAACAACTTAAAATCTCCATTGCGTGATAGCAAACGATTTGTCATTACAATTTTCAGCACCCTGAGTTCAAAACATCTTCCCGTGCCTATGGTTGCAAGCCCGTTCCTTTGTGCCACACTTCCACCCCAACTCTTCAAAGGGGTTTTGATTTTTTGTCACCTTGACCAGAATGATAAGATTAGAGATGGGATTATGTTTATGAGCACTGAGCATCAGAGAAGCAGCTGTATCATTATCCGATTCACTGCACTGGTCTTTCAAAGATAAAATCAAAATGGTGGCCGTTGTGGATGACCATCAAACCAACTGCAGATCAGTACTACCCAACTGCAGATCAGTACTACCCAACTGCAGATCAGTACTACCCAACTGCAGATCAGTACTACCCAACTGCAGATCAGTACTACCCAACTGCAGATCAGTACTAGATGAATGAGAATATACTGTACATGGTTTAATCTGGGCCCCTCTTGCTCTCAAATGGAAAAACACCAGTATCACAACGTGTCTTACTGAAGGTAATGATGTCATCTCCATTACCTTGTTAGGCCTACTCATTCAATCATGTACAGGTTTTGCAAAAATAATAAAAACATGTTTTCCCCTAAATGCAATAAACTGTACTTCAATGTACACATAAACAATACAAGCCTGTGCAGTCATGGCCACGTAACAGTAAAAATGGAAAGTAGGTTTCAACAAAAGGCAGACTATGAAAATATTCAGGATGATGTTCAAGCAGCCGATTCTTAAATTATGAGTGTATTGTTTGCACATTTAGGCTGTGAATGAATTTGTGCGTCAGCTGGAAACACTGCTTTTTATATGAACACAAGGCATTTATTACAAAAACTGCTAAATGTAGAGATGTGTGTTTTGAGTGAAGTGTGATGTGGAAATGGAGGACACACATGTTTGAGGTTTTGCTGGGAAAAATGTTTATTTTTGATGCTCAAGCTTCCATGATACATGTTCAGTACTAGCCACTTCTGTCAACAAGCGAACAATGGAACTAAAGGGAGAGAGAGGTGTGTAGCTGTCTGAGGGAGAGAGAGGTGTGTAGCTGTCTGAGGCAGCAGTGCTTGCCTGATGTAATTAAATATACTTGATGGGACAGAAACCGTAACACAGTAAATCATTATTGGCAGGTAGCTGTGCTGTGGTGACTTATTTTACCTGGGATCATATTGTAAGATTCTAAACTGATATGATCCACTCAAACACTGACAAATCAACCACGCCGCCGGCCGAATCAACCAACTTATCATAAATACAATGCAGGTTAAAATGTAAGTGTAAGCAGTGACTCGTCGCCACTGATAGGCATAGTATTCAATTATAGAATAGCAGCTGGGAGTGAGTGATCAAGGCCTATTCCAACCAAGGAAATTAGATTAGAAATACAATAGACTGGTTCCCGGTTAGACCACGGGAAGTTGAACCTTCAGACCCCCTACTGATAGACAGACTGATTGATTTAAGGGAGCCAGACAGTGGCTTTCTTAAATCAATCACATAATTTTTTTGAATATACATTTCTGTTTCCCGCCTGTAGAAAACAAAGCCTGAAAATGGTATTTAAAGTCATCCATTTCACAGAACAGGATTCAGAGTAACTCCGCTGAATCCAGAGTGCATTTTCTGTATCTCTGACAACTGCCATTCCTGGAAATAAACATCATAATAAACAAGTTCGAGAGACGTCCTTTTTTTCTTACATATCAATGGTTTTAATCTGCTATTCCCAGGCCTAGAGTCCCAGTATACTGACCAACGTGATGTATGAATAAAAAAGAGGAAAATCCAAAAACTCGAAGGAAAAAAAAACACAAAGAAATGACAATGGAGGAGAGAAACACAGAAAACAAGATATTTGAACAAACAGCAATTTAATACTTTCACTTTTTAGAATCTTTCTTTCAAATTGGCTTTGGGGTTTGCACATGAATGTGGCTTTGGCTGGAGATAATTGAAAATTCCAAATCGGGGCGGGAATTCGGATATGCAGCCCAGCTTTGGGCACCAAAATTTATCTAAAAAATAACATATAAATAAAAAAGGAAAAGATCAATAAAAAAAATGGCCCTACTGCACAACCGAAACCTCGAGTCGTCACTTCATGGTCACCTGAAGGACGATAGGTTTCCGTCCTTGTTACAATGCTGGCCCGAAAACCAAAGGCATCTCTAAAGGGCATCGAGCTCATTGCCTCCTGCCTCACCATGGCACCAGAACCTGTGAAAAAATAAGTAAATTAAACATTTTCCATAATTGCTTTACACAAAATCCCATAGATCACATTTGTCATTGGATTACAATGAGAGGCAAGTGGTTTATCTGCACATGCACATTTTAATCATCAAGTGGTTTATCTGCACATGCACATTTTAATCATCAAGTGGTTTATCTGCACATGCACATTTTAATAATTGTTCCATTTCCTAAGCACACAAAAAACATTTTTGTTTACTCTTTTTTATATATCTGTTGACAGACATGTGCCTGAATAATGACAGGCAGTTTCCAACATTCCTTAGTGCACACTTGGGTGAATACTGCACACTTGGGTGAATACTGCACACTTGGGTGAATACTGCACACTTGGGTGAATACTGCACACTTGGGTGAATACTGCACACTTGGGTGAATACTGCACACTTGGGTGAATACTGCACACTTGAGTGAATACTGCACACTTGGGTGAATACTGCACACTTGAGTGAATACTGCACACTTGAGTGAATACTGCACACTTGGGAGAATAGTGCATACTTGGGTGAATACTGCATACTTGAGTGAATACTGCACACTTGAGTGAATACTGCACACTTGAGTGAATACTGCACACTTGAGTGAATACTGCACACTTGAGTGAATACTGCACACTTGGGAGAATAGTGCATACTTGGGTGAATACTGCATACTTGGGTGAATACTGCACACTTGGGTGAATACTGCACACTTGGGTGATTAGATTTAAATCCCCCACCGTGTGATATTCATCCGATATTCATATTTTCCTTTTTTTTAAGCACACCAGAGTCTTTAGAAACTATTATGTAATCACTCAACTTCCTGTTTTACAAAAATTTCACTTTTTGGCAATAAATTCCAAAGCTGAGTTTGTTTGGTGGAATAAGAGTAAGGCAGAAACTAGCTTTATACCCACTGTGAAGTATGTTGTTGGATCTGTGATGTTGCGAGACTGTTTTTCCTCCAAAGGCCCTGACTCCTCTCCTGCCTGCACCAGCCCTGACTCCTCTCCTGCCCCTACCAGCCCTGACTCCTCTCCTGCCTGCCCCTACCAGCCCTGACTCCTCTCCTGCCCCTACCAGCCCTGACTCCTCTCCTGCCCCTACCAGCCCTGACTCCTCTCCTGCCCCTACCAGCCCTGACTCCTCTCCTGCCCCTACCAGCCCTGACTCCTCTCCTGCCCCTACCAGCCCTGACTCCTCTCCTGCCTGCTCCTACCAGCCCTGACTCCTCTCCTGCCCCTACCAGCCCTGACTCCTCTCCTGCCCCTACCAGCCCTGACTCCTCTCCTGCCCCTACCAGCCCTGACTCCTCTCCTGCCCCTACCAGCCCTGACTCCTCTCCTGCCTGCTCCTACCAGCCCTGACTCCTCTCCTGCCTACCCCTACCAGCCCTGACTCCTCTCCTGCCCCAACCAGCCCTGACTCCTCTCCTTCCCCAACCAGCCCTGACTCCTCTCCTTCCCCAACCAGCCCTGACTCCTCTCCTTCCCCAACCAGCCCTGACTCCTCTCCTGCCTGTCCCTACCAGCCCTGACTCCTCTCCTGCCCCAACCAGCCCTGACTCCTCTCCTGCCTGTCCCTACCAGCCCTGACTCCTCTCCTGCCTGCCCCTACCAGCCCTGACTCCTCTCCTGCCCGTACCAGCTCTGACTCCTCTCCTGCCTGCTCCTACCAGCTCTGACTCCTCTCCTGCCCCTACCAGCCCTGACTCCTCTCCTGCCCCTACCAGCCCTGACTCCTCTCCTGCCTGTACCAGCCCTGACTCCTCTCCTGCCCCTACCAGCCCTGACTCCTCTCCTGCCCGTACCAGCTCTGACTCCTCTCCTGCCCCTACCAGCCTTAACTCCTCTCCTGCTCCTACCAGCCCTGACTCCTCTCCTGCCCCTACCAGCCCTGACTCCTCTCCTGCCCCTACCAGCCCTGACTCCTCTCCTGCCCCTACCAGCTCTGACTCCTCTCCTGCCCCTACCAGCCCTGACTCCTCTCCTGCCTGTACCAGCCCTGACTCCTCTCCTGCCCCTACCAGCCCTGACTCCTCTCCTGCCCGTACCAGCTCTGACTCCTCTCCTGCCCCTACCAGCCCTGACTCCTCTCCTGCCCCTACCAGCCTTAACTCCTCTCCTGCTCCTACCAGCTCTGACTCCTCTCCTGCCTGTACCAGCCCTGACTCCTCTCCTGCCTGTACCAGCCCTGACTCCTCTCCTGCCTGTACCAGCCCTGACTCCTCTCCTGCCCCTACCAGCCCTGACTCCTCTCCTGCCCGTACCAGCTCTGAGTCCTCTCCTGCCCCTACCAGCCCTGACTCCTCTCCTGCCCCTACCAGCCCTGACTCCTCTCCTGCCCCTACCAGCCCTGACTCCTCTCCTGCCCGTACCAGCTCTGACTCCTCTCCTGCTCCTACCAGCCCTGACTCCTCTCCTGCCCCTACCAGCCCTGACTCCTCTCCTGCCCCTACCAGCCCTGACTCCTCTCCTGCCCCTACCAGCCCTGACTCCTCTCCTGCCCCTACCAGCCCTGACTCCTCTCCTGCCCCTACCAGCCCTGACTCCTCTCCTGCCCCTACCAGCTCTGACTCCTCTCCTGCCTGTACCAGCCCTGACTCCTCTCCTGCCTGTACCAGCCCTGACTCCTCTCCTGCCTGTACCAGCCCTGACTCCTCTCCTGCCCCTACCAGCCCTGACTCCTCTCCTGCCCGTACCAGCTCTGAGTCCTCTCCTGCCCCTACCAGCCCTGACTCCTCTCCTGCCTGCTCCTACCAGCCCTGACTCCTCTCCTGCCTGCCCCTACCAGCCCTGACTCCTCTCCTGCCCGTACCAGCTCTGACTCCTCTCCTGCTCCTACCAGCCCTGACTCCTCTCCTGCTCCTACCAGCCCTGACTCCTCTCCTGCCCCTACCAGCCCTGACTCCTCTCCTGCCCCTACCAGCTCTGACTCCTCTCCTGCCTGTACCAGCCCTGACTCCTCTCCTGCCCCTACCAGCTCTGACTCCTCTCCTGCCTGTACCAGCCCTGACTCCTCTCCTGCTCCTACCAGCCCTGACTCCTCTCCTGCCTGTACCAGCCCTGACTCCTCTCCTGCCTGTACCAGCCCTGACTCCTCTCCTGCTCCTACCAGCCCTGACTCCTCTCCTGCCCCTACCAGCTCTGACTCCTCTCCTGCCCCTACCAGCTCTGACTCCTCTCCTGCCCCTACCAGCTCTGACTCCTCTCCTGCCTGTACCAGCCCTGACTCCTCTCCTGCCTGTACCAGCCCTGACTCCTCTCCTGCCTGCTCCTACCAGCTCTGACTCCTCTCCTGCCCCTACCAGCCCTGACTCCTCTCCTGCCTGCTCCTACCAGCCCTGACTCCTCTCCTGCCTGCTCCTACCAGCCCTGACTCCTCTCCTGCCCCTACCAGCTCTGACTCCTCTCCTGCCCCTACCAGCTCTGACTCCTCTCCTGCCCCGCTTTAGTTCGCCAACCCCGTATCCTGCCTTCCTCCCTTTATTCACCCTTTGCCTGCATTCGCTTGCCTTGCCTCTAATAAATATTTTCTCTAGTGGAACATTTGCATCGAGTTCTGTCTCAGTCTTGCATTTGGGTCCAGTCCTGTACACTGCCGTAACAGAAGACTTATTTTGGCAAAAGGACGGTGCACAAAGTATTAAATACAGGGTGCTCTCCTCCCCCTCTCTTCCTCTCTCATCCCTCTCCCTCTCCTCTCTCTCTCTTCCCCCTCTCGCTATCTCTCTCCCCCCCCTCTCACACACTCTCATATGCATGTTAGTGTCCTAGATCAGTGATTCTTAAGCAGTGGGTTGTGGGATGTCATGTAAATCCTTACTGGATATAAAGCACAGACACCAGCCATGTTACACAGACACCGCTGAAGGTACACGCAGTCATATTAACCGCAGAACATGTTACGCGCAGTCATATTAACCACTGAACACGTTACACGCAGTCATATTAACCACTGAACACGTTACACGCAGTCATATTAACCACTGAACACGTTACATGCAGTCATATTAACCACTGAACACGTTACACGCAGTCATATTAACCACTGAACACGTTACACACAGTCATATTAACCACTGAACACGTTACATGCAGTCATATTAACCACTGAACATGTTACACACAGTCATATTAACCACTGAACACGTTACACGCACGGCAGCAGTTACAGCGCTTTAGAGAAATACTCGAACAGAAATATTTGAACATATGTTAGACGATCACAGTAAATGTATTCACTCCTTAAAATGTGTTGTAGTCATTGATCAGCATTTCCTGGGAAAGCCAGGCAGCTACAGTAGCGTCAGTGGGCCTGCAGGGGGCAGGCTTTCTATTCTGCAGTGCAGTGAAGCTGTAGGAGTTGTGCATAGCAGATCCCCAGGCCCCATGCAACATAACAAACGGGATTTTTCTCCCAGTACCCTATACATATGATAACTCTGGTCAGGCACAAGTCATGTACTGTGTGTGTGTGTGTGTGTGTGTGTGTCTGTGTGTGCATGGGCAATTTGTGTGTGTGTCTGTGTGTGTATGTGAGCCCTGTGTACGTTGGGTTGGTGTAAAAATGTAAAATTGAGAGCAGTTTGGCAGCTTGGTCTTCTGATCATATGAACGGTGCATTATCCTTCAAGCGGCAAAATCCACCTCACGATTCCCAGCATGCAACTTTAACAGTGTCAGTGTTTACACGGGTCTGAAGGAAGATTTTCCTCTTTACTAATCCTTAAATAAACAGAGTCCCGTCGAAGCTGAGAAAGGCTACACTTTATTGTTTTAAAAAAGCATGGGAGAACCAACACCGTCTGCTCCTTTTGCAGTCAGTGAAGATTTTTCAAGGCTTATTTGTGTGAGAGAAACATAACGACTTCATTATGTCCTTTTCTGCTCATTGGTCTCATGACACGTCTACGTCAGTCTCTAAGTGGAAAAAGTTGCTACACGTCTAACATATGAGTCAGAAAGGAGGCCCAGACAGTATGGTAGGAGGATGTCCTTATCACTAGGCAACCAGGGGCGTTACTAGGCAACGAGACTGAGCTCTGCCAGGGTTCAAAGGCCTCGACCTGCTTATCAGCAGCAGTTGATTCCTCACCCTAAACATGCATAGCTTCCTTCAGAAGAATGTAAAACAGACTTTCTGTAGGCACGGGACACGAGGACAAGCCCTGGTTTATTAAACTCATTTTAACAGCCAGATTCCCAATATTCAATTCAACTTTATTGTCCCACAAGGGGGAAATTGGGTTTGCAGCCAAGGGTTCATATAAAAACACAGAAATACAAGAGACAACGTCATCAACAACAACAGCATAAGACACAGAGGTAGTCCAGAGTATTTTTTTTTTTTAAACTAAAATAAATAAGTAAGATAAAATCCATGTTTCAAGTAACAGAACAGAAGCTATAGCTAACTTCAGCAGAATAAATCTCTCCTCAGACTAAATACATTCTTTGGCAAGTTATTTTGAGCACACATGCAATGCTATGAATGCAAACACACATACGGTGGCTATATTTTCCCCACTTCAAGTCCAACAGAGACAATGTTGTTTACTCTGCCAGAGTAAAAAGTACTCCATCAGAGTTAATTTTTTGTTGTTGTATGAGAGCTCGAGAGCGCACGGAATCTCCCTGAGGCTAAAAAAATAAGCACAACAATATTCAGACAGTAGAACTGTTTTTTTTTATTAAATATGATTTAACACAGTCTTAACTGGACTCAGAAGAGATATGATTTAACACAGTCTTAACTAGACTCAGAAGAGATATGATTGAACACAGTCTTAACTGGGTTCAGAAGAGATATGATTTAACACAGTCTTTACTAGACTCAGAAGAGATATGATTTAACAGTCTTTACTAGACTCAGAAGAGATATGATTTTACAGTCTTTACTAGACTCAGAAGAGATATGATTTAACACAGTCTTAACTGGACTCAGAAGAGATATGATTTTGCACAGTCTTAACTGGACTCAGAAGAGATATGATTTTACACAGTCTTAACTGGACTCAGAAGAGATATGATTTAACACAGTCTTTACTAGACTCAGAAGAGATATGATTTAACAGTCTTAACTGGACTCAGAAGAGATATGATTTTACACAGTCAGATCTGCTATTTTACTCATGCTGATCACAGACCAACTGTTTGAAGGGAAATAGTTTTTATACTGGATTCAAAATGTGTGTGAGTTTACCAGGTGAACTGCGGAGTGAAAAAAAGCACCTTGACTTCCTTGTTTTATTTTTGGAGGAGAGTGTATGGTCTGACATGCACACAGACACGCACACGCGTGTGCACTCATGTTCAGACGCACGTACACACACATCTACAACAGTGCACACTCATACGGGTACACACATTTTCATATATAAATTCAGTCATAGAAATATACACACACATACTGTATAGGGTATATACACACTTGCGCCGCACACACACACACACACACACACACCACTCTTCTGATATGAAGCTCAGAGTCACGTATGGTGCGAGTCTCCCCTCCTGAACTTCCTGTGACTTTTAACCACAAACACCCAGCAGAGACAGTGGGGGCCGGTCTTTAACGTTTAAGTCAGTTGCCTAGCAATGGTGTTTAGCATCCTGCAGGCTATGATGATGGAGCAGATGATATGGAGGTTAATGTTGAAGAACACCAGAGCTGTACCCATAACTAAATCTCCTGTGTGTACTACCTCCATCTATTCATGTGTGGACTTTGCATTCACTGACTCTTTTTAATGTTGCTGTACTGTTAATGTTTCCTAACATAATGTACTGTTTTTTTTTTTTTTTTACTTTATTGTAATTGTTATGTTGTTGACCTACATGGGGACTAGATGTAAATTAGCCTCTTGGCTAATTCTGACGAATTTACACTGAAGTGTGAACTAAAATGTTGATTGATGTGTACTGTCCCTGCCAAATAAATCTTAAATTAAATTCAATAAAATTTTTGGTTTGGAAAGGCATCCTAGAGCTGGGGTTCCCAAACCGGTCCTGGGGACCCCCTGTGTATGCTGGTCTTCGTTGCAACCACAGTTGCAATCCCAGAATTTTAACAAGCTGTTAATTTTTCTTAATTAGCTGCTTTTCATGTTTGAAGGAATTATTCACCCTCTTAAGCCACATTATGTCAGAAATAGCTATGCATGCCATGTAGAATAAACTCCCCATGTTCATGTTGCGCTTATTGTGAACAATGTGAAGTGAACCAATAGGCTCCTAATTAGGTTGTTGAACACACGTGTTTAACTCATATTTTTTTCTTTAAGCTTATTAACACAATGCGGGTTTGGCTATTTATCATTTGCTTTGTGTTTGAATTCTTCATTATCTACCAAATGGTTAGTTTTAGTGGCCATTTGTCCACACTTTCACCAATTAGGAACCAATTGATTCAAATCAGTCTTTAAATGGATCTGTTAAATAATTTTCTTATTTAAAAAAAATAATACAACACAATAAGCACAATGTGAACATGGGGTGTTTATTCTACATGTAGCTATTTCTTATATAATGTGGCTTAAGAGGGTAAATAATTCCTCTTAACATGACGAGCACCTAATTAAGAAAAATTAACAGCTTGTTAAAATTCTGGGATTGCAACTGTGGTTGTAACGAAAACCAGCATACACAGGGGGTCCCCAGCATACACAGGGGGTCCCCAGGACCGGTTTGGGAACCCCTGTCCTAGAGTGTCTGCAGGCCACAGTACGTGGTGCGTGTGTCGAGTCCCCGTCCATTTTGTGTGCAGTTTTCAGCTTCGCGCCATCTTCTCGCTACCTTCTCAAATGTCACTTCCTGTTCAAAACCTTCTTCGTGGGGCACGCCCACCAGGTAAGGTCAATCAGACACTCATACACCCCACTGAGGGCCAACAGAAGCCACCAGTGCACGTGGGATAACTGAAATATTATCAAATTAAATAATAAATGTGAAACTAAAGAAAGGAGATGCTTGACTCAAGTGTGATCTGGAATTGCAATTTGAGTGAAAAGGCAGGTCACATATGTTTGAGGTTTTGCAGAAAAAAAACTACTTTATTTCTATTTTTTTCAATCGCAACATAATACAGTTTTGGCCCCAAGCGTACAATGAAGAAAGGAGAATGGCATTTATAACTGTATCTGAGATAGAAATGGATACATCATCAAACTTTGCTTGATGTAAATGAATATACTAATAAAAAAATAATTCAGCTTTATTGGACAGCATAGTCTAGAGAGACAGGAAGAATGGGGAGAGAGAGAGAGAGAGAGAGAGAGACAGCACAGTGTAGAGAGACAGGAAGAATGGGGAGTGAGAGAGAGAGAGACAGGAGGCAAAGGTCGCGCGGCCGGATTCGTTGCGGCTCGCCATGAGCACTAATGATGTTCTTCCACCATTCCCAGGCCTGCACCACCATAGTCTCAATATACTGGCCAATGTGATGTAAAAAAGAATAAAAAAGACAAATGCTCAAAGGAAATAAAATGGCAATGAAGGAGTAAACACGCATTTTGTAGAGCGCAATCATAACATAATCATAACATAATCATAACATAAACTACTGCTTGCAAACAGCAAATGATACTTTCAAATTTAGGCTAACACATTTGAACTTCAATTTTTGTTATGATTAAAAACTTTTCAATTGCATTTTTATTTTATTTTATTCAGCACACATCACTTCATTCTGGTTACAATTTTTAAGATGCTGTTGTTTTGTGATGACTGTGTTGCGTGTTCAGGTTGGCATCTTGTGGTGATTGTTCTGTGTGTGTTCTTGCGTTGTATGATTACATTACAGGCATTTAGCAGACGCTCTTATCCAGAGCGACTTACACAACTTTTTTAGCATTTTTTACATATTATCCATTTATACAGCTGGATACATACTGAAGCGATTCAGGTTAAGTACCTTGCTCAAGGGTACAACGGCAGTGTCCTACCTGGGAATCGAACCTGCTACCTCTCGGTTACAAATCCAGTTCCTTAACCATTATACTACACTGCCGCCATGATGATGGTGTGTGTGTGTGTGTGTGTGTGTGTGTGTGCGTGCGTGCGTGTACGTGTGCGCGTGTTGTCTGATGAATTGTTACTGTGAAACACACCTGTTCACTCCATATCCTGCTTCAGGCCCAACCTATTAAAGCCCAAAGGGGATCCGATACGGATCCCATTATTTCCACCTATATTAATCCCTAAGCTGAAGCCGTTGGATCCGATACCTGCGCGCACTCCGATCCCGATCCCCATTATTTCCACCTATATTAATCCCTAAGCTGAAGCCGTTGGATCCGATACCTGCGCGCACTCCGATCCCGATCCCACATATATTCATCCCTAAGCCCGCCTCCACTCCCACTCCGTCTCCTACATTTATTCCTAAATTTGCTCCAACACCAATCGCCATATTGTGTCCAATACCAACCCCTACATTGCCTCCTATATTCATCCCTAAGCTGTGGCCGTTGGATCCGATACCTGCCATCCTCCTTCTCCTTTCTCTCCTCCACCGCTCACTATCTTCATCGCTATCGCTCCCCTCCTCATTTTCAAAGCGACATGAGATACTTCGGCTTTCAAGCTCCAATTTTTTAAATTCAATTTCTTTTTGAGCTTTTTGTCCCTCCGCTTCAACTTCTAACCGCCGCATAGCCAACTGAAAGTCACGATCACGCTGTTTGTCTTCATAAGCTAATTCTATTAGCCTCAGTTCAATTTCATCCATTTTTAACCAGTCAAATATCAAAAATGCCTTGGAGCAATCCCTTTCAGAGAAAAAAAAATAAGGCTACTGACAGCCAGGAAAAGTACTGCCGTCCCTAGACAATCCACCTAGGCCCACAGAAAGAGATCAAGCCCTAACCAGCGCTACGTGTTTAGCTCCTCCGGTCAAGGAAAGAGACTCTCCCCAGGGAACACAGGGTAGATTCCTGTCTAGGACCTCAAGGGACAATCAAACCCCGTTCGACGCTGCGTCTTCAGCTCCTTCGAAAGGTGAATGAATGCACCAGGAAGACCAGAAACAGGTTCTAAGACAGGCAAAACTGAGACTTAAAAAAGAAACAAGTCTCAAAAATATGAGAGCAAGGCTCACAATATTAAAAAAAGTAGCTAGGGTCCCAAACAGCTCAACAAGACAATTAAAATTGCAGCAATACAATTTAGTTATCACCAAAACAACCAGGGAAAAATGTCTCAAACACTGCTCAGGCCACAGCAAATATTCCCACTACTTACCAAAATCACTCAAAGTAGCAAAAGCAGTTTAACACCACGCAAAACGTACCAAAAAAACAAGCAGTCGAATATCACGACCATAACGCCAATTAAACACAGCAATCAAAGATAACCATCAAGTTGTCAGTAAAATAGAAATGCTTACCTTAACATGGCCTTACTGCAAACAAAACAGCAAACGCAACCAGGAAGCAATTTCAAAAACACTGCTTCCGAAAGCAGCAGCACACTGCAACCAATTGGAAGACGACAACACTGGCTATCAAAACAATGGACCAATGGTCCGTCAAAAAAACGTCCAGATGCCGGACGCGAGCCCCCAATTTTTATGTTACGGCCACTCCCTGAATGACCGCAACATAAAAGGCAGAGAGACATTGAGTTGCAAGTGAAGAAAATAAATGTATTACACCAGGGGGGAAAAGGGATAGGGAGCGTATGGGTGCGTGAATGCAGGTATGTATATGTATATATGTGTCTGTGAATGTAGATATGTGTAGTCAGGGAAACAGGTCAGTAGATGAAGAAAATACGAAAAACCCACAGTCCAACGAACTCGAGGTCGTAGACCGTGAAGGAGAGAAAAACCGTCTCCTCGGAAGCACAGGAACAAAAAGAAACAGCAACTCCTGATTCCTGGGCAAACCAGTCTTTTAAAGGTGTGGGCCAGGTGACTCCAATCAGCCAATTACCTCTGGAGGAGGGTAAAAAACAAAACCGCACAGCAGGGTTAAGACAGGCACACGTAACAGGAGAATACTGCACACTTGGGAGAATAGTGCACACTTGGGAGAATAGTGCACACTTGGGAGAATAGTGCACACTTGGGAGAATAGAGCACACTTGGGAGAATAGAGCACACTTGGGAGAATAGTGCACACTTGGGAGAATACTGCACACTTGGGAGAATAGTGCACACTTGGGAGAATACTGCACACTTGAGAGAATAGTGTGCACTTGGGAGAATAGTGCACACTTGGGAGAATAGTGCACACTTGGGAGAATAGAGCACACTTGGGAGAATAGTGCACACTCATCCTTATTTTAAATGAGGGCTGCAATAACCATGATCCCACAGACAAGAACAGGAAAAAAACACGTTGTAATATTGCTAAAGCCAGACATCTGTTAACAGGGGACCATATTTTGGACTGAAGCACAGCCAACAGAAACGGCAGCTTCTCCAGATGCTGTTACCTGGTGTAGGACAGGTGTACTCTCACCTAGATCTGTACCACCAGCAGCCATTTTATACCTCACATTACTCCAACTTCTCTACAACTTAAGAATTTATACTTACCACGTCTTTCAGCCATTTTTACAGCCGTCTGGTTTTGAGTGCAGTTCTTTCAGTAGTACTCCACACTGCCGGGCCAGCTGCACTATAATAGTCACAATTCACCTGTTTCAACACAAAGATCTTATATCATCACCAGATACACAATTCACCTGTTTCAACACAAAGATCTCATATCATCACCAGAGACACAATTCACCTGTTTCAACACAAAGACCTTATATCACCACCAGAGTCACAATTCACCTGTTTCAACACAAAGATCTTATATCATCACCAGAGACACATTTCACCTGTTTCAACACAAAGATCTCATATCATCACCAGATACACAATTCTACACACTGCAATTCTTAGCATCTACACTTAAGGACTAAAAGATCTTTCTTCTAAAAATGAGTATTGATGAAGCTAAAATATAAAGGCATTATACTTGTTTTTTTCTAGATACAATAAAAAAAATGTTTTGATGTAAAGCATGTAATTTCACATAGGAGAGCTGTAAGTTTGATGGGGGACTTTGACGTGAAAAATTTACCACAAATACTTTTTACATTTCTTTAAAAAGTTGTTGCTGCCTGTTTTTTTATTAACTAATTATTATTAATAACATGCAGTTTACGTTGAAGCAATAATAAAAATGAAAGACAAGATCACTAGGCCTACTGTTGTTTTCACGTTGAACTTAAAATGTAGTCAAATTCTGACAATAGGTGTCACTGAGTGAATCAATATACAGTAGGTTGCGCACTTAAAAAAAAAAAAGATTTAAATCCCCCACCCTGTTTCTATACGTAAACAACCTTGAACCATGCACTGCGAACTACGCGTTTCGGGTTTAAACGCCTTGATTTTTAAAATTTCCTTTATTTATGCAGGGGGACCCCACTAAGACCAAAATCTCTTTTTCAAACAGAAAATTGACCATTCTAGTAAGTTATACAGAGAAATATAAGATGTACAGAGATGATTTGCAAGTAAAAGAGAATAGGAATAAATGGTATTGCATACATATATATACATACACATACGTACACAAATGCATACATACTAAGGAGGACCAGCCTACTGATTTATACAAGTCACAGTGATGGGTTCTAAAGCCGTCACCTGTGATAAAGCGCAATACACTATGGTATATGGCATCCAAGGGTTTTAAAACACAAGTGGGGGCATGCATATATAAAACATCCCCATAATCAAGTATGGGTAAAATTGTGGCCTGAACAATCTTTGTCCTGCTAACCAAGGAGAGGCAAGACTTGTTTCTAAAAAGAAAGCCAAGTTTGGGTTTAAGTTTTTTTGTTAGATTAGCCACATGTGACCTGTATGAAAAATCATGATCTAACCAGATACCCAGATACTTATAATTCTGGACGCATTCGATTTCAATATTATTCAAGGTAAATAAATGAGCATCCATAGGGTCTACATTGTGTGTGGAGAAAAACATATACTTTGTTTTATTTGTATTCAAAACTAGTTTCAAACTGGCCAATTCTAACTGAATACTGTTAAAAGCAGTTTGTATATAAGTGAGAGCTTGTCTGCTTGTGGATGCCGATGAGTAAATCACGGTATCATCGGCGTAGAAATGAACATTACAATTTTCTACTTTAGTGGCAATCTCGTTTATATAAATGGTAAATAATAACGGGCCCAAGATGGATCCTTGTGGGACCCCTTTATTGACCTTTAGAAAGGGTGACTTCACCTCATATATTACAATAGCTTGGGTCCTGTTAGAGAGGTAATTGCGAAACCAATTTAAAGCATTTCCATCTAGGCCAATGGAGGACAACCTGGTCAAAAGTATTGAATGGTCAACCGTATCAAATGCCTTGGACAGGTCTATAAAAAGGGCTGCACATTTTTGTTTGCTATCTAATGCATTTATGATGTCGTTTATGACCAGGGAGGCTGCTGATATGGTACTGTGGCCAGGTCTGAAACCAGACTGAAACTGATTTAAAATATTATTCCTGGAGAGGAAAGAGCGTAGTTACAGATTTATTAAAAATTCTAAAATTTTTGCCAAACAAGGAATTTTAGAAATAGGTCTGTAATTATTCAGCTCACTGGGTGCACCCCCTTTAAATAGAGGTAGAACATGTGCTGATTTCCAAACATCAGGAATAGCACCAGTAATAAGTGACAGATTAAAAATATTTGTTAATGGATTAGCAATTAATGGGGGGCCCATTCGTAGAAAAATAGGGTCTAATTGATCTTCCCCCTTCGATTTCTTTGTATTTATGGCAAGTAAGGCCTCCAATACTTCTTGTTCTCTAAAGAATCTAAATGAGAACATAGCTCTGTTTATTAATGGGCTTTCAATGGAGCTGCAGCTAAAATCTAATCCATCTATTTGCAGAACAGCATGATGTGAATTTTCAAAAAGATGTCCTGCTTCTATAAAATGACTATTAAAAGCATTCCCCATTTCATTTTTCTCAAAAATAGGACCAGAATCGGAATTAATGAAATGTGGTAAGGAAGGAGCAGAACCATGCTTCAAGGAATTCACAACCTTCCAGAACTTAGCCGGATCGCCATCCGAATCAGATAGTGAGGCTATATAGTAATTTGATTTAGCTTTCCTTATTGAGGCACAGCATTTATTTCGTAGCTGTCTAAAGTGCTGCCAGTCCGCGAGTGAGTCTGTCTCTCTGGCCCGTTTCAATGCCCTATCTCTATCATGTAGTTCGTTAGATAAGCCATTGGAAAACCAGGGATTTGATCTGTTTTTTACTCGGAATCTTTTAAAAGGGGCATGCTTGTTTACGACAGACTGAAAGGTTGTAGAAAAATAATTAAACGCTAAGTCCAGATCCGGTATGGATGCAACACAGTCAATATAACTAAAGTAAATCAAACATAAAACCTTGTTCACAAAAGTTTTTAAAATCCCTTTTAGTAATAAAACGTGAAGGCGCTGTTACAGATTGTTTTTCGTTTCTGATACAAGCCAAAGGACAGTGGTCACTGATATCAAGTGGGAAAACTCCGCTACGATACTTATGCGGTTTATTAGTTAAAATGATATCTATCAAAGTAGACTTTGAGGGGGTTTTCTGGTTTGGGCGCGTGGGTTCCAGGATCAATTGCGTGAGATTTAGATCATTGCAAATTACCTTGAAATCATCTGAGGCTCGAGACTGCCAGTCCAAGTTAAGATCGCCCATGACTAGAAGCTCAGAATGAGCATAATCAGATAATATACTCGTAAGATTATTAATAGCACTGGATAAGGCATTTGGCGGACGGTAGACACCAGCGATATTGATATTTGTGCAACCTGTCCGTACGCTTAAAACCAGGCATTCAAATTGCTTTGGGGAAGATGTGGAGATTAAAACCGTCACAATGAAGGTGGACTTCACATACATAACCACCCCGCCCCCTCTTAATTTTCTATCACACCTAAAAGCATTGTAACCATTTAAAGTAATGTCCATAACTGTATAATTTAGCCATGATTCATTGATTATAAAAAATATCTGGATCCGTCTGTAGTGTCCAGACTCTAATAAAGTCAATTTTAGACATTAGACTCACATTATAACACAACAGTCCCAATCCATGTCTGCGTGCTCTGAAGGTATAGAAGGAGTTTAAACTATATCGTCTACTTCATTCTCGCATCGAGAAACAATATTCGTTGTCAGTTATCTGAATTAAATTATTAAAAATAACACCATTAGGCCTAAAATGAGAACGAATGTGTGTGTGCAAAGTGGCTTCAATAACTGGTATGGGACTGTGTACATGTCATTTCAAGGCACTCGCAAAATTCCAAGACAGGGCTTCAAACCTTTTCTATTCGGGTGAACTCCGTCCCGTTTAAACAGAAAGGGGGAATTAAAAAAACTATCAAAATTGTCAATAAAATCAGTACCTGTTGCATTGCAGAATGATCTCAGCCATTGGTCCAACTGAAAAGTTCTACTAAAGCGTTCACATCCTCTGCCATGTGTAGGCAGGGGTCCCGAAAGAAGAAAACGCTTTCGAGTCTGTTGCAGTGTTCCAAAGCTGCTCGAAGTCTTCTTTCAAAGTTTCAGTTTCCCCTAATTTAATATCGTTCGAGCCTACGTGCACGATAAGTAGATGTGCATCTGGGTGCTGTTGTAGCACCGCAGGAACTTGTCTATCAATATCTAAGACATAAGCTCCTGGGAAACAAAAGGTCTTTGCTCCCGGCAGGTTTATATCCCGGACAATCGAGCTGCCAATGACTATCACCCCCTCATTCGGCTCACGCAGAGAGTCTAAACAATGAGGGGGAGTAGGGGCAGCCACCGATAGAACTGGATCGCAGCCATGCAACGCAGAGGTGGTAACGTTGTCAACGGCGGTAGAGGATGAATTGGGGGCCGGTACATCGCCCGATAGTGGGGCCGATAGTGGGGCAAAGGCGTTTCGAAGAAGTACTGGCGGTTCTAACACGGGGGAGAAGAGAGGAAGCGAAATCCTTCCCGCACGCCTACGCCTCCCTTTCGACACCACCTCGGACCACTTCTCCGATGAGGCGGGGAATTTCTTGGAGCATACCGGGCGGCCCTGCTCTTCAGACTGCCTCGGGGGTGTAGCATGATCCGCTAGCATGTCCGCCATCAGCTTATCTCTCTCCTTTAGCTGCCGCTGTAGCAGGAGAGCCTCGTCCTGTAATTTAATGTTTCTTTGACATCCATCGCAAATGAAGGTCTCGCCCATGGTTAATATAACCTCAATTTTAAGCATGTCATCCTCATTCGTTCTGAGAAAAACCCTATACATGCTGCACATGGCGCATTTAAAAGCCTCAAATCCCCTGTTATCGTCTTCGTTGACAGGGGAGACGGAAGTATCCATATTGTTTCTAACGAATAAATAAATAAAATAAAAATAAATAAATAAAAACGCAGAAATAATACAAATAAAACGAAATAAAAACAGCTCGAGCAGAGCGCGAATCTCTGAGCGCGAAATTCGGATTCCGGAAGTCGTCATAGTTTTTAATTAGTTACATAATAATAACAACAACAACCATAATAATAATAATATAAAACGTTAAGTAGCTACACTAGTTCTTTTGAAGTCATATTTCTCAAATCCAAGTCGAGTTCCTGGATCACAAGTCTAAGTCAAGTCATTCATTTAATAAGTTCGACAAAGTCATGTGACTCGAATCACACCTCAGAATGAAACCAATAAAGCAAATACCGTTACCGGAAATTTATGGCGACAGAGTAAGGTTAAGGATTCCCATCGGCAAAAGGTCTGTGAAAATCCTATAAAAATGCCATATACAAAACTTGTAAATTAAATATGTGGTATAGAACTAGCATAGGCCTACATTTCATACTAAAATGAAATAGTTCCCTAGCATACATTTCATAGCTACTAAAATGAAATAGTTCCCTAACATACATGGTACTCCCTACATAAAAAAACATTGATTGTATAAGAATTGTATACAAATATATAATACTAATCAACATATCGGCTATGATTTTTATAAAACTTTGCAAGTATGATCATATGATTTTAACAGACTTTTGCATATTGGTTGCTGAACTGTATTTGAGGACTACTGAAAACTTACTGTGCAAAGCTTCACCGGACCTCTTCTTCTTAGTCTCTTCGATCACAAAATGGAGCCTGTTTTTTCTTTATATAGCCTATGACCCCAGCCCTAAGTTTCACTTTCTCTGTGAAGAGTGTGTGAAGGGGTTTTCCTGTGTCCTGAGACACTGAGAATATTATGGAGGACCAGGGGCGATAGACGGGGTCTCTAAAAGTGTCACACGTGACACCACAAAACGGAAAATATTCCGTAGGGGAAAGAGAACAGAGAAAACACAAAAGACGAGAACAGAAAGCCCCCTCTCTCTCTCAGACAGAGATATATATGGGGTGCCATTTGTAAACTTTCCCTGCTAAAAAACGTGCTTCACTTTTTCCAGATTTAGCCCAAACTTTGCCTCGTTTTTCTCAGATTTAACAAAAAACACCCCCAAATAATGCACTGCAATTTTCACATGCCACTTTTTCCACATACTGTATATATAATTAAGAATTATATGTTAAATCTAAATCTAAATCTTATATCTAAATCTAAATCGTATATCTATATCTAAATATTATACCTAAATCTAAATATTATATCTTAATCTAAATATTATATCTTAATCTAAAAATTATATCTAAATCTAAATCTTATATCTAAATCTTATATCTAAATCTTTGAACAAACGCACGGATATGCTAAATCTCATACATATGCAAATTGGAAACGCCTCCTAACCAGCCCATCATCAGGAAATGGGCGCGAAGCTGTGAGAAGCAGCAAGACGGCTATCATGATCAAAAGCAAAATGGAGAATTCCAGCGATTTAGCTAATCTAATTGAACGTGCGGTTGCAGCTGGGGTAACAGCTGCTCTACAGACCCGATGTGCGTTACCAACACCAGACACAACGTCTTCATCTGACACAGCAGTGCCATCGGTAAGTTTTTATTTATTTTTGTAGTTTTCAGTGTGTCCATGGCATGGTACCCTGGAGAAAATGATGGGGGTGGGGGGTATAGCTAGCTGGATACAAATGCATAACATAGCATTGTAGCTTATAGTCCAAGGGTATTCGACTACAATTTGACGATTATTATTTCACCGAATTCTGTGGATCAGTTTTCTCGAAGTGACTAGTTAGTGGCGCTCACGTTCACACTTTTCACGAGTGCTGCGGAAATATCACATGAGCATATCACATCGGTTTGGAACTTGTTGCGGAGAATGAAAGCATAATTTTCTATACGTACAGAAGCGGCTGCACCGCTTTAAAATGACGAAATTATTTTTACTTTCTTGAACTGACGCCAGTGTCACGCTTATCAGTGGCTGCGTCTTGTCCAATAGCGAACCTATGCAAATTTCTTATCCAATCATCAGTGCCAGTACTACGAACAGCAGCACTCCCAGGCTGTGTGAATTACAGGCAGATCGGAAGTGATAGATGTAAGGATGATTCTACAGCCTATTTAGAGAGTATGAAATAATCTGGCTCTTTCAAAGGAAAGTAATGTTGATAATGAAAAACGTGCGTTCAAAGACGAACGGACAGAAAATTATGCTTTCATTCTCCCCGCAACAAGTTCCAAACCGATGTGATATGCTCACGTGATATTTCCGCAGCATGCGTGAAAGGTGTGAATGTGAGCGCCACTAACTAGTCACTTCGAGAAAACTGATCCACAAAATTCGGTGAAATAATAACCATCCATGTATTAATGTGACCGGACCGTCAAATTGTAATCGAATACCCTTGGACTATAAGCTACAATGCTATGTTATGCATTTGTATCCAGCTAGCTATACCCCCCACCCCCATCATTTTCTCCAGGGTACCATGCCATGGACACATTGAAAACTACAAAAATAAATAAAAAACGTACCGATGGCACTGCTGTGTCAGATGAAGACATTGGGCGTGTTCGAGTAGACATCGGTGAGCAGTCGGCTCGCCTGCCTCAGGCGGAAATGATAAACGCCTGAGCAGATCGAACTGGGACAGTTTCGGACGTTTCTGAAACCGGCAGGGAGAAAAACAATATGGATAATGAAATGTACCCCTCCCTAAGTGTTCAAACACAGGGATAAGGTTTATTTATTAAATCCTACAATGTAATAGCAGTATTTTCCTCTTTCCCTTCTCTGTTCTCTTTTCTATTTTCACAATGAATATTTATTCAGTTTTTTCTTATTATTGCTTTATTTTATTTTTTATATATAATACAATCCTTTATTGTTTTTCAATTAATGTGATTTTGTTTTGTAAAGTGAGCTTCTAGCATAAGCCCTGTAGGGTTTCCAACCTCTCTGGCATATTTCTGTAAATGACTTTGACTTGCATTTGTTCTTTATTCATGCAAATACATAAATATGTGGGATTGACTAACATAAGGTCGCTACTCTGGTTATTATTGAAGTAAGAATGCAAAAAGTACAATATTGGTAATGCTACATAAACAAATTAAGTTGCCAATTCTCATTCTTGACTGCTTCTGTAATCCATCTGCCTTGAGATAAACTGTTACCTCTAACAGTAGGCCTATATAAAATCTGTTGACTGAACCAAAAAGTATGAAGAAATAATAACAAAAAAAGGCCTGTCCAAATATAGTTAATGTTTTATTCAATACTTTATTCAACTATATTTGTAATTATACCATATTCTATAGAAAAGTAAAGATTCAACTTTGTTATATGGAGTGGTTTGTTTTTGCAACAGCTTGTTAAAGTGTAAAATCCTAATTGGACTGTTGTCCAAAAAAGTGTCCTCTCCAGAACATTTGGTGTGACCATATAGAACATTAAGGTAGCACCACCAAATGATAACTCATTAATTTATTTCAAAGTATTTGGATGTCTTTTGATGGGGAAAAAACTGTTACCTAATCAATATTTCTCTTCACCATTGTTGTTATCAGTAAGACAAGATCTTAATGCACTTGTTCCAAGTTCGAAAATGCACTGATGTACGTCGCTCTGGATAAGAGCGTCTGCCAAATGACTATAATGTCATGTAATGAAGGTATGACCTGCTGTCTGTCATTGTGTTGAGAAGTGGAGTTTTCCCTATATCCAGATGGGACAGTGTATAGCCAGACCTCTGCATGTCACATGCCAGCAGATAGAACCACATACAAACAACCCAATGCCATAATAACATGAAGGGTATTAACAATTAAACAATATTAAGCAACACAACCTGGGTACAGTGCTGTACATCCATCTTACAAATTGTTGTATGATTAATGATTGAGATTAAAGATCTAACAGTGTTATTATGGCTATGGGTTGATTAGATGTGGGTGGTCTGGTCTCCAGAACAAAACAGATAAATTATACCAGAAATTAAGCAAAGAGAACATTTTCAGAATATTTATTTCACACAATATGGTGACATTCACAAAAGGTAAATAAACTGTAGAACTATTCCCCTCCACCACCATTCAAGCCACAATGACACAGGGTTCTTTCTGTCATTTTGTATGTTTATTGTCAAATCAGAAATATATGAACAATGATTGGTGACAGGTAAAAGGAAGATGGCATGTTGATATTGGAATACATCTTATGCAAATACAATTCTATTTATCCATACATTACCATAACTGGCAAGGAAAATGTCATCTTTCTTGACATTGTTCCCTCAAAACACATAATGACTCCCAGTATCCCAATGTCCCTATATGTACTATATTAGTTATTCATTCATACAAACTCAATTTATCTTGTTAAAGACATTGGATGGCATTCAATTCAATAAGTTCTTTGTCAGGGTCCAAAAGGACTACCTGCTGTCATGTAATTTGAATAAATCATGAACACTGACATTATGAGTAGCTGAATCATGTATGCTATGTATAATGTTTTAGTGTGAAAATAAATCTCAACAGACTGGTCAAGTAAATGATATATACAGTGAACAGTGAATATTTGTTTCCCCTGTGTTTTGGCTCTGTACTCCAGCACTTTGGATGTGAAATGTTACAATGAATTAGAGGCTAAAGTACAGACTGTAAGCTTTAATTTGAGGGCATTTTCATCCATATTGTAACTGAAGAAGGCTACAGTACAGGCCTGGCTTAGCATCACCAGTGAAGATACAGAGCATCTGATGATTTCTACAGCTCGCAGACTTCAGGCAGTCCTTGCACGCAAAGGATATGCAACCAAGTATTATTATTTCATTGCAACATAATTAATGATTAGGATTAATACACTTTTCCTTTATGTCACAAGGAATATCTTCAATGCATTAACATTAACTCTAAAGAAGTCCCATGAGAGACATTTCTCAATTATATTGGTACAGATATTCTGCAATAAAATATTCTTTAGAACCACCACTCAAAAGTCTATGAAAACATGCATGTAAGTTATGATACTTAACATAACTACATAGATTCTCACATTACAATGCATGGCTACCGGTGGCTACGATGTCTTCTAGGTTTAGATTAACTAAAATTACATGTCTACCATGTTTGCTAGTCTAAACAGAGATGACAGGTGTAGTTTATGCCATTTCATAAATTGACAGACAAGAAACAACTGAATAGGAGCAATAGAACATAAGCAGCCTAATGTTTACAGGTATGTTACCATAACAGATGACAGCTTAGCTAAATAATTTAGTTATTCGATAATGAAACGGCACCCAGCGCTTTAATTACAATGGCAATTATATTTATTCAAGAACTTTAATTGCAGTTTCACTGTGGAACAATTCGGCGCTTAGCCAAAGTCGCATAGCAAAAGATAAATATTGACTACCCTAACAATACAAGTCATTAAATAATGCAAGTCAGTATTAAAACAACCTTCATTCGTTCTCCTCCATTTCTTAAAGATTTTGAAGTCAAAAGGACATTTCTGTCGCCTCCAACACGGCTAACTCCATATTGTTTTTCTCCCTGCCGGTTTCAGAAACGTCCGAAACTGTCCCAGTTCGATCTGCTCAGGCGTTCGTCATTTCCGTCTGAGGCAGGCGAGCCGACTGCTCACCCGATGTCTACTCGAACACGCCCAATGTCTTCATCTGACACAGCAGTGCCATCGGTAAGTTTTTATTTATTTTTGTAGTTTTCAATGTGTCCATGGAATGATACCCTGGAGAACATGATGGGGGTGGGGGGTATAGCTAGCTGGATACAAATGCATAACATAGCATTGTAGCTTATAGTCCAAGGGTATTCGACTGCAATTTGACGGTCCGGTCATATTAATACATGGATGGTTATTATTTCACCGAATTTTGTGGATCAGTTTTCTCGAAGTGACTAGTTAGTGGCGCTCACATTCACACTTTTCACGCTGCTGCGGAAATATCACGTGAGAATATCAACATCGGTTTGGAACTTGTTGCGGGGAGAATGAAAGCATAATTTTCTGTCCGTTCGTCTTTGAACGCACGTTTTTCATTATCAACATTACTTTCCTTTGAAATAGCCAGATTATTTCATACTCTCTAAATAGGCTGTAGAATCATCCTTACATCTATCACTTCCGATCTGCCTGTAATTCACACAGCCTGGGAGTGCTGCTGTTCGTAGTACTGGCACTGATGATTGGATAAGAATTTTGCATAGGTTCGCTATTGGAGAAGACGCAGCCACGGATAAGCGTGACACTGGCGTCAGTTCAAGAAAGTAAAAATAATTTCGTCATTTTAAAGCGGTGCAGCCGCTTCTATACGTATAGAAAATTATGCTTTCATTCTCCGCAACAAGTTCCAAACCGATGTGATATGCTCATGTGATATTTCCGCAGCACTCGTGAAAAGTGTGAACATGAGCGCCACTAACTTGTCACTTCGAGAAAACTGATCCACAGAATTCGGTGAAATAATAATCGTCAAATTGTAGTCGAATACCCTTGGACTATAAGCTACAATGCTATGTTATGCATTTGTATCCAGCTAGCTATACCCCCCACCCCCATCATTTTCTCCAGGGTACCATGCCATGGACACATTGAAAACTACAAAAATAAATACAAACTTACCGATGGCACTGCTGTGTCAGATGAAGACGTTGTGTCTGGTGTTGGTAACCCACATCGGGTCTGTAGATCAGCTGTTACCCCAGCTGCAACCGCACGTTCAATTAGATTAGCTAAATCGCTGGAATTCTCCATTTTGCTTTTGATCATGATAGCCGTCTTGCTGCTTCTCACAGCTTCGCGCCCATTTCCTGATGATGGGCTGGTTAGGAGGCGTTTCCAATTTGCATATGTATGAGATTTAGCATACCCGTGCCGTTTGTTCAAAGATTTAGATATACGATTTAGATATAATTTTTAGATATAGATATAAGATTTAGATTTAACATATAATTCTTAATTATATATATGTGGAAAAACTGGCATGTGAAAATTGCAGTGCATTATTTGGGGGTGTTTTTTGTTAAATCTGATAAACGAGGCAAAGTTTGGGCTAAAACTAGAAAAAGTGAAGCACGTTTTTTAGCAGGGAAAGTTTACAAATGGCACCCCATAGATATAAGGGTAGAGACTGGAAAACGTAAAAGTCTCCCCGACAAAAGGACGAGGAACTCGTAACTTCGAGTAAATAAACAAAAATAACAAGCGAGGCTTGTAAACCTCCAAAAACGGAGGAGAAATAAAAGGAAAACGAAATAACTGATAGTAACCCTAAAACGTAGGGTGAGTAGCACTCATAGGCTTGAGTGTAGGAGAAAAGGAAAAGATAGACTGATAGCTGGAAAAGCAGAACCTCTCTAGCTCAATGGTGACGAGCTAGACCAACGAGAGGAACTGATTAAAGCAGAAAAAATAAGGCGATAGAGAGTTAGAGTAGCAGGAAAAGAAGATCTAACTTACTAATGGGACCCTCCTGCTTTTGCTTAATCGAAATAATAAGCAAAACCAGTCTCCCAGTCCTATACCTTACCGGCTACCAGAAATACAAGATAACATGGAAGCGCCGGAAAAGGACGCTGAGTTTAAATAGGCAGCTGAAGAGCCGAACAGGTGCAATCACTGAGTAGCGAAATTAAAGGAAAACCCGACACGGACAATGAAACAGAAAAAAGACGTAGTGAAGGCGCTTAATGGGGACGAGCAAGTAAAAACGGAAAATAAGCCTGCAGACTATGACAGTGTGAGGGGTGGTTCCCATTTAGCTCCTTGATTTGTCAGCCTATTACTCTCTCCCGCTCATTCACATTCCTCACTCCTTTCAGTTATTCAGTTAGCTACTTCACCTGTTACATTACATTACATTATAGGCATTTAGCAGACGCTCTTATCCAGAGCGACTTACACAACTTCTTATTACATTTATCCATTTATACAGCTGGATATATACTGAAGCAACTCAGGTTAAGTACCTTGCTCAAGGATACAACGGCAGTGTCCTACCTGGGAATCAAACCTGCAACCTTTCGGTTACAAGGCCAGTTCCTTAACCATTATACTACACTGCCGTTCCCTCCACTATTTAGTTTTACCCTCTCACGCTGTTTCGCTGCCAGCTCGTTTTCTCTGCCCCGTTTGGGATTTCTCCCAGCCTTTCTCATTATTATTCCTGTTGGTCTCGTAACCTGTTTTGCTCTGTTCCTTCATCCAGCCCGTCCAGCCTGCCTCATGCCTGCCCCTACCAGCCCTGACTCCTCTCCTGCCCCTACCAGCCCTGACTCCTCTCCTGCCCCTACCAGCCCTGACTCCTCTCCTGCCCCTACCAGCCTTAACTCCTCTCCTGCCTGCTCCTACCAGCCCTGACTCCTCTCCTGCCCCAACCAGCCCTGACTCCTCTCCTGCCCCTACCAGCCCTGACTCCTCTCCTGCCTGTCCCTACCAGCCCTGACTCCTCTCCTGCCTGCCCCTACCAGCCCTGACTCCTCTCCTGCCCCTACCAGCCCTGACTCCTCTCCTGCCTGCCCCTACCAGCCCTGACTCCTCTCCTGCCTGCCCCTACCAGCCCTGACTCCTCTCCTGCCCCTACCAGCCCTGACTCCTCTCCTGCCCCTACCAGCCCTGACTCCTCCCCTGCCTGCCCCTACCAGCCCTGACTCCTCTCCTGCCCCAACCAGCCCTGACTCCTCTCCTGCCTGTCCCAACCAGCCCTGACTCCTCTCCTGCCCCAACCAGCCCTGACTCCTCTCCTGCCTGCCCCTACCAGCCCTGACTCCTCTCCTGCCTGCCCCTACCAGCCCTGACTCCTCTCCTGCCCCAACCAGCCCTGACTCCTCTCCTGCCTGCCCCTACCAGCCCTGACTCCTCTCCTGCCCCTACCAGCCCTGACTCCTCTCCTGCCCCTACCAGCCCTGACTCCTCCCCTGCCCCTACCAGCCCTGACTCCTCTCCTGCCCCTACCAGTCCTGACTCCTCTCCTGCCCCAACCAGCCCTGACTCCTCTCCTGCCCCTACCAGCCCTGACTCCTCCCCTGCCCCTACCAGCCCTGACTCCTCTCCTGCCCCTACCAGCCCTGACTCCTCTCCTGCCCCAACCAGCCCTGACTCCTCTCCTGCCCCTACCAGCCCTGACTCCTCTCCTGCCCCAACCAGCCCTGACTCCTCTCCTGCCCCTACCAGCCCTGACTCCTCTCCTGCCCCAACCAGCCCTGACTCCTCTCCTGCCCCTACCAGCCCTGACTCCTCTCCTGCCCCAACCAGCCCTGACTCCTCTCCTGCCCCTACCAGCTCTGTCTCCTCTCCTGCCCCTACCAGCCCTGACTCCTCTCCTGCCCCTACCAGCCCTGACTCCTCTCCTGCCCCTACCAGCCCTGACTCCTCTCCTGCTCCTACCAGCCTTAACTCCTCTCCTGCCCCTACCAGCCCTGACTCCTCTCCTGCCCCTACCAGCCCTGACTCCTCTCCTGCCCCTACCAGCCCTGTCTCCTCTCCTGCCTGTACCAGCTCAGTCCTGTACACTGCCGTAACAGAAGACTTATTTTGGCAAAAGGACGGTGCACAAAGTATTAAATACAGGGTGCTCTCCTCCCCCTCTCTTCCTCTCTCATCCCTCTCCCTCTCCTCTCTCTCTCTTCCCCCTCTCGCTATCTCTCCCCCCCCCCCTCTCACACTCTCATATGCATGTTGGTGTCCTAGATCAGTGATTCTTAAGCAGTGGGTTGTGGGATGTCATGTAAATCCTTATTGGATATAAAGCACTTTTCACAGACACCAGCCATGTTACACAGACACCACTGAAGGTACACGCAGTCATATTAACCACTGAACACGTTACATGCAGTCATATTAACCACTGAACACGTTACACGCAGTCATATTAACCACTGAACACGTTACATGCAGTCATATTAACCACTGAACACGTTACACACAGTCATATTAACCACTGAACATGTTACACGCAGTCATATTAACCACTGAACACGTTACACGCACGGCAGCAGTTACAGCGCTTTAGAGAAATACTCATATTTGAACATATGTTAGACAGTCACAGTAAATGTATTCACTCCTTAAAATGTGTTGTAGTCAATGATCAGCATTTCCTGGAAAAGCCAGGCAGCTGCAGTAGCGTCAGTGGGCCTGCAGGGGGCAGGCTTTCTTTTCTGCAGTGCAGTGAAACTGTAGGAGTTGTGCATAGCAGATCCCCAGGCCCCATGCAACATAACAAACTGGATTTTTCTCCCAGTACCCTATACATATGATGACTCTGGTCAGGCACAAGTCATGTACTGTGTGTGTGTGTGTGTGTGTGTGTGTGTGTGTGTGTGCGTGTGTGTGTGTGTGTGTGTGTGTGCGTGTGTGTGTGTGTGTGTGTGTGTGCGTGTGTGTGTGTCTGTCTGTGTGTGCATGGGCAATTTGTGTGTGTGTCTGTGTGTGTATGTGAGCCCTGTGTACGTTGGGTTGGTGTAAAAATGTAAAATTAAGAACAGTTTGGCAGCTTGGTCTTCTGATCATATGAACGGTGCATTATCCTTCAAGTGGCAAAATCCACCTCACGATTCCCAGCATGAAAACAACTTTAACAGTGTCAGTGTTTACATGGGTCTGAAGGAAGATTTTCCTCTTTACTAATCCTTAAATAAACAGAGTCCCGTCGAAGCTGAGAAAGGCTACACTTTATTATTTAAAAAAAGCATGGGAGAACCAACACCGTCCGCTCCTTTTGCAGTCAGTGAAGATTTTTCAAGGCTTATTTGTGTGAGAGAAACATAACGACCTCATTATGTCCTTTCTATTCATTGGTCACAAAACACATCTACGTCAGTCTCTAAGTGGAAAAAGTTGCTACACGTCTAACATATGAGTCAGAAGGGAGGCCCGGACAGTATGGGAGGAGGAGGTCCTTATCACTAGGCAACCAGGGGCGTTACTAGGCAACGAGACTGAGCTCTGCCAGGGTTCAAATGCCTCGACCTGCTTATCAGCAGCAGTTTTTTCCTCGCCCTAAACATGCATAGCTTCCTTCAGAAGATTGTAAAACAGACTTTCTGTAGGCGTGGGACACGAGGACAAGCCCTGGTTTATTAAACTCATTTTAACAGCCAGATTCCCAATATTCAATTCAACCTTATTGTCCCACAAGGGGGAAATTGGGTTTGCACAGAAATACAAGAGACAACGTCATCAACAACAACAGCATAAGACGCAGAGGTAGTCCAGAGTATTTTTTTTTTTAAACTAAAATAAATAAGTAAAATAAAATCCATGTTTCATGATTCAAGTAACAGAACAGAAGCTATAGCTAACTGCAGCAGAATAAAGCGTCTTTAAAGCGTCTTTGTGACAGTCATCTGTGAAAAGCGCTATATAAATAAAATTGAATTGAATTGAATTGAATAAATCTCTCCTCAGACTAAATACATTCTTTGGCAAGTTATTTTGAGCACACATGCAATGCTATGAATGCAAACACACATACGGTGGCTATATTTTCCCCACTTCAAGTCCAACAGAGACAATGTTGTTTACTCTGCCAGAGTAAAAAGTACTCCATCAGAGTTAATTTTTTGTTGTTGTATGAGAGCTCGAGAGCGCACGGAATCTCCCTGAGGCTAAAAAAATAAGCACAACAATATTCAGATAGTAGAACTGTTTTTTTTATTAAATATGATTTAACACAGTCTTAACTGGACTCAGAAGAGATATGATTTAACACAGTCTTAACTGGACTCAGAAGAGATATGATTTAACACAGTCTTTACTAGACTCAGAAGAGATATGATTTAACACAGTCTTAACTGGACTCAGAAGAAATATGATTTAACACAGTCTTAACTGGACTCAGAAGAAATATGATTTAACACAGTCTTAACTGGACTCAGAAGAAATATGATTTAACACAGTCTTAACTGGGCTCAGAAGAGATATGATTTAACAATCAGATCTGCCATTTTAATCATGCTGATCAGAGAGATAGTTTTTATACAGGATTCAAAATGTGTGTGAGTTTACCAGGTCGACTGCGGAGTGAAAAAAAAGCGCCTTGACTTCCTTGTTTTTTTTTGGAGGAGAGCGTACGGTCTGACATGCACGCAGACACGAGCACAGACATTAACAACAGTGCACACTCATATGGGTACATACATTTTCATATGTAAATTCAGTCATAGAAATATACACACACATACTGTATAGGGTATATACCCACTTGCGCGCGCGCACACACACACACACACACACCACTCGTATGATTTGAAGCTCAGAGTCACGTATGGTGCGAGTCTCCCCTGCTGAACTTCCTGTGACTTTTAACCACAGACACCCAGCAGAGACAGTGGGGGCCGGTCTTTAATGTTTAAGTCAGTTGCCTAGCAATGGTGTTTAGCATCCTGCAGGCTATGATGATGGAGCAGATGATATGGAGGTTAATGTTGAAGAGCACCAGAGCTGTACCCATAACTAAATCTCCTGTGTGTACCACCTCCATCTATTCATGTGACTCTTTTTAATGTTGCTGTACTGTTAATGCTTCCTAACATAATGTACTGTTTTTTTATTTTTGTTTTTTTAACTTTATTGTAATTGTTATGTTGTTGACCTACTCAGGGACTACAGATGTAAATTAGCCTCTTGGCTAGCTCTGACGCATTTACACTGAAGTGTGAACTAAAATGTTGATTGATGTGTACTGTCTCTGCCAAATAAATCTTAAATTAAATTCAATTAAATTTTTGGTTTGGAAAGGCATCCTGGAGTGTCTGCAGGCCAGAGTACATGGTGCGTGTGTGGAGTCCCCCTCCATTTTGTGTGCAGTTTTCATCTTCTCACTACCTTCTCAAACATCACTTCCTGTTCAAAACCTTCTTCGTGGGGCACGCCCACCAGGTAAGTTCAATCAGACACTCATACACCCCCCTGAGGGCCAACAGAAGCCACTAGTGCACGTGGGATAACTGAAATATTATCAAATTAAATAATAAATGCGAAACTAAAGAAAGGAGATGCTTGACTCAAGTGTGATCTGGAATTGCAATTTGAGTGAAAAGCAGGTCACGTATGTTTCAGGTTTTGCAGAAAAAAAACTACTTTATTTCTATTTTTTTCAATCGCGACATAATACAGCTTTGGCCCCAAGCGTACAATGAAGAAAGGAGAATGGCATTTATAACTGTATCTGAGATAGAAATGGATACATCATCACACTTTGCTTGATGTAAATGAATATACTAATAAAAAAAAAAATGTATTCAGCTTTATTGGACCAGCTATAATGTAGAGAGACAGGAAGAATGGGGAGTGAGAGACATGCGGCAAAGGTCGCGCGGCCGGATTCGAACCGCCAACGTTGCGGCTTGCGATGAGCACTAATGATGTTCATCCACCATTCCCAGGCCTGCACCACCATAGTCTCAATATACTGGCCAATGTGATGTAAAAAATGTTCAATTGCATTTTTTTTTAAATTCAGCACACATCACTTTTTAAGATGCTGTTTTGTCATGACTGTGTTGTGTGTGTGTGTGTGTGTGTGTGTGTGTGTGTGTGTGTTGATGTCTTGTGATGATTGCTCTGTGTGTTTTCTTGCTTTGTATGATGATAGTGTGTGTGTGTGTACGTGCGTGTGTGTGTGTGTGTGTGTGTGTGTATCTGTGCGTGTGCGGGTTGGCTTCTTGTAGTGATTGTTCTGTATGTATTCTTGCGATGTATGAAGATGGTGTGTGTGTGTGTGTGTGTGTGTGTGAGCGTGCGTGCGTGTGTGTACTTGTGCGTGTGTTGTCCGATGAATCGTTACTGTGAAACACACCTGTTCACTCCATACCCTGCTACAGGCCCAACATCTTAATCTTCACAGGCCCGACTCCTACATCAAGCCCTAAGCTGAAGCCCTTGGATCCGATACCTGCGCGCACTCCGATCCCGATCCCGTCATCTCCCCCCATATTCATCCCTAAGCTCGCCTCCACTCCCACTTCATCTCCTAGATTTATTCCTAAATTTGCTCCGACACCAATCGCCATATTGTCTCCAATACCAACCCCTACATTGCCTCCTATATTGATCCCCATACTTAATCTTCCGTCAGACCTTACATTGGTTGATACCCCAAAATTGGCTGATGCACGAACCCCCCCAATTCCCTCTATACCCGCCCCTGCGCTCAGACCTAAAGTTGACCTGGTCTCCATTTCAAAGGCGTCTGGTGTGAAAACGCTCCGGCTCGCGAACGCCATGCCAGCCTGGGCCTCTAAGCCAAAGGGCCCTAACGCTAGCGCCCCCCGGAGGCAACGGGACTCCATTACTTCATGCGTTTGCATGAGCTCCATCGTTCTTCTTTCTCTGCCTCGCGCCTTCATCATCCTCCTTCTCCTCTCTCTCCTCCACTGCTCACTATCTTCATCACTATCGCTGTCGCTGTCCTCCTCTTCCTCGCTCTCCTCCTCCAGTCTCCTTTTCCAGATTTCCAGAGCTGCGGAAAAATAAGTGAATTAAACACTTTCCATAATTGCTTGGCACAAGTTGGATTACAACGACATGAAAGTGGTTTAATACTTTATCTATTCACATACATATTTATTTAAATCGATTCATCTTTTTTGTTATTTTAGCAACTGTCTTCACTTTGACATGCAAAGAAAGTGAAATGTTGCAGAAGTATGATCAATTTTCTAAGCAAACAAAAAGGCATTTGTCTGAATAATGACAGGCAGTTTCCAGCATTCCTTAGTGCACACTTGGAAGAATAATGCACACTTGGGAGAACAGTGCACACTTGAGAGAATAGTGCACACTTGGGTGAATACTGCACACTCGAGAGAATAGTGCACACTTGGGAGAATACTGCACACTTGAGAGAATAGTGCACACTTGGGAGAATAGTGCACACTTGGGAGAATAGTGCACACTTGGAAGAATAATGCACACTTGAGAGAATAGTGCGCACTTGTGAGAATAGTGCACACTTGAGAGAATAGTGCACACTTGGGAGAATAGTGCGCACTTGGGAGAATAGTGCACACTTGAGAGAATAGTGCATACTTGGGAGAATAGTGCACACTTGGGAGAATAGTGCACACTCATCCTTATTTTAAATGAGGGCTGCAATAACCATGATCCCACAGACAAGAACAGGAAAAAAACACGTTGCAATATTGCTAAAGCCAGACACCTGTTAACAGGGGACCATATTTTGGACTGAAGCACAGCCAACAGAAACGGCAGCTTCTCCAGATGCTGTTACCTGAGGGCAGGTGTACTCTCACCTGGATCTGTACCACCAGCAGCCATTTTATACCTCACATTACTCCAACTTCTCTACAGCTTAAGAATTTATACTTACCACGTCTTTCAGCCATTTTTGCAGCCGTCTGGTTTTGAGTGCAGTTCTTTCAGTAGTACTCCACACTGCCGGGCCAGCTGCACTATAACAGTCACAATTCACCTGTTTCAACACAAAGACCTTATATCATCACCAGATACACAATTCACCTGTTTCAACACAAAGACCTTATATCATCACCAGATACACAATTCACCTGTTTCAACACAAAGACCTTATATCATCACCAGATACACAATTCACCTGTTTCAACACAAATATCTCATATCATCACCAGATACACAATTCACCTGTTTCAACACAACAATCTTATATCATCACCAGAGACACAATTCAACTGTTTCAACACAAAGACCTCATATCATCACCAGAGTCACAATTCACCTGTTTCAACAGAAAGACCTTATATCATCACCAGATACACAATTCACCTGTTTCAACACAAAGACCTTATATCATCACCAGATACACAATTCACCTGTTTCAACACAAAGACCTTATATCATCACCAGATACACAATTCACCTGTTTCAACACAAATATCTCATATCATCACCAGATACACAATTCACCTGTTTCAACACAACAATCTTATATCATCACCAGAGACACAATTCACCTGTTTCAACACAAAGACCTTATATCATCACCAGATACACAATTCACCTGTTTCAACACAAATATCTTATATCATCACCAGATACACATTACATTACATTACAATCATTTGGCAGATGCTTTTATCCAAAGCGACGTACAATAAGTGCATATTGAAGGTCATTGACGCGGCTACAAAGCGAATCCGACAAAGCACAGCTTTCTCACAGCGTAGGAGCTATCGCTAGTAATAAACATGAGAAGTACACACAGTCAGCTATACATTCTGAACTATAGAATAACCAAAAAACACAAGTTAAATAGAAAACAGGAAGCGAACACTATAGAATGGCCCTATATAGGTATAATTTTAGTCGAGGTGGAGTCTGAAAAAGTGCGTTTTCAGACCACGCCGAAAAACAGACTGTTTCAGCTGAGCGCAGCAGAGTGGGGAGTTCATTCCACCACTGGGGAGCTAGGGTGGAAAAGCTCCGCAGTCGGGACGAGCGGGAGCCTTTAACACGGAGGGAGGGAAGTGCAAGTTGCCCTGCAGCAGCAGAGCGAAGTGGTAGAGCAGGAGCGTAGTACAGGATTAAGTCCTGTAGGTAGGAGGGGCCTGACCTTTTGGCTGCAGTGTAGGCCAGGGTCAGAACTTTGAACCTGATCCTGGCCACAACCGGCAGCCAGTGGAGTGACCTCAGCAGGGGGGTGACGTGCGAAAACTTTGGGAGGTTGAACACAAGCCGAGCAGCTGCATTCTGGACCAGTTGTAGGGGCAGAATGGTGCAGGCTGGTAGGCTTGCGAGAAGGGAGTTGCAGTAGTCCAGACGTGAGGTGACCATGGTCTGGACAAGAAGCTGGGCGGAGTAAGTGGTCAGGTACGGCCAAATTCTCCTGATGTTGTACAGGAGGAACCTGCAGGACCGTGCCGTTGTCCATACACAATTCTACAGACTGAACCTACAGATTGTAATGCTTAGCATCTACATTTAAATACCCTGTGCAAGAAAAAATAAATATTTTTTGGAAAAAGAATTGACTAAGCTACAATATAAAGACATTATACTTGCCTTTTCTAAATAAATAGTAAATAATAAAAATGTTTTGATGTAAAGCATATCATTTCAAACAGGAGGGCTGGCCAAGACAGATTGTGTCTGTTCTGGAACAGCTGGGTCACTTCTGATTGGCAGTGCACTAAATGGATTCACTGTTTGGTTAAAATGTAAATACCCATGTTACTTACATAAGCAACACTGGACTCCGGAAGACCAGTACAAAATCATCATGTTTTTTCACCGTGTCCATGTCAGGGGCGACATACCACATATTTTGGACATACCTCGCCGCCCACACGTGCCTGCTCTGTGCAACCAACTAGAGGCTGTTAGGTGAGGGGAAATCCCAGTCAACCTAAATATATTCAATATCCCTCCGACGGGCCAAGAGAGAAGTCGCTTCGAAGGTCTGACGTCACGTAGGACCAGATGCAGGCTACCCAAATCGTAACGGTAACCAAATAATATAGTGACTGCCGTTTTGGTCTCGTCTTTCCCCCCCCAGACGGTTAATTTAGCTAAGTTTAGATTACATTGCATTAGGGACGTTATGCACTGCCATAAACTTGAGAAAAATTAAATTCCCTGTGTTAGGAAATAGTATACAACCTGACAGCCATTTCTTAAAAAATTTAAGTCTTTCAATTCACTGATCACTGTTAATTCTTAGTAGTAACATAATTAACAAGCATAGCTACTAGACACACGTATCTCTCGTCGTAATTATAGCCATAAGTCCATTTCTCACAAGCAACAGCGTAGCACATCCCAGTACTATCACTTAAAAAAACAAAAACATTTTTATTATCTTATTTTTGGAGGGCAGGTTGTTCATGTGGAAATCCTTCCTCTGCTGCATTTTATTTGCTAATGGGGGAAAGAAAAACATCTAAACATGTCATGGTCTTGTTATAAAGACCGTTATATAGTCATAAAGACCGTACTGCTTGTTGTATTATGGATGTAATCAAGTAAAGTCTTTGGAATCCGATGAAAACTAATTTTTAATAGTGCGATCAGGGGCGGTGTATGGAAGCACATGGCAGACAACCTTCAAATGAAAACGTAATAGGCTTAGATGAAATCGCAACGTAGTCGTACATTTGCATTTACATTTCTCACTTATTTTGAATTTTGCCATAGCGGTGTAGCACAATAATATTTTCCGAATTTCGGGGGAAAACGCTGAAAATAAAGTGAAAGTAGACGCTGGTCAAGTTGCCTACTTTAAAATAAATAGCCTATCTCTCAAATGAAACCAATAAAACAAATAGGCGATTGTTACTGCGACGACAGAGTACCGTTAAGGCTTGCTGTTCTGTATTTGAGGACTACTGAAAACATTTTCTGTAGTCGGCCAACTTACTGTGCAACACTCTTCTTCGGACCTCTTCTAGTCTCTTCGATCGCAAAATGGAGCCTGTTTAAACATCGGGTTCCTTCGCAGACCCCAGCCCTAAGTTTCACTTTCTCATTTAACGTGTGAATGTGTTTGGGGTTTAGATACACTAGACAACTGAGAAAAAGACATACATTAGTTTGTGTGGATTTCATGTTTGCATTTAGCAGACACTCTTATCCAGAGCCAAATCTAATTTATTTATATTTTTACTTTTAACATGCACTCCATTTATAGGTCAATGGCTGTGTACTTATGATTAAAATCTTCACTCAAGGATACAACAGGGAATAAAACTTTGTGATCTAAATATAAGTTACACACCCAGTTCCCAAATCAAGGGTGCAGCACGTGCCCCCCCCCCAGCTTTGAATGAGAACAAAGGAGAAAAGCCAGGTCAATGTAATTACACTTCTTGGTCAGGATGAGGGGCTATAGACCTACATTCACTATTCAGATAAGACCTACACTTAAAATTTAAATGTTCAAACAGATGAACCTACAAGGTAAACTGAATATGGGTTCCTTCAGGGTCATTGTCAGAGAGGTTCCATAGGATCCCATGAAGAGGTTCCACCACGGGTTCCACCATGATTTTGAACCCCTAAAGGGTCTAAAAGGAATATTTTATTTTCAGAGTATACATTTGTTTGAATGAATTCGGGAGTGACAAAACATCTGACATATTGGCTACGGTAATGCCCCGTAAAGTCGTTAACTTAAAGTTTTTTTTTTTTTTGCTGGTTCAAGGTTGTACTTTGTAGCAAACACCCCTCTCTAGATTTCAAAAGTCCACCTAGTTCTACTTTTTCATTGAGAAAAGTTCCCCTTTCTGTGAGATTGGCAGAACTGGGGCCAATGTGGTCTGTGGTTACAGGGTTACAATGTTGTTTTGTAAGGGCTGAACCACAGACTAGCTCTTTAAATCAGCTTGTTTTCTTTGGTTTGTAAGGGTGGTCTGAAAGGTAAGACGGCACGCAGGGTGGTGCCTCACAGCAAGAAGGTACGGAGTTTGAATCCCGGCCGAGGGCCTTTCTGTGTGGAGTTTGCATGTTCTCCCCGTGTCCGCGTGGGTTTCCTCCGGGTACTCCGGTTCCCTCCCACAGTCCAAAGACATGCAGGTTCGGCTAATTAGAGACTCTAAATTGCCCATAAGTATGAGTGCGTGAGTGAATGGTGTGTTAGATAATGGATGGATGGAATGGATGGGGGTGTGTTAGATAATGGATGGATGGAATGGATGGGGGGTGTTAGATAATGGATGGATGGAATGGATGAGCCCCCTCTCCTCTCTCGTGGTAGGTAGGGCGACAGAAACATATCGGGACACTCTGCATGTCATGCAAACCACTCACACTTATGTTCTAACATTGTCTCAAATGGCCAATCTGCTCAACTAATGTACAGTACATCCAGGTGTCTAACACAGCAGCTCCATAAACAAGCATTTCATTCAATTCAGGTTTATTTGTACAGCGCCTTTTACAGAGACACTATCTCAGACACAACGGAGAACAACTGGGACTATAAGAGTTGGGAAAAAAACGAACCTGAATCCAATTGTGGTTATCCTACAGTAACAGAATCAACCACTCAGTAGATGTTATGTGGTCTCTGCTGGCTATTATACTGTATTTCACTTACACTACTGTAGATTAATGGCTGAATCCTATTCTCTGGACTTGTGAACTCAAAGGCGCGTTCTTGTTAAGTCCGTGAGTGCTTAGGGCTGACCCATACTGAAAACAACGTTTTTGGCAAGTGCTCTTATGCAGACTTTTTGCAATACGCCATTAAAGTCTACAAGTTGGCAGTCCACGAGAGCTCAGTGTAGGACTCAGCCATTGTCATTGCTCCAAGTATGCTGATCTTAGCTCAGATCTACTCGGACTGGGTTCGTACAAAATCCCACAGAATGCAAAACACATACTGCTCCATCACAGGAGTTCAATAACTCACGCAAGAGTAAATCATAGCCCTGAAGCACAAGATGTTTTTATAATCCACATCTAAGCATTGAAGGACATGGTCTGTAAATACAGAACATTACAGCAACTGGTTCAAACAGCTTTTGATATTGTGGTACACAGCATTCTTATTCAGGAAAGGTAACTGGTAGGGATGTTTAAAAAAAACCCATTAAACTGATTTAGTGACAAGCATGTATATAAAAGCATTTGAACACTGTTCTAATATGAGGTGACTGTATTCAGTCAATGGGGAGTGCTTAAGAGATTTTAATGTTGTATGTAATATACCACATTTAGTGCCTTCAGGCATTTTGTGACTTGAGTTATGTGACTGAGAAGTGTGTGTGCGATTGTGTTGTGTGTGTTTGAGTTATGTGATTGAGTTGTGTGTGTTTGAGTTGATTGGTTGTGTTGTGTGTGTGTGAGTTGTTTGGTTGTGTTCTGTGTGACTGAGCTGTGTGTTTGAGTTGATTGGTTGTGTTGTGTGTGTGTGTGAGTTGTGCGATGGTGTTGTGTATGTTTCACTCGTGTGGTGAAATGCATTTGTTCACTCCAGATTTAGTTAAAAGGGAAATTTTGCTGTGGCCTTAGATGATTTTCTTTCAGACCGAGACTCGTATCCGACTGAAAAATTGGCACCGATTGGGTTAAACAGCCCCTTCTGGACTCCAAAACCAACCCCCCACTTTGTGCTCTGTACGTCTGAGTTACGCTCCCACGAGATTTCTCCCATTTGCCCCGAGCTTGTGTGTTTCTGAACACTCTGCTCCTTCTTCATCTTCTTCATCAGTTTTCTCTGCTTCAGAAAATCCTCCATCATCTGCTCTTCATCACCACTGTCACAATCCTCTGCCTCAATTTCCTGCTTCCACAGTTCCAGAGCTGTTAGCAAAATAAATTCCACATTTTCCATAATTGCTTTCATCGTCGTATTACAGTGACACAAAACAGACTGATCTATAAACATTCAATTTTTTTAAAATAAATATAACGCATTTGGCAAGGTGTGTGGTGCAGTCCATCGGGCGGCTGAACCCATGTTACAAATAATACCCCCACGCGGTACAAAGAGCCCCACTAACTAGCAAGCAGCATAGGATATAGTTAGTGCAGTGTAGTATAATGGTTAAGGAACTGGGCTTGTAACCGAAAAGTTGCAGGTTCGATTCCCAGGTAGGACACTGCCATTGTACCCTTGAGCAAGGTACTTAACCTGAATCGCTTCAGTATATATCCAGCGGTATAAATGGATACTATGTAAAAAATGCTAACAAAGTTGTATAAGTCGCTCTGGATAAGAGCGTCTGCTAAATGCCTGTAATGAAGTTGTGATGCCTACAACATTACTCCAAGTTCTACAGAGTGTAGGAATTTATACTCACCCTTCTTTTCAGACATTTTTACAGCCGTCTGGTTTTGAGCGCAGTTCTTTCAGTAGTACTCCACACCGCTGGGCCAGCTGCACTATAACAGTCACAATTCACCTGTTTCAACACAAAGACCTCATATCATCACCAGATACACATTTCACCTGTTTCAACACAAAGACCTCATATCATCACCAGATACACATTTCACCTGTTTCAACACAAAGACCTCATATCATCACCAGATACACATTTCACCTGTTTCAACACAAAGACCTCATATCATCACCAGAGACACAATTCACCTGTTTCAACACAAATAACTCATATCATCACCAGAGACACAATTCTACAGACTCAACCTACAGATGGAAATTCTTAGCATCTACACAAGACTAAAACAACATCTTTCTTGCAAAAATGATTATTGACTAAGCTACAATATAAAGACATTATACTTGCCTTTTCTAAATAAGCAGTAAATAATAATAGTTTTGATGGAAAACATATAATTTCAACAGAGGTGGAAATCCAGGGGACAAAAAGTAAAAGTCCTACCATGTGTTTCTTCCACCCATAACTAATTAGTTCTACCTCCTCGCTGAAGAATTATGTTAATTAGCAAATCCAGGTGATTAAGGCAAAATACTGGGGAGGACTTTTACTTTATGTCCCCTCGATTTCCACCTCTGCATTTCAAATAGGAGAGCTGGAAGTCTGACGTGGGACTTTGACAGGTAAGATTAACCACAAATATTTTAATATGTAGTTGCCTGTTTTTTTATTATTATAATGTTTATTAATAATATTCATTCTTATTACTATCTCAGCGCAACTGTTTCACGTGGACCTTAAAAATGTAGTTCCCAATTCTGGCAGTAGGTGTTATTTTGAGGGTTAAATGACCACACAGAGGATGTTCGCCCAGCTTTTTTACTTCGTAGCAAATAAACGAATCACAGGTATGACACAAAACTATTTTTGTTTAATAGCTGAACATTCTGGCTTTGTGAAACCATACCCTGGTTTTCGTTTGGTTTTTCTATATGTAAATCCCATTTCATTCAGCCGATTTCTTACAGTTCTGTCACAAACATTAACTCCTTTTTCCCATTTGTTTTTCATTTGTTTTGTTGTGCATTTTCTATTTTCAAGGCATATTGCTTTGAGTTTTCTATCCTGACTCTTTGATGTCTTCCTTGGCCTACCCGTATATTTTCTTTTTATAACCTTCATATTTTGTTTATACATGCACCAAATTTTAGACACAGCTGAATGGGAACAACCAACATCTTTTGCCACACTCCGTGTTGGATTTCCTTCTTGAAGGAGTTTTATAATCCTTTCCATTGTTTCAATTGACAACTCTCTTGTTGGGGCCATGTTTCCTTTCAATTAGCCAAGTGCAACAGCTCGTTAAGGTCTGTAAGCACTCTCTTTTAACTACAGACTAATTTGCATTTTTAGACTTGTGCCGGTATTTGTTTTAGAAATGCAAATTACAAGGTGATTCCATAATTTTTTTCCTCAACATTGAGTGATTCCATAATTGATTATTTCTCTAATTGATCTGGAAAAAAATATGCCATTAATTAAAATAATTTAATTTGTTTGAGGTATGTTTCACGAAGCCAGAATGTTCAGGTATTAAACAAAAATTGTTTTGTGTCATATCTGTGATTTGTTTATTTGCTAAAAAAAAAAAGAAAAGCTGAGCGAACATCCTCTAAGTGTGGTGATTCCATAAAGTTTGCCAGGGGTTGTACAATAGGTTGCATATTAAAAATAAAAAAATCACCCACCGTTCCTATAGCCTACGTGAGCAACCGCAGTAGGCACTGCAAGCTGCTCGTTTTGGGTTTGACCGTCTTGATTTAATTAGATAATAAAAACAGAAACGTTAATTAAGCGCACAGGTCATTTCAAGTAATATTTCTCAAATTCGAGTTCGAGTTCAAAGTCATGGATCACGTCATAAGTGTAAATCAAGTCATTCATATAAATTCGAGAAATTCGGGACAAGAATAACCAACCTCAGGAAAAACACTGGCTACTGGGCCTACTAAGATACTTGGCAACAGAAAATTTCGGAAAACATTATCTGAAAAGACAAAGTGACTCACAAATCTTGAGCACAATAAAGGGAAACGTGGGCTCTCCTCTTTTTAGCTCAAGTGGAGGATCTGCTTTGTGATAGGCTTCATGTGTCTCGACAAGAAAACAATTGTGGTCCAGATAGAAACGCGCCTTCGGTGCTTTTCTCTCAATCGTTAGAATGAAACGAATAAAACAAATACCGTTGCCGCAAATCTAAGACGACAGAGTACCGTTTGCTGTGGTACTGTATTTGAGGACAACTGAAAACATAGTAGGCCAACTTACTGTGCAGAGCTCTTCACCGGACCTCTTCTCCTTAGTTTCTTAGATCACAAAATGGAGCCTGGGGTTTTTTCTTCACAAACGACCCCAGCCCGAAGTTTCACTTTCTCTTTGCAGAATTGTTGCGCAGGATATCTGATGTTTACATACAGTAGCCTACATTATAAGGAGAAAAATACCTACATTAGTTTTTTTTTGGGATTTATGAGTGGAAAAAAAAGTCTCAAGGCCTTATGAGATTCAAGCTCAATCAACTAGTGATGGGCAAAACAGTTCACTTCAGTGACTCGAATCACTAGAATCAGTTCATTAAAAAGATTCGTTCACCGAATCGTTCAGTGCTTGGGCGGAGCTCCGACTGCGTACTGCGTAGTCCGACTCACTCAGTGAACTGAAACGGCCGAACGGTTCATGCGGAAGTGCTGTCGCTTTGACAAACGCGCCAAACTCCGTTTACAAATCTTGATATTTTAAAAGTTTCCTCGTTGAATATCAATATTGGAGGTGAACGCTGGTTTTCAATTACTTTTAAGTCTTAACTTGCTGGGCCTGATTCTGGCAGTTTGAGCCGCTGATTATCACTCAGGATCACGTCATGTTAACTCACTGTGTCTAGTAGCCTTCAGTGAACGAATCACGACACGTTCGCTCGCAGAAGTCCACTCTGCACGCTCGCTGCCTCGCTCGGCGCCCGCCCGCCCGTGAATGATTCGTTCAGCACAGCAGAACTGGTTCGCAGGGGACGAATCACGTTCGCTCGCGGCAGTCCCTCCCCTGCACGCTCGCTGCTGATCAGATCCGTTCGAGAGCTCAACTGAACTGAGAAATGAACGGATCTTTTTCAGTAAATGATTCAGTTCAGTTCGTTCACCCAAAAGATTCGGTCTTTTGAACGAATCGTTCGCGAACGACACAACACTACAATCAACTTTGTATACCTGCCTGCAAAACAAATTTCCCTCCGGGGACAATAAAAAGTTGATTGATTGAACTAAATAGCCATAAAGCATATCAAAACCTGTAAATATTTGGAGCTATATGTTTTGCTCTACTAGCTACCTGAGAATGTTATTGAACTAAAATACGGCTTTGCGTGTTGAGGCAGCACCTCTTTGTTCTAATTATATTCTAACCGGAACCCTGTACGTTGGGAGAGGCATATCTCGCCAAAGCCATTTTCTGTTGTAGCGGCGTTTGCATGTTGTCTAACCATGGTTAACCCGTTTGCACCAATAATCTGACTTGTTTTTAGAATCTCATAGACTGTATTCAACATACATATACCAATGAAATGTTGAGGCAAGCCGTTATAGAATGCTGAACCAAGGCTTAAAATGAAATGTATATCCATTTCCCTGATAACAAAGCGTGTTGAGATCCGGTAGAAAATTAAATATGCATCCATTTCCCTGATAACAAAGCGTGTTCTGAACCTCAAAGTATTCGCCAAAATTTGGGGTAATATTTTCTACTTATTTGGGTAACCGCACGCACATACATGAGTTCCGGATTTTACCAACAGCCGATAAAGCACGTTTAATATCACGTAGAATCTGTAAAGTAAATAAAAAGTTAATTGCTTTAATTACTTGTTCAAACCAAGGTCCAAAGCCCCGTATTTCTTTTTCCAAGACTCCCATAGGCCTACACAAAATGAAACGTATAGACACACTACCGATCAAAATTTATAGCACACTTTACTCGTGTTTTAGTAGCCTACTGTTTTTAGTGTAATTAAAGCAGTTTAACTTTTATAAAAGTTATATATACCTCGAATGGCACAAGATAAGATGTAAATAGAAGTTTAAAAATAATATTTTACTTCACAGAATAGTGACCTACATTTTGAGTTAATAAAACAGCCATATTTGGCTAAATAAACAGGTGAACAAATTATTTCCAAGAGAAGTAAAATCAAGCTAGTTTGGGATGAATTAAGACAGAAAGGTCAAGGAGAAGCAATCCACAAGTGCAGCATGTCTGTGGAAACTTCTACAGCAGTGTTGCTGTGAACTTTCAGAACCATATAACCATCCTTGTAGAAACAATGGCACGAATATGCTCAGCAGTTATTCCTGAAAAAGGTGGCTGTTTTCATGAATCTAAGATTAACACCTTTTAATTTACAATAAATAAAAAATAAAAAAAGTTATTTCTGATTTCTTGAAAATTGTGGGTGTAATAAAAACAGAACATAGCTTGCAGATCTGACAGGTGCTTGCTTGTTAACAAAGAAATGGCGATATTATACTTCATAATTACATCATAAACATTATATTACATCCTGAATTTGTATTGCCCATCAACAAAAGATTACTAAAAAATCACCCTGCCCACACATGCCAATTAGGCTGAATCACAGAACTGTATATAGTTCTGTGGGCTACGTTTGCTACTTCAGTTACAAAATGGAGACTGAGCCAACATCTTCCTGGTAACTAAGAAGGAAATAATAAACTCCTTGTATGCTTGGTGCAAAGGGGGAGGGGACTGTAGTGACAGGTAAAACAGAGTAGTTTGTGCGATTTCATGACAGACAAAAAAAGTCCAGAATTATGGCTAAGAAGACTGAAACCTTGTACATTTGCCCAAAATGCTTTGTTGCTGGTGCACTTTGCACCAAAAGACCACTGTATACGATTTCAAAGTTGGCCATAATTGCACATTTTAATTCAGAAGGTTCCTTTTTCTGTGAGACTGTCTGAACCGAAGTCGGTGTGCTCTTTGGTTACAGTGAACAGTCTGGTTAAAATGCTATTTCACAAAATTCACTGGTTTACTGTAACTGTACTGGAACGTTGGGGTTTTATTGGGTTCTGACGCCCCCTACTGGCCCACCAAAAGTTCTTTGAGCAGTAACTTTGTTAGGTCGTCCAACCAAGTCCAGACCAGCTTAGCTTCAGCAGTTTGACATGCAAGATGTCCATTTACACAGGAAAACCAATTTATTAACCACACTCCTTTTTTAAATAAATGGTCTGATTAAATTCTATTATTTTCCACGGTAGACATTACACACATCTTTTAAATGGAAATGGCTCCCTCTGTCACTCTATGAATGAAACAAAAAAATTAACTGTCATTTTTGGAAACTTTTAATTGCAGATGAACAGGGATGTACCCTTTTGGGGGGGGGGGGGGCTGTGTACGGACAGCTGGGAATTTCCGTTTCCCTGGGCATTGCTGATTGGCTGGCAGCAGGAAGAGGCAGAACTGACAGCCCCAGTCACCCAGAGAGGAAGGGACCCACCGTTCACCAGCGCCCCCTGTGGTCAGTCAGGCACCTGCAATCTCCCTGCACAAGCCGCACGTTCATGTGCTCCACTGACTGTGCCTGTGTGAGATTCACTGACTGTGCCTGTGTGAGATTCACTGCCTGTGTGAGATTCACTGACGGTGTCTGTGTGAGATTCACTGACTGCGTCTGTGTGGGATTCACTGCCTGTCTGTGTGAGATTCACTGCCTGTATCTGTGTGAGATTCACTCTGACTGTGTCTGTGTGAGATTCACTCTGACTGTGCCTGTGTGAGATTCACTGCCTGTGTCTGTGTGAGATTCACTGCCTGTCTGTGTGAGATTCACTGCCTGTGTCTGTGTGTGATTCACTGCCTGTCTGTGTGAGATTCACTCTGACTGTGTCTGTGTGTGATTCACTGCCTGTGTGAGATTCACTGCCTGTCTGTGTGAGATTCACTGCCTGTCTGTGTGAGATTCACTGCCGTGCTGCAGAGCGAGTAAGAAGCAGCAGCTCGACATCCTGTGTTTCAGAGGAGTGTGTGCTTGTCTGTTTATGAACGCTGTGTGTGTGTGTGTGTGTGTGTGTGTGTGTGTGTGTGTGTGCTTGAGTGTGTGTGTGTGCTTGAGTGTGTGTGTGTGCTTGAGTGTGTGACGCTGCAGTGATGAGTCTGGCTGGTGAATATGATGTGGAATTCCAAATTGGGTGGAAAAGGTGGGGAAGAAAAGAAAAACAGAAAAGAAAAACAACAGGTTTAAAAAAATATTCTTCTGGAACATTCCGCCAGGTGCTCCGCTCAGGTTCCTCTCTCCACCTGTGTGGGCCCTGCCACCTCACCTGGGCAGGTGGGCCTTCAGGTGTTCCCTGAGCTGCGGGATGGTGGAGAGTTCTCTACGGCACACATGGCAACGCAGCGGGAGTTTGAGCAGCTCCCCCGCCCCGTCCTTCACCGTCACCTTCCCGTCCCTCTCCAACATCTGTATAACGTCTGCAACCAAAAGCAAATATAACCCAACCACACCATCAGAACACAACTATAACCCAACCACACCATCAGAACACACATGTAACCCAACCACACCATCAGAACACAAATATAACCCAACCACACAATCAGAACACAAATATAACCCAACCATACCATCAGAACACAAATATAACCCAACCACACCATCAGAACACAACTATAACCCAACCACACCATCAGAACACACATGTAACCCAACCACACCATCAGAACACACATGTAACCCAACCACACCATCAGAACACAAATATAACCCAACCACACCATCAGAACACAAATAAAACCCAACCACACAAGACCATCAGAACAGGTCATTCAGCCCATCTAGAACATAAGAATACATAATGAGGAGAACAGGAGTTTACTGTGCGACTGCATGCAGGCACGCTGACCAGTGTGCACACATACACACACCTACATACAGGTGCACACACACCTGTGTACAGGTAAGTGATGTTTTTACCTTGAGATTCTATGAAGTAGTCAGTTGTGAAGGAATTCCAGTGCTTCTTGTTTTTCAGGCAAGGAGAGTCGAAGTCTTGACTGATCACATGTAGGTGTACGTGGCTGGAACAACATCAGGGGCACACTTATGATCTGCATTAAAGTCGTTTCACAGACACTCACATAGAGGCCATCACACATCTTACATTCTTTACATACAATACATTTATTTATTGAAATAAATTCAGGATAAGTATCTTTGCTCAAGGGTGCACGAGCAGTGCCCCGCCTGGGAATGAGACTCAAACCTGCAGCCTTGGAGTGACATGCCCATATTCATAAACCGTGAACATACTAATACATTCCCATCCTGACATATTATATAGCACAGTTTAGACTTAGTTATATCCCATCTACAGCTTAATCCAAGCTTTTTATTGTGTCGTTTTCCCAACAGACTGAAGTAAATCTCTGTGAAAAAACAACTGAAACACATTTAGAGCACTCTCAAAATGCTTATTATAGCGAATACCTTCAATGTCACTGTTTTTTTTAAATAAAAAAAATTTCCCCCCGTATTGTTGTCCTTTTCCCCGTTATTTGGAGCGCTGAAATGCAGGCTGCCCTATTTGTGCGACATCCTCGATCGATTCCGGGGAGCAATCGCGCCACCTACTGGCAGCTGCATGTTACTGTCACTCTGCAGTTTGCCAGCCACCTGGATGCCTTCACCTCCAGCACACCTGCTGCAGAGAGACTGCAGTTATCTGACTAACCACAGGAGGGCGCTAAGGAGTGGATGGGAGGGAGCCCTGTCCCTCGTTTGGAGACATCATAGCTGATAGTGTACTACCCAGTGTATTTATGCTGCATTCACAACATGGGAATTATGGTTTGAACGACTTGCATGTAAGTAAGTAAGTATTTAATGAATGTGCTTGTATGTGAATATGTGATTGAGTTACTCAATATATGTAAAACAAGTTCCAGAAAAGGCAATGAATCTCATTTACACATGACTACTTAACACATAATCAATTTAATCACATTTATCAATTTACTTGTTAATGCACATTGAATGCATTAATTTATAAATGCACACTAATTAAAATGCACAATCCTTCATTCATTCATTAATTTGTGCATACACTTATGAATTAATTTGTGCATCCATAATTCATTCATTAATTTGTGCATGCATTCATTAACTTACTCACTCACCTCATGCTGGGGATGGCATGGTAGCCCATGCGGAATCGCAGCTGCTGCGCGTCTCTGCACTGCTCCACCATGCGCTCTGCCACGCCCTGCATGTGTCTCAGCAGGCTGCAGTGCGCCCCCTGCAGGGCCTTCAGGCTAGCGATGGACTCCCACGGGAGAACCAGCCAATGGTAGCGCGCCTTCGGGTACTTGTCCTTAATGACCACCACCTCCTCATCCTTGTACACCTGGAACCACAAAAGCCACTGTTCAGCAGATGAGGGGAGAGTCCAGACTTCATACACACACACACACACACACATACCCGCACACACACACACACACACACACACACACACACACACACACACACACACACACACACACACACACACACACACACACACACACACACACACTTGCAGGGACATTTGAAAAGCAAAGACACGCACCTGCATTGTGGGGTCCTGCATACTGGCTTTAAGGCCTTGGCTCCAGTGTCCTCCCCTTTCCTGTGAGGAACAGAACGCTCTGTGACTCTGCTATGATTCTCAGCACTGACTCTGTCCCACTTTTCACTGCCTCCAATCATAGAGGAATGTACCTTCAGATCTTCAGCTTCCAGTACACAGTGAGGACGTACAATTAAAGATAATTAATATAGTCTTGCAGAGAAAATGTGAACATGTGTGTATGTGTTTGTAGGCACATTGTAGGGGCGGCAGTGTAGTATAATGGTTAAGGAACTGGCCTTGTAACCGAAAGGTTGCAGGTTCGATTCCCAGGTTGGACACTGCCGTTGTACCCTTGAGCAAGGTACTTAACCTGAATCGCTTCAGTATATATCCAGCTGTCTAAATGGATAATATGTAAAAAAATTTAAAAAAAAGCTAAAAAGTTGTGTAAGTCGCTCTGGATAAGAGCGTCTGCTAAATGCCTATAATGTAATGTACATCTCTGTATATACATTATATACACAGGGATATGTACACTATATTAGTATATACTATATTAGTATATTGTATATTAGTATATAAACACGTAGCAAATGTATAAAACACACTGTGTAACAGTTCACCATTGTCACTATAGACCATGTAGTTCCGTAAACGCAGCATCCTTACTTGTATTTCTAAGCGTCACATGGAAAGCATACTTACTTGTATTTCTAAGTGTCACATGGAAAGCATACGTACTTGTATTTCTAAGCTTCACATGGAAAGCATACTTACTTGTATTTCAAAGCGTCACATGGAAAGCATACTTACTTGTATTTCTAAGCGTCACATGGAAAGCATACTTACTTGTATTTCTAAGCATCACATGGAAAGCATACTTACTTGTATTTCTAAGCGTCACATGGAAAGCATACTTACATACTTACTTACTTGGGGCTGTGAGCAGCTACTGGCAGTCTTCTCTGGGGGGCGGGGCTGTGTTTTTGAGGGGGGCGTCTCAGGAGCTCTGGCGTATAGGAGCTGGCCGTGGCCTTTTTCGGGAGCCTCGGGCCGGGGCACCTTGTGCCTGGGGTCCGCCTCCCCCTTGTCTGTGCCACGAGGGTGGGGTCTCTTGGAGCTGGAGTTGGGGGACCCCTCCCTGAACTGGACGGTATAGGGGTACAGCTGGTTGACCATGTAAAGCAGCTGTCCTGGTTTCAGTCTCAACTCCTTCCCTTTTCCCACGGACTCCAAATCCACGCTGGTGGGGTTCACGCCAAGCTGCGTGACGGCAAGACAGGAAAAGGGCCATGCCTCACCTTGGGAATCGAACCTGCAATCCCTGAATTACCAAGTTCCCGACCCATAACAGTACACTGTCACCCAATGCTACTAAAGAGCGGGTAGGAAATGTTACTTGTGGGCTCGAATACCAGCTTTGAAAACAGCACTATGCTACATACGTGGTGAGGTTGGGGGAAATTATTTTTCTGCCATTTCTCTACTGCAATAAAATGACTTCTTCCACATTCACTTCAACACCTGTTCAGGCGCATGGGAATATTTCACAAAGCCAGGACCAGAAGTGGGAACTCAAAGGAATGGTACAATGTGCAGTTTGAAAAAGGGCGCAGGGATGCGAATATAAGTCAAGTTTGTAGCTCACGTACAAATAACGAATGCCTACACAGTCTTTCTGTTTCTCTGAAATCATCAGCCACACCACACAAATGTGTGTATCAGAAGAGTAATACGTGAGGTATTGTGAGCAGTACAGGTTTATACCTGTTTGACAGTGATGAATCGCCTGCTGTAATCTGCCTTCAGCTGCACTGTGAGAAAATAAGAAACGGTATATATTTCAAAAGTACTGTAAAAAAAAAAATATATATTTTAAAACGTTGAGGTACACATTTCTGCCCACACAATCACCAGGCAACAGCCCTAACCCTAATAACAAATACATAAGGTAAAAATCATACTGAAGCAATAACATTGCGGAGTTATAAAGAGGCCAGTTAACAGTTAAATTACGCTATTTTATGGCGTTACACATGCAGTGGACACTGCCCTCATCCCAAAAGAAAGAAACTCGGTTTGACACTTTACCTTGCTCCCTGGAGCACTTTTTGTCTTTAATTGTCGTTTCGGGGCCCCGACCTAACACCACTGTCTTGAGATTAGGTAGCCGTATTGGGTTATGACTTCCATCCTTCCTAACGAGCCAGCAAACAGACATTTTCTCCCTGAACGAAAGTAGGGTGGAACATCACTGAAAGAAGTCAACACGAAAGCAGATGTCCAGCACCATCAAAGTGCTTATCTCCATAACTGTGTGTAGTAAACTGGCCAGGAATATTAGTCAAGTCATTAAGTAATTATCTGGTTGGAAGTGCTGGAGAAGTCAGCTCCACGAATTTAACGTTTGTTCATTTTTATTTATTTTTATTTTTATTTTTTTACATTAGCATTGGCTAGCTACCAACCGGTTAATATTGCTGCAACAACAACAGGGATGTCCGAGTGCACCAGTCCTAACATTAGATACAATGCGAATTCACAAGAACTGGAAATGAACAGCATAAACAAGCCAGTCGGTATTGCGAGCCAGTTGGAAAACAGACGTGAACAGCTTGATTAGCATGTTAGCAAAGAACTAGCTTCAGTACTAAATATTAGCAAAGTACTGTTTCCATCCAAAACGAAGGTCGTGGACAGAAATATTCCTACATTACAATAATTTAAAAAAAAACTTATTTTTGGTGTTCTTGTTCGGAACATATTTAAAAGGTAATTACCAGAAAAAATTGAATCGCGACGCCAGACTGTATACTAATGTTAGCCTATATTGCTACAGCTAAGCGAGTATGGTAAGCGTTCATTCGCCACAGCTATCCTCTATGGAAAGGAAGGAGGGACAAAAAGTACAACTGCAAAAATAGTCGAGCTACAGGTAGCAGCCATATGTATAGGTACCAGCACTTACGCCTGTAAGTGTAGGCTAACGTTCAACACTTCGACACAGAGTCGAAGACATCTACGTTAATCTATTTAGAAATAGAAACATCTTATTATTCGCTTCACACACCCCCAGAGAAATATGAAGAGTAGTTTATTTTTGATATATGAAAATCCAGCGGGCCTGTCTATAAATGTTTATGGATTTGCTAAATCTGTAATTTGTGGCTCGCTAGAATAGGTAAACTGGGTACAAGTACTGACGATAGGCTATTAAGGTGTAACATTTACCCCATGTAGATCCACATTTAACCAAGTTTAGTAATTTAGGGTGATTAAATACTTTTGACAATATCTCTTGAATTAACTAGCAAGGTATTTCAAAAAGTCTCTATTCCCGTCTGAATACATATTTAGCCAAAGACACCTCAAATCCTCATCCCAACCATTTTGTCCAAAAGCCAGTTGCACGCTGACGCTATATCAGTAAGCGCAAAGTAAACTGTCAATATCGGTCATGTGTGAGGGGTACAGATCGGGACAGATGCTAATGACGCAATTGTGCATGGGCGGAATTGAATGACGTCATCGCAAAAGGGGTGTGACGCAAAGTTGGGATTCCAGTAGAAAGCGCTCCAGGAGGAAGCTTCTAGAAGTCCTTCGCTAGGGACGAGAGGAGGTTCAATATTTGCACTGTAAGTACAAAAGTAGTAATACGAGCTTAGTTTACCTTGTTTGGGCTAATTTAGATGCGCATTTTCTAGGTGAGTTTAGCTTCATAGCAAAGTATGTTAATATTGGTAATTGAAATGAATTAAAATGGAGAAATATAGGCTCACGTACGATCACTTCCTTTACGTTAGCTTCAGCTTCAGGCCATTCCCCGGCTAGAGAAAGCTTGCCACAGCTCGCTACGAAGATCACAAAGGTTAGTTAGTTAGGCTATCTTGGCTAGCTAACGTTAGCTGGCTGTTAATATAAAGCGCTTGCAAACTAACGTTACGGTTTGTGATATAATTGATTGTGGAGATGGTATATAAATCCGGAACTAGCTCTTTCGTTTTTAACAGTAAGTTAACGTTAGTCTTGTAACATAATGTTACTTGGGCAGCTAAACTTGAGATAGCTAGCCTGAATCTGGACCACAATTGTGTTGGACTGTAATTTTCCTCATTGGAAATGAACATTTCCCCACATTGTTCACATCGTTTAACAGATTCCATGTCGTTTCTAAGTATTCTTTACACAAGATGATTCAGAAGGCGATATGCACGCAGTTTGCCGGCTACTAGTAGCTTAGCTGTGGTTAGGTAGGCACACTGTACTGTACGTTATTGCTGTAGCCTAGGTTAGATGCTGATTAAAATTGATATTAGTCGCAAGCTGTTGATATTATAAAATTGATATTATATAATACACGCACACATCTCCATTCAGTATGGTAATATGGCAATACTCTTAAGTTTTTTCAGATGAAACCATTAATAGCTAACGTTAGCTTATATGTTTAACTTGGGTCCTTGGGGCTTCAAAGAGTTGCTTCAGGTGTTTTGCAGTAACGTTAACGCAAATTTACCAAATCCTCGGTCAACCGTCCACTAAATACAAAAAAAGGTCATCTCTTACTCAACGTGCGATTACAACAGTACCGTCATATGGTACACTGTGGGTCAACAGACCATTAAAAATATCAGCCATCAAATGAAACCACATCCGTTCATGTTTCAAGTTTCACTGCGGTTGGAAAGAGAGCTAAATAGTTATTCTAGCTAATGCTGTGTTAGTTTGTTTGTCAGCATATAATTAAACGCGAGGAGTTTGAGTAACGTTCGGCCTATATTTCTATTACTTGTGTCATTTGCTCTTGAATGTGTCTAATCTGTGATCATTTTAATTGGGTCCGTGATTGAAATTCAGTCATGTGACTGACGATCATGAAGTCGTGTGTGATTCATAGAATGAATCAGAGAGAGAGAATGAAGTATTTTAATCGAAATTGTGTAACGTTTAAAATGAAAAAAAAAAAAAAAAAAATCTACATGATGAGGGTTTCCCTCCAAATTTTTATTAATTATTAATTAATTATTTTTTAAAAATCCTAAAACCACTGCCTCCAATTTTGTGCCAATGTCAAGGGTGTTTAGAACCTTGATTTCAAAAAGAATCCCCTCCTTTGCAGTGTGTTTGAGTGTGTGTGGGGACAGCGATGGTGAAGGAGACTGGATACTACGACATGTTGGGCGTCAAGCCCAACGCCAGTGCGGAAGAACTGAAGAAGGCGTACAGGAAGTTGGCCCTCAAGTTCCACCCAGACAAGAACCCCACAGAGGGAGAAAAGGTGAGTCTGTGCAGGGCGGTTAGCCTATGGATGACCTTTGACCTATACTGGCTAGTCACTGATGCCTGGATAATCCTCTTTTGTAATGGCAGGAGCTCAGAGACGCATGAAAATCCCAATATTCTTCACTCCTCTCTTCCTTTCCTCCACATGTCTCCTCCACTCACCTCCTACCCGGATGTATGCTAAACTGCTTGGACGCTTCAAGTGCAAGTAGTTGCATGTACTGTACCTGACATTGCGGTTTGCGTCAAGACGTTAATTAATGTGTAACCATTAATATGTAATTAAGATGTAATCGGCAGCATTAGATTTAGGAGGCAAAGATCCGTTTCCGGTGCACGGAGGAGAGGAGGTGGTAGTGGAGGAAAGGAGGATGCATTTTTTGAGTATTGGGACGCATGTTTTCGAGTATTTAAGAGCAGGTACGTGCCCAAAGCTAACTAGAGTTACGAATGCCTGGCCAGTGTGTGAGTGCAGAGGGTAAACATGAGCTGTGTAAGGAGGTGAGTCGTGTGAGCGGAACAGCGCGTCGTATCTCCAGCTAACAGCCAACGCTGGAGTCGGGCCAGGGGGCCACGTGTCATTTTATCTTCAACGGGAGCAGAGGTTCACCATGTCCTTTCCAACCAGCCAGATGGACCGTGTGCGTGTGCGTGCGTGTTTGCGTGTGCGTGTGTGTGTGCGTGTGCGTGTGTGTGTGTGTGTGTGTGTGCGTGTGTGTGTGCGTGCGTGCGTGTGTGCGTGTGTGCGCGTGCGAGAATGTGTTTGCTTGTGCGTGCTCTATTCTTGGGAGAGCCTGGATATAGCACAATGGGCCTTTTTATGGCTGTGTTCCGGGCTGTAGCTGTCGGGTCGATTTTGTGTTTTATTTTCCTAACCTGTCTTTGAGGGCCGTCCTTTGACCGTGTACATTCAGCGCTCGCCATCCTAACGAGAAATGTTGTGCGGCGGCTATGAGCAGAATCGGCTGAAATGCTTTTGCACATTTTTATAGCGCCCTGCAGGGGCATCACTGTGCCTCGCTGGTGCTAAATGCTAAATGCAGACTGTGTTTCTGCCCGCGCAGTTTAAGCAGATCTCGCAGGCGTACGAGGTTCTCTCAGATGCGAAGAAGAGAGAGGTGTACGACCGCGGAGGAGAGAAGGCCATCAAAGAGGGCGGGACCGGAGGGGGCGGCGGCTTCGGCTCTCCAATGGACATCTTTGACATGTTTTTTGGGGGAGGGGGCAGAATGCACAGGGAGAGGAGAGGTAAGAAATGGCTGCGTTTCAGGTTTTATTTACACCTGTTACTCAGGTGAATATGTACAGGTTTTATTTACACCTGTTACTCAGGTGAATATGTACAGGTTTTATTTACACCTGTTACTCAGGTGAATATGTACAGGTTTTTATTTACACCTGTTACTCAGGTGAATATGTACAGGTTTTATTTACACCTGTTACTCAGGTGAATATGTACAGGTTTTATTTACACCTGTTACTCAGGTGAATATGTACAGGTTTTATTTACACCTGTTACTCAGGTGAATATGTACAGGTTTTTATTTACACCTGTGTGTCAGGTGACTATGCATTTTTTATTAACACCTGTTACTCAGATGAATATTGCACAGTTTTATTAACACCTGTTACTAAGGTGAATATGCACAGGTTTTAACACCTCTTTCTCAGGTGAATATTGCACAGGTTTTATTAATACCTGTTACTCAGGTAAATATGCAAGCATTTCCCTGATTGTGCGGTTGAACCCCTGTACCCTTGCAGGTAAGAACGTGGTCCACCAGCTGACCGTGTCTCTGGAGGACCTGTATAACGGGGCCACCAGGAAGCTGGCCGTGCAGAAGAACGTCATCTGTGACCGGTGTGAAGGTGAGCTCTGTCACAGGGGGGTGTGTGTGTGTGTGTGTGTGTGTGTGTGTATATACGAGCGAGTATTTGTGTGTGCGAGTGAGTATTGAGTATTTGTGTGATGATGATGATGGTGTGTGTGTGTGTGTGCGTGTATTTCTGTATTGTATTTGCAGGGCGAGGAGGCAGGAAGGGAGCGGTAGAGATGCGGGCGTGCGGGCGGGCGGGCGTGTTGATGTATTTCTGTATTGTATTTGCAGGGCGAGGAGGCAGGAAGGGAGCAGTAGAGATGCGGGCGGGCGGGCGTGTTGATGTATTTCTGTATTGTATTTGCAGGGCGAGGAGGCAGGAAGGGAGCGGTAGAGATGCGGGGCGTGCGGGCGGGCGGGGCGTGTTGATGTATTTCTGTATTGTATTTGCAGGGCGAGGAGGCAGGAAGGGAGCGGTAGAGATGCGGGCGTGCGGGCGGGGCGGGCGTGTTGATGTATTTCTGTATTGTATTTGCAGGGCGAGGAGGCAGGAAGGGAGCGGTAGAGCCCTGTTTGTCCTGTAGGGGCAGTGGGGTTCAGGTGCGGCTCCAGCAGCTCGGGCCGGGCCTGGTCCAGCAGGTCTCCTCCGTGTGCAGCGGCTGCCATGGCCAGGGGCAGCGTATCAGCCAGCGGGATCGCTGCAAGACCTGCGCCGGCCGCAAGATCACCCGCCAAAAAAACATCCTGGAGGTCCACATCGACAAGGGTGAGACTACTCACACACACACACCCACACACACACACGCACCCACACACACACACACGCATCCACATTCGCAGGGGTAAAACTCACGGGTTATAAAATGGGGAGAACACGGTTGTGATGTAAGGGTGAGAAACGCATCACAGAGAGCATCACAGAGAGCATCACAGAGAGCATCACAGAGAGCATCACAGAGAGCATCACAGAGAGCATCACAGAGAGCATCACAGAGAGCATCACAGAGAGCATCACAGAGAGCATCACAGAGAGCATCACAGACAGCTTTCTCTGTGGCGGTAGACCGCTGTGTGGAGGATTGTTTTGGTGTTTTTTTTGTTGGTTGGCAGATCAATGTCCCGTCAAAGACTTGATATTTGGGAGAAGTGGAGAGGGGGTTTGAGTGGCTGGTGCCTGGGCGGGGCATGGGCGGGGCCTGGGCAGGGTGTGGGCGGGGCCTGGGCAGGGTGTGGGCGGGGTGTGGGTGGTGCCTGGGCGGGGCCTGGGCAGGGTGTGGGCAGATCTGGCAGGGAAGGGTGGAGAGCAGTGGACTCACAGGCTGTCGTTGTCCCCCCGTATTTAGGAATGAGGGACGGACAGAAGATCGTTTTCAACGGAGAAGGAGACCAGGAGCCGGGGCTGGAACCCGGTGACATCGTCATCGTCCTGGACCAGAAAGCTCACCCAGTGTACACCAGGTAAAGGCTTCTTTGCTTATTTCGGCCTCCAAGCGTGTGCTTGCTTCTGATTGGTCCTGGCACATCCCATGTGACATGTCTTGGTCAATCGTAGACGGCCCCCTATCGAGCAGGGTTCTCAGCCTTTGGCTCTGCAGCCGCACGTGTGGCTGGTTTTTGTTTTCACCTTAAATTCACCAACCAGTTTAGACCGAAAAAACAAAGTGGGACCTGTTACCTGAGAAATCAACCTGCTTTTAATTAACCGACTAAAACCAGCAGAGCCTGCAGCGATCCAGGACTGGGTTTTCAGAGTCTGTGGTGTATTGAGTTGGCCAGTTGGGGGCGCTGTGGCCAGTATAAACGGCTTGTTCAGCGCTTGGTTAATGGTTTCTCCTCCCTTGTAGAGAAGGAGAGAGCCTGATTATGAACATGGAGCTGCAGTTGGTGGAGGCTCTGTGTGGGTTCCAGAAACCCGTTCAGACCCTGGACAACAGGACCCTCCTTATCACCTCCCATCCAGGTACGAGCACACCCCTGCACCTCCACCCTGTTTGAGTTTTCAGGTACATGTATTCACTCAGGGAGTGAATGTTCTCCCTGTGCACGCGTGGGTTTAGCCATCATACGGTGTTCTTTTAGAAACCTTTTTAACTGATTTTAGTTTTCAGATGGGAATGTGATACTAAAATGTGTGTGGTGTGTGTGGTGTGTGTGGTGTGTGTGTGGTGTGTGGTGTGTGGTGTGTGGTGTGTGTGTGTGTGTGTGTGTGTGTGTGTGTGTGTGTGTGTGTGTGGTGTGTGTTTCTAATCTCTGCACAGGAGAACTAATCAGACCAGGTGACAGGAAATGTGTTATGAATGAGGGAATGCCCATGCACCGTCGGCCATTTGAGAAAGGACGCCTCATCATCCTCTTCTCTGTGAGTGAGACACACTGTTACTCCTCGGATAACCACATTCCAGAACACTCACAACCCTGTGCTAACACCATTCCAGAACACTCACAACCCTGTGCTAACACCATTCTAGAACACTCACAACCCTGTGCTAACACCATTCCAGAACACTCACAACCCTGTGTTAACATCATTCCAGAACACTCACAACCCTGTGTTAACACCATTCCAGAACTCACAACCCTGTGCTTACACCATTCCAGAACACTCACAACCCTAGGTTAACACCATTCCAGAACACTCACAACCCTGTGCTTACACCATTCCAGAACACTCACAACCCTGTGTTAACACCATTCCAGAACACTCACAACCCTGTGCTTACACCATTCCAGAACACTCACAACCCTGTGTTAACACCATTCAAGCCAAATAATAGTGTGGCACCAGAGACATTTGTAATCAGGAGAAATGCCCTGAGTCTGTTTTCCATGTTGTAATGTGCTCCACCATGTTGAGCGCAGGTGGTGTTTCCGCGGGAGAACTTCCTGCCGGCGACCAGGCTGAAGGAGCTGGAGAGCTTCCTCCCGAGGATGGAGGCGTCGGACGACTCGGACAGCATGGAGGACGACCTGTACATCTACGCTGATCTGGAGGACTACGACCCCGCGCGTGACAGACGCCGTTTCCACGCCATGGAGGACGAGGACTACCACGCCGGCGGGGGGGTCCAGTGCCACACCTCCTAGAGCCACACCCCAGTGCCTGTTAGTGCCTCCCACGCCTATTCTATGATTTAAACCCCCCCCCTTTAAATTTTTCTGTAGAAACAGCAGTGATTGGCTTGTTTGCTTCATATGGAAGGGGAGGGGCTCCCAGATCCAGATGTTTTTGTTTTTTCTGATCTGTTTCTTTGGCACGTGCCCGCCACCCTCGACAGCCAATGGCACACCTGCTTTTGTTTAAAATGGGTGGGGCCTTGTCAAAAAAGAGGAGACTTATAGTCTACATCAGTCCTCTGCTGCAGCAGCGAAGGAACAATAACAAAGTACTAAAACCAAATCTTAAACAGAAAGGGGGCGGGGCTCTCGCCGCCCCTCCCCCTTGAATAATTAACATTGTAAAACCGCTTAGTTCGGTTACGACCTCTGACCTTGGTAATTTACAAGTGGTGAGCATTATAACGATCATAGTTTTACTTCTGAACGTTTGGACTGACTGGTGTTCTGACTGACAACGTAAATCCATTCCTGCGACCTTCCCGTTGGTGTGGCGCTGAATGTGGAAATACGGCGAGGCCAAACGTGGAGCGGATATCCCCTTCCTGTAACAAATTCTCACTTTTATCCTGTTAGCAAAAATGCAAGGTCTAAAAACTGCAACGCACATGCGCACATGCACAGTTTCTAAATTTACCTTTTTTTAATTATGCTGCTCTGGGGATTTTGAATCCCATCTAAATATAATTGAGACTCTTCTCCTCTCCCCCAAGCCAAATCGGCAATGAAAAAAGAAAGAAAGAAATTTCAAAGGAAGAAAATCCCTGTTTGTTACCTCGTGGACATCTCTACTCGTTATGAAGCCTTAATGCGCCAGGCTGGCTTTCTTTTCCCGCCTTTTTTGCGCCTGTCACGGAACTCGGGCTGGCCGCCGGAGTGGAGCGAGCATGGGGGGATACCGACTGCTAACGACGTTCGTTTGTGAACGTTCAGCATCTCAAGACTTTGAACTTTAAGCAGATTTATTTTGGTGGGTATCGGGGGGGGGTGGGGGGGGGGGGGGTTTGTGGTGATGTACAGAATGTTGATTGTCTTGGGTCGGTTGCAGTAGGGCCAGTTATTTCCTTCATGTGCGTTTGTACATAAATTCTAATTAAATTTGACTACAGTACAGTGTGATCCCTAATATGTCATTTGTGGGAATAAAAGACCTGGTAGAGGGTGTAGAGCCAGTTCAGGTGAAAACTGCAACACCTGACAAAGAGGACCAATGATTTTACACCACGCCTCCAAATCAACTCTGGTGAACAAATTTAATGGCTGTTTCCGTAGCAACCAGTTACACGTTAGTTGAGTGGATCTGCTCCCATCTTAAAACTGTGGACAGGAGATTTTTAACTGTTGAACCTCAGACCACAGCAGCTTCTGGAGCTGACCCGCTAAAACTTGACAATTCACGCTGAACAGAAGGTCTCCTGCAGGGGGGAGGGGTTTGTAAAATCACAAATTTTCATCTGAACTGCCTTTAACAGGAAGCTGACGCATGGGAGGGGAAGTGACCAACTGGACGTCGTTTTAGTTTGGGGTGAAATATTTTAAAATTCAGGTAATTAATTGAAATTAAGTTTGCCAACTCTAATGCCAATAATGTTCTGAATAAACATTCCACTCCGTGCCTGAATTGATTTGGTTTCCAGTGGAATCCCAACCTTGATACACAGCTGCCTCGCTAAACATGGCCGCTTCTGATACACAGCTGCCTCGCTAAACATGGCCGCTTCTGTCGTCATGATTGGACCAGCTTTTTCAAAGCCATAGCGAGGAAGGGCACACATGATCAAGCTTGGATCTTGCAGTAGTGTTCTTTTTTTTTTGTGTGTGTGTGTGTGTGTGTTTTTTATGAGTGCTAACCCCAGTTGTTTTACTAGCAGTGGATGGATTCATGATCCCTGTAATGGGTATAATGAACCAGCAGTCACAGACTTTGGTTAAAAGGTTAAAAATCTAAGACAATTCAATTATTATGCAAATGCAGTGAATGATTGGTCCACATAAGTGAGCATATGATGGCTCCTCCCATTTTAGGTTTTGTAATGTCTTCGGCTGCACTTGGATCCAATTTAACACGTCCTTCCCTTGCTATCTTCCCTCCAGTGAGCTATTTTGTGACTAAATTGGTGACTTGCAGCAAGCAAACTTAACCGGTGCTCTGCAAGGGAGGAGAGACGAGAAACAAACCAAAACGGAACTGAACAGCCCTCCCAACTGATTCTTCACACCATAGATACGCTATGAACCAATTCAGAATTTATGCAACGCAAAAGAGCACTACTGAGTTGTAACTGGGTGACATTTATTGTCTGTGAGTGAATAATAAGTTGGTCAACATTTGGAAAAGTGTCAACTAAATCTGGCTTCCAAAAGATGTTGGGCTGGGTTTGTTCTTGAGGATTTCTCAAAATATTGTAATGATTTATAGCGAAGATGAAATGAGTAAAAAAAACAAAACAATAAATTAACTTTTTTTTTTTGCCTTCATAAGTCTAAGTAGTATTTACATTGTACAGATGCCTGTAGTTTCATCATTATGGTTTTGATTGCCAACCAATGTAAAGAAGCCAATTTTACACCATAGATAAATTTAACCCTGTGAAATGTATATTTTTTGGAATGTTTTTTCAAATTCTTAGTCAGTGTTCTAGAACTCCATTGCTTTCAATGACCAGTAGTGATTTTTACATCACCATTAGAATGTTCAATGAACAACAATCTATAACATTTTTGCTCTTACACCTTAAAGGGTTAAACATGAAATTTATGACAATGTGAACATACAGGTTTAACCAGTCTCTCAACCAGTTTTGCGTGTATCCCAACCTCAGTAATTAACACGACATAATCATTATAGCCTCTGCTCACAGTGTGCCGTGGAGTTCACTTTAATACAAGTGGACAGTTTCAACGAAACTGAATACTCTTTGTCGACAGAGTTCCGTGCCATTGGTCAGGCCATAATAACCAATCGAATGATGCCACGGGGCTCATTAGTCTACCTTTGTCTGTCGGTCTCCCCCTGCTGGTGAGAAAGTGAAGCATTATTTGCATCTTGTCAAGTTGCATCATTGCCTTTGAACAAACGAGGAAAATAGTCAAATTGGAAGATGTGGCTTTATTGCTCTTTTTATTGTAACTGGATTGATTTCACTTACTGTCAGGTCTTCCAATCCAGTGTTCTGATAATACACAGCAGTTGGACAGTACTATGCATGAATTCCATTAAATGTCATTGGAGAGTGAAGTATTCTTTCATAGAAAGAAAAAAAAATTTCAAAACATTATTTTGAAGTAATCTGCCCAAAAGTTGTTTCACTCGCATAAACGTAACTCTTGAAAAGCACAGTAAAAAAAATAAAAATGGTATTTGAGTGGGAACCTTGGTAAACACCGTTCTGTTCAGTGAAACACGTCTGTAAAAACGATGGTGAACGATAGGATAATTTTTATGACAAGAACTGGTTAATCTAAAAGCTGACTATTTCTTATTAAAGTGATTGTGTTGTGGAAAGCAGGGCTGAGCACCGTGATATTAGCAGTATATTCATGGTCTTAGCTTTTTTTTTAAGAACCCAAAATATGAAAATGAATATACTGAATACCATCACAAAGAAGGGGAATTTTGCTCCTGCTTTTAACAACATACGGTGATAGTTATTTTTGGCAATTCTTAAGTCAAACCATTATCAAGAACACTCACAACCCATTAAGTTGATTATTTCAATTAAATGTCACAGATGGGCATTCAAACTTAGCATCAAAAGGAAACCACGAACCTTAAAAGGGGTAATAAAGTGAAGTCTCCGCCCACTTCACAATTTCAAAAGTCGCGAATTGGGCTCGAGTGAGAGAACACAGATGGGAGGAGGGAGGAGTTACATTTGGAGGGAGGGGCGATAGTTCCATTCGGTAACGCGTCATGAATACTGTTCAAACGGAAACCCGTTTGGAATTAAAAAAGGAATAACGTTAATTTGCGCAGTTTGACTACCCATCAATCAAGAAGAGGGAGAGAGGGGGGCGTTGACTTGCTTGCGTAAAAATTTGTTTTTTACCTCTTACCATCACGAACGGGGCGTGGCTCAAACAAAACGTTTCAGTTTGGATTTCAGCGAATGCCTCTTTTTTGACACAAAATGCGGTGGCGCGGCTTAATTACATTTTAGTTTTTTAAAGCAATAGGATATAGCCTATGTGATGCATGAAATTTATTTATTTTTATTTATTTATTTATTTCGGCATGTGTATGATCACATTGCATCACATTTCTGAAATATTCATTTAACAAATACATTTCCTGCCGAAAAGGGATACGGGAAAAAAGCAGCCTGCTTATCAATGTCCCGCCCCACTTCCCTCACGATTTTAAATGTTCATATTATACATTTGATTAAAACTGATATTTTTAGTATCACAACAGCATAGCTAAGTTTTCTTTATAGCAAAATTGATCAAGAAGGAAAGAAAAAAATAATAAAAAATAAAATAAAATACTCTAAAGTAAAACAAACCGGATTTTTAAAGTCAGATTATTAAAGTCCAATTTAGTAGGTTTAAATGTGCATGTCATACATTGGTCAAACAATTTGTTTCAATGTTCATATTATACATTTGATTAAAACAGATATTTTTAGTATCATAACATCATAGCTGAGTTTTCTTTATAGCGAAATTGATCAAGAAGGAAAGAAAAAATAAAATAAAATACTCTAAAGTAAAACAAACCGGATTTTTACAGTCAGATTATTAAAGTCCAATTAAGTAGGTTTAAATGTGCATGGCATACATTGGTCAAACAATTTGTTTCAATGTTCATATTATACATTTGATTAAAACAGATATTTTTAGTATCATAACATCATAGCTGAGTTTTCTTTATAGCGAAACTGATCAGGAAGGAAAGAAAAATAAAATAAAATAAACTACTCTAAAGTAAAACAAACCAGATTGTTAAAATCAGATTATTAAATACCAAAATAGTAGGTTTAAATGTGCATATCATACTTTGGTCAAAACAATTTGTTTCAGTTCCACGTCCAACATTCTCAAATTTTGTTCGGCTAATGTCCAAATTAAACGTGTCCGTTTCTACGTTTTTATGATGTTCTGTTGTCCCCTGTAAATTCCGTGCATTTAGCCTGAGTTGGTATGATTGCCAGATCTCGGAGTTCATTACCCCTCGCTATTTTCTGCACTGTCCTCCGGTGGCTTGGTGATTTCTGCCTGCATTATGGCTATTTTTCCCTTGATTTTGTTGATGTCCGATCTCAAATTTCTCAGTATGATCAGTAATTCCCTGTTTCCAGAGACGTCACACCCCATTTTTCTCAGCTGTCGGTACATCACGTACTGGCCAAATCCTAGGCCGATTAGACCAACCATCATGAATCCAAGCAGAAATGGAGGCAAGATACTCGGATTTATAACTCAAAATATATTGATTGTGTTTATTACCCTTTTAAACTATTCTGAGGTACGCTGGGGCCAAGGCCGGCGGTAGCTATGGGCAGGGGTGGGCTCAGCCCACCCAAACGTGCGTCTTGCCCACCCAATCAAAAGTTAAGAAAAAAAATAATATTTGTACAGCCAATGGAAAAATAGCACAGAAAATACCAGTACCGTTTCTAACTTCTGATTGGGTGGGCAGCCTACAGCCCGCCTCCAAAGTCTCCCCCTCTTCTCGTCGTGTTCAGGCACAAACACACAGAGCTCTGAAGCAGACCCGTCCGCTGCACCGTGTCTCTCGGAGTCTCAGCCTGCGTCCCAATCCAGTTTTTGCTCCACCCTCGTAAACTTCACTTGCAAACTTCACTTGGGAGGATGTGACGCACATACCAATAAAACAGGAGTAGCCTATACACTTGCGTTTAGCGAGTGGGAGGGAGCGAGGGCGGAGCGGGTTATTTGAATTGAGACGCACTTCACCCCCATACTCGGAAGTAACCGCGCTGCTGCACAGTGGCGTATCGTGGGATCTCGGATCATGTAAAACGCCTGTCACCGTAGACTACATTTAAACGGATGAAACTCTCAACCTGTTTACATTAATTATCAGTCAAGCAATTGATTTACTGAATAACACATATCAATAAATACAGCAAGTTTTGTGGGAAGCATATTTCTTTATGTCATAAATTCGTGTAGCATTTACATATGTAGGACAGTCCGTGCGCTGGAATAAAGCATTTAAACCGAACATATTCTCAACCTGTTTCCGTTCATTTTGCTTGCTTATGTCAATCAAAGTCCCTGAATCAATTATATATAGGCTAATGATTAACAAATGACAATGACAAAGAGATTACTAACGTGAGATTGTTTAATAAGGGTGGCAATAATTCTGAATAATGAACTGGCAAAAAATCCCAGCGTTTTCTGTGAGTTGCACGTTAGCATTGCGTTTTTCCTCATCACGTTAAAGAATGTAATTTAAGACTTTCGATTTGGTCAAAACGATTTATACATTAGAAAGCATACCTCTTAAGAAAGAAAAAACTCTTAAATTGCTGGAACCAGCGTTTAGCGCAATGCATGCTTTCAAGCTAGAAAAACGAATTTACCTAAATATGTGCTGTTCATTGATCACTTCGCATGACATAGTCAATTAACGCATTTTGCGTCAGCACAAATGTGGATAAAGCCTAGTAAAATGCTGTACAAGTTTATTTACCTATTCGTCTTGGTTATTGCGAAATTAAATTGTTTGGCTATCTGGGAAATTATAGGCTACGGAAAAATATTTAGACACGAGTAGCCTAATAATCCGTTTAAAAGCAAGATTAAGATAGAGAACCTGGTAGCCTACATCACACAGTACGCTACACTGTTGCTGCATAAAGCAATTTGCTAAACCATGAAATACAAAATAGCAAACTACTACTTGATTAACCTGTATTTATTAGCCTATACAGCGTCTTTTCCATTCTGTATGCGCTTTTAATGTATAATACCGCGATAAACATTAACGTGATTATCACTGAACAGGACGTTCGATGTGAATTGTGGGTAATATGAGCTTGCAGAGTCTACTCTTTTGCAGACTCGTTCCCTTGAGAAAAGTTCAGGGTGGAGGGGCTATGTCACAAACTTCACTTGGCTTTCTAACGGATTGGATTCACACTTAAAATGGAGACCGAGGGTACATCCTGGTCTCAAAAGGGATTCCCCCAAGTGAAGTTTGCAAGTGAAGTTTACGAGGGTGGAGCAAAAACTGGATTGGGATGCAGCTTCAGTGTCATGCCGAGGGGGGGGGGGGTGTTGCCATGACAACTATGAACTCTGATGGCTTAGATTGCACACACATAGGGCAAAGCAAATTAGTGTTCTAAATGTTAGTTTAACTTTAGTTAAATTTTTGTTTATTGCGCTTATTTTTGTCAGGGATTATGTACAAAAACAGTAATCTCAGCGAGAGGAGAAAATGTGCAGGTAACCGTTTGAAAATTGGATATTATCGGTTTCATCTGCAACAAGTTATTTCTCCAAGTTATCTTGCATCTTTAACCCCTTCCACCATACCATGTTGCATGGGCGAAAGCAAAACCTCGTTATTCTTGCTCATGAGAAGGCCATTACATCGGCTCTTGATATGGATTAAAGTAGGCTAGCCTACGTGTTTTAAAAAAAAAAATTTGTTTCAGATTCCCCCCCCCCCCCCCCCCAATTGAACCCCTATTCTAATTCAATTCCCCCGTGTAGCAACCGCTAGAGAATCACCGCTGCACAACCCCGTCAGCCGGTGGTAGACAGAGGTCATCATGTCCTTATTCAGGGCGCAACTCCTCCAAGCCCGACCGTGATTCCAACTCGCCCAGGGCAGCTATATGCGCAGCGATTCTCTCCAATAGATTAAACATTTTATTTTAGAAAATACCCTGTGTGAGGTTGTGTAGAAATGCAGGAAATAAGTTTTAAAAGGCTCAAAATTTTCTGGGGGAGCACCCCCAGACCCCCAGCTACTTCGTTCCCCTTCATGCCCCCCCCAATCAAAACAGTCTAGAACCAGGCCTGCGCTGGGCTCTGTTCACTTTCTGATCTGGGTCCCCTCAGAGGTAATAAATCCCTCGCAGAGAAGCGACACCCTAGATTGCATAGATAATGACCTCAGGAGATTTCCTTTGATGTTTGTGGGGGTGAGTGAGAAGCCATGTAATATTGTATGGACCATGAACAATCTTGCCCTACACAATTACATTGTCGCTCTCTCAAAGGCCATAATCTAAATACTATATCCTACAACGGGAAGCCTGAAATTAAAAGTTTGATTTGGGAAGGGGGCCCACAGAGACTGCTTATGCACGGGGCCCAGAATTTCATGCTACACCCCTGCCTACGAGTCAATTGCACGAAAACATGCCCTGATGTATTTATTTATTTTTAAATGTAGGCCAAATGATTGTGAAAAGGATTTGTGAATGGCAAACCTGTAATAGCCTATCTATTAACAATTCCTAAATAAATTGTAGGTGTGGTTGCTTTGCAGTCGTGTCAATTGCTGGAAATGGTATAGAAAGATGGTAATATGGTAGAGTGTGAGGTGGTAAATAAAAGGTGGAAATGGTATGAGGTGGTAATGCAGTATAAAGGGATCTAAAGAAGGTGAAAGTGTTAAAATATGGTGATGTATTTTGTGTCTAAAGAACCTGGAAGTGATACAAAGAAGTAATGAATTGTGATGAAAGCACAAAAAGGTAATGTCAAATCATCTGGGATAGTATTGTTAGGTCATAACAGTTTTGTACAGGAAAGCATTGTGATGTGATAAGCAGTGGTGTTTGTTACAGCATCCACATTCTATTGCAAAGGTTTTCAAAATGTGTCCATTGACTCCCATTCATTTATTTGGCGATAAAAGGTCAAAGGTATAAAGGTAAAAAGTAGTAGCAATACTGGTGTATAAAGGGTGTATAAAGGTATAATATGAGGTAAAAAGGGGGTGATCCCAAACGCGCTACAAACCGGCTATATAGACAAGGAACTATAGGTGCTCAACAGAAGGACCAGTGAATAAAGAGAATACCAAACCCGGACTACTTCGCTAGGACTAACCCGAGATAAGGAGGACTGGAGCACACAGAGCTCAGAGCAAAACAAAATATTTTAATACGACTGACGTTTCGACGTCAACGACGTCTTCTTCAGAGTCAAAATGACTTCCATTTTGACTCTGAAGAAGACGTCGTTGACGTCGAAACGTCAGTCCGGGTTTGGTATTCTCTGTATAATATGAGGTATGAATGGTGTTGTAAGAAGCATGGAGGGTAATAGAAGTTGTATTTATATCAACCCCGCTTTACACCCTAATTTGTCTATTCTGTAGCCTATAAACACAGCAATATCTCGTTTAGTAAATCAGGGCCATCAAGGCCGCAGCCGAGTCCGAGCATATTACAACTTTTGCAGGTTTCACTTCCTCTACACAGCAAAAGCCCAAATGAATGCCGCTTGTGTTTCTCGGCGTGCCTGTGTGAGTGTAAGGAGCAGGTGGAGAGGGCGGAAGAAGAAGTAGTTCCTATCCTACACAATTATTTGCTACATTTCATTGCTTCACTTTTTCGACAACGCATAACATTCAATTTCATAATTTTTTTTAAATTACTGGATGAATAAAACACTTGGTATCGATATTTCTATGTGAGGGTCGATTCTCAAAAGGAAACGTCAGGATCAGAAGTAGCCTATCGATATTTCAGTATCGATCCGCCCGTCACTATTTCCCTTCCCTCTCAGTTCTGTGTAGCTAGCTACAGTAGGCATTCACCCAAGCGCGCGAACGGGAGTTGTACGTGGTGCTACTTTGTTGTAGGACAGTATGCCAAGAACGGAAGGAGATCGTATTATTGAGGCGCTGGACGATCTCAGCGACGCAGATTTAGATAGATTTAAGCACAAACTGTGTGAAACAACGCGTATTGGCTATGGTCAAATTGAAAACCAGAGGATAGCAGGTATCACACAAAAGATAATTAGCAAGTGTACGAGAAAACGTGCCGTCGCGATCACCGCAGACGTGTTAAGAGACATTGGTCAAGTTGATGCAGCGGAGATATTATTGGAGGAAAATGCTGGTAAGTGAGTAGCCTCAGTAAAAAAAAACAATTGTTTTAACTTTCTTTTTTTCTTCAGTGACCGAGCTGGTCACAGTAGACTAGGCTACTTTCACTTTCACTTTCTGCCCATAAGAGTTTGTCTTTACTTTACCTATCACTCAATGCAATGCAGTGAATATTTTCAATAAGCCTGATTGGAGTTGTTACTTTTGCAAAAAAACTAATTGCACGATGGATTTGAGAGTAGGCTAGTAGGCTAGCTTAGGCAAGCCTACGGGTCCGCTGTCGTGCTTTCCGACAGTAGCCTACAGGCTACGCCCAAATTATTATTTTTTAAAAGTTGTGTAAGTTATGTAACATTGGATAAAAGCGTCTGCTAAATGAATGTAATGTAATGTAACATTAATCACGTGTGAAGTAGACCTATTTTTTACGAATAGCTTACTAATTTTAAGGTTCTTAAAGTTTCGCTTATTCAAAGTTTTACATCAGTTAGGCTTTCAAGGTGACTACCGAGTGAACAGTTTTGTGTTCAAATGTCTGTGAAAAGTCGGTGAAACGCCGTCTAGCGTTCAGGTAAAAAAACGGGCTAAATTTGGTTGAAAAGTGAAAGCTTTTTAAGCGGCTAGGATGTAACCAGGCTATATCTGGGTAAAAACGGAGCTAAATTGACACGTATAGGACAAACGTGTCAGAACTCAAAACGTCTCTCAACCTATAGCCTAGATTCCCAACCATCTAGACGTCTTGATCCTGGCTTGTGCTCACAATGGTCAAAAGTGGTAGCCTACTGGTAGGAATGAAGCCCGTTTTACACCAGGGGTGCGTCCCAATACTCGAAAAATGCACCCTCCCTTCCTCCACTACCACCTCCTCTCCTGTGTGTTTTAATCTAATTTTGCTGATTACATCTTAATTACGTATTGTTTACATATTAATTAATGTCTCGACGCAAACCGCAATGTCGGGTACATTGTACACTGTACATGCAAATGCTTGTACTCGGCAGTTTTGCATACTTCCGGGTAGGAGAGGAGTGGTAGTGGGGGAGTGGAGGAAAGGAGGTGGGGAGTGAAGAATATTTGGACGCACCCCAGTTGTGCACGTGCGAGCGGAGCACACTTGGGGCCTGATTACTAAGCCCTTTAGCGGGTGCAAAACCTTTTAGCACACGCAAAACTAATAACACAGCCAATGATTGGGGCAAAGAAAAAGGCCATGACCAATCATTGACCATGTTATTGGGTTTGCATGTGACAAAAGTTTTTATACATGCAAAAGATCTTTGTAAATCAGGCCCTTGGAGCGGCTATCCCACCAGAATCGGCTTTTTTAAAACGCAGGCCGCCAGAAGAGACAGAGACGCATTTGTATTAAGCTCCGTTATTTTCTAAAACTTTGGATTTTTTTGAGAGCTTAGTCTCACCATCACTCACTTCAGAAGCATTTTTGGTGATACTCTGGGTGTAACAGGGCGTCTAATTTTTTAGAGAAATTAAACCATGGTTTTATTTGGTTGGCTACAATGAAAACAAGAAATAATGATGGTTGTTCAAATGCAGATTTTGATAACAGTAGGTCTATAGCATCACTTAACACATGTATAGACACACCTAATGATGATGGCTGTTCACATAGGTATGCAAAACTCGATTTTTATAACAGTAGCTGCACCATGAAGACCAATAACCACGCCTAATGATGATGGTTGTTCAAATAGGTAGGCTATACAAAACTAGCCAGGATAACTCGTAACAACACCAGTTTCTTTGTTGTAGTTATCCATAGACACATCCTCGCTTCGCATACCAATTTCGGAAATAATTTTTTTTGTACAGGTAACACAGCTTGCTTATCATATTATAGGTATTAAAATGATTGTAGATAGGAATAGTTGGTGATCACACCATCAATTCATATGGGCGTGGAAATAAAATTTGCTCCTGGTGTAAAACAGCTTTGATGCTCTGCTTTGACAGGTCAGGCGGGAGCACAAGGGGAAACCGGTGAAACAAGCTCCGTAAGCTCCATAAGCTCCACAAGCTCCAGCTCCAGTGAGAGTAAGTGTGAAGATCTGTAGCTTACCTGCAGTGGAAAACCTCTCTGAAACTCTTCATATGCCATGGTCGAGGGTTAAATCTTAAAGAATAACCCTCAATCTAAACACACACTGAGGGTTAAATCTTAAAGAATAACCCTCGACCTAAACACACACTGAGGGTTAAATCTTAAAGAATAACCCTCGACCGAAACACACACTGAGGGTTAAATCTTAAAGAATAACCCTCGACCTAAACACACACTGAGGGTTAAATCTTAAAGAATAACCCTCGACCTAAACACACACTGAGGGTTACATCTTAAAGAATAGTGACATCACAATAAATATTATTTTTCACAGCTAACATGCTGGTCCAAATACAATGATATTCCACTTGAGCTACGAATATTAAATTATGTATGTACTGCTAACTTACACATAATATGTTTCTGTTTGTTAACAGGCCTTTTTGTGGACAAGCACCTCGTCGAACTGATTAACAAAGTCACCATGGTGGAACCCATTCTTGATGACCTCCTTCACAAGGAAATAATCAATAGTGAAATGTACAACCGTATTCAAACGGAGAAAACAAACGAGGACAAAATGAGAAAGCTTATGTATGATGTCATTAAGCCAGGCGGAGTGAGGGCAAAGGAAGAGCTGTACAGGATTTTGGAAAAGGAACAGCCCTTCATGATGGAGGGACTGAAAGGGGAATAAACCCTCCTCTTTCACCTACAGGCCACTGGTTTGTACACAACAAAATTATACATGTTAGTTTAACCATATTATATACGTATGAGCACAGCATGGAGGTGCTGGTTGAATTCCTCTGTTAAGAAATTGTTCGCTGAATTATTCCTTTTGAAAATATTTTATATGAACCAAGGCAGGCCACATTTTTACCTACATTTTTATGTACTCAAACACATATTTTTCAAATGTGCATAATTAAAAGATTGAAAAAACAATAAATGTGCAAGAGTTGTATGTAAAGAGAAAACCAGGATAAAAGCTTATCTTACGAAGTGCTGTTTATTTGCAACATATCAAAATGCTCCATTTGACCAAGACTGAGATTGTACAAAGTGAACCACATTTCTCAGGGGCTCAATGCTACTTGCTAAATTGTTTTAGGCACCTGTACAATGTGCACCAAAAGTAGCCTACAGAAGGTTACAATATTTTAGTGTGACTTAAAAAGTGCAGTAATATAGCAAACTATCCCTCAGTCCTGGCATGTGTTTTTAAAAAGTAGCCTAATACTTTTTCCAGTCGTCAGGAAGAAAATGACCAAACTACGTAAATCACTAGTTGCGAGCCTAATGATGTTGCAAAAATTAAATTTTCAAATTAAATTCCTTGTGTCGACCTTCGTGTCCTTTTAAGATGATTATTTATAGCCTAATCTTTCCTGTTCCTGAGAAGCTGCCTGTTTTTGCGCCGGTTGCCCGCGCCCACTGACCGGCTTTGCCGTTGCGGGTCAGTGCTACGGGACTCACGGCTCTCCTTGGCGGAGACGGAGCGCGAGAGTTGGCGTCGCTTGACGAGGAGCTGGGTTTCGCCTCCTTTAGGCCGGCTTGAGCCAGGTAGGCGTTTGGCGGCGAACTCGTGGCGATAGGAGGTGACGTTCTCAAAGGGCCCAACGGGCATGGCCGTTTGTTCGAGCTGGATGATTGGGAGTCTCCTCTGACTCTTCCAGGCCTTGTACTCCTGGGCGTAATTAGTCACAAACTCGACACCGCCCCGCGCCCTGTACTCCACTGGCTTGCGCGAGCGCACAGGCAGGACTGACCATGCCCTGTACGTGTCCTGGTATTCCGTGAATGTCGTAAAGGGGCATGCGTCGCTCCCCACGGTGACTTGGTGACGAGCCAACTTTGCCACCTCCCCCTTCACGCCCTTGTAGACGTCGGCATAATTGGTTAGCAAGTCGATATGTCCCGTGAGGCGGATGCAGTCCACCGGCCTGCGCCTGCGAACGGGTAACGCCGGTCAAGCCTGGTAATTATCCTGGTATTCACTGACGTTCTTCTCCCGATCGGGTGGGAACGGTGGGACCTCCACTTGCACCCCTCCATTGTCCTGCGTGCAGAGCCAGGAACTGCCGGGTTTTCGCGGAACTTTCCGTTGGTTGGGGGTCGCTGTGGGCTTGCATGAATTGACTGGGTCTGGCTTCAAATTGTCGCTGGTTCTGAGCGGCTTTTTATTCGGACCTCCTCTTGATTTAAATAAAAGAAAAAATGTTAAATTGAAAATGTTTGAAAAATTTACAAATGTCAACATGTTTTTTTAAATTTACAAACATAATCTCTCACATTCTGCATTTAATCTATAGGTCACTCATGATGCATATAAACCACAGGTCACATTATAGCTTCGCTGATAGGCTAGGCTAGGCCTACTCAATGAAACAATAGCGTGTTATGAAATTTTAACACCGAAAAATCATACCTTCTTTCACATACTTGACGATCATATTTTTCGTTGATGCGCTATAGCCTACCGCGCCGTCTTGTTCTCATTGGTTTGCAGGTTTGGTTAGTCCGAGACAAATTCAAATATTATGTGTATAAAGAGATCCTGATTTGCCCACATATTCTGGATTCGTTTAGTTTCTTGATAACAGCGTTGAGGTGCTTGCTGAAAGACTAAGGTTCTAAATCAGAACACTTTATGTATGACGTGACAGTCATAACAATGTGTGCAACAGAGCCTTCTGTGAAACATGATCAAACGGTTCTTTTCAAAATAATTTTCATCATCTAAAAACAACATTGACATAAACTAGGCTAACTTGGTTCCATGCCTGGTATGCGGCATCTTTTAGTTCGTTTTGGTAGCCTACAGTCATGCGCCACGAATGATAAATGCAACAACATTGTAAATGTTTATAGCTTCGACACAATCGACCCTCGTATTCAAAGCCGACGGAGGCTATTTATTATTATTTACGAGAAACGAAACTGTTATTTCACAGATAACAGTAACGAGGTAATCACAACCGAGAGAGGGAGAGAGACTTTCAACACAAAATCTGCACGTGCTCTGTTGGTAGCAGAGTCATCTCAAATTATTTAAAATTTTCTCGATATCCACATCATAACAATATTTTTATTAGAAAATTGGCCTTTTCTAATGATAGTAAAATTTAATATTACCCAATAAGGTTATCTGTAATGCATTAGCCTACAGCTAGCCTATTTAAATTTTAACCCGGGATCCTTCAATGGGCTACCTTGCAGCGGTCATTTGAGATAGGCCATCATCAGTGAATTACAGAAACCATAATACGTTTGAAATACCCACACTTCCACCATTGAAAATATCTTCCATTTGATTAGTCTAGATACATTTTCAGTAGACTAAGTAAGCAGTAATAACAAGCAACTAGCCTAATGGTGTGGCCTATCTGACATAGGCTGATGACAGACGTTCACTTCAATCAAGTTCCTCAGACCTGGCGTACTGGTAAACGAAACAATTGTTTCCCACATAACTTCCAATGCCAGAGTAATTAACACTATAGGGCCCTAAAGTTCTTTTGACGTTGGGAACGCACGCCCACGAGCTGCTCCGCACAGCACCAGCTGACGCTTCCAAGACCGACTGGGTCAAGGCGAGATAGAGGGACCAGTGGAAGTCAGCAGAACCATCTAGGCTGCACCGCTATATCGATGACCCCATGGACATTCCTGGCCAGGACCTGCCCCGAAAGCAGTGGACAACTCTCAACCGCTTGAGGACCGGCGTCGGACACTATGTGTCCACTATGTCGCAATGAAGAGGTGGGCCTCGCGGACAGTGCCTTCTGCGAGTGCGGGGACCCGACACAGACTGTAGAGCATATAATCACCAGTTGCCCCAAACATCGGCCACCGAATGGCAAACATGGTTTGATCGACCTGGAGTGTAAGGAGCAGGTGGAGAGGGCGGAAGAAGTAGTTCCTATCCTACACAATTATTTGCTACATTTCATTTCTTCACCTTTTCGACAACACATTGGCCTAACATTCAATTTCATTAAAAAAATTTAAATTACTGGATGAATAAAACACTTGGCATCGATATTTCTATGTGAGGGTCGATTCTGAAAAGGAAACGTCAGGATCAGAAGTAGCCTATCGATATTTCAGTATCGATCCGCCCGTCACTATTTAGCTTCCCTCTCAGTTATGTGCAGGTACAGTTGTCATTCACCCAAGCGCGCAAACGGGAGTTGTAGGCTACGTGGTGCTAATTTGTTGTAGGACAGTATGCCAAAAACGGAAAGAGATCGTATTATTGAGGCGCTGGACGATCTCAGCGACGCAGATTTAGATAGATTTAAGCACAAACTGTGTGAAACAACGGGTATTGGCTATGGTCAAATAGAAAACCAGACGGTAGCAGGTATCACACGAAAGATAATTAGCAAGTGTACGAGTCACCGTGCCGTCGCGATCACCGCAGAAGTGTTAAGAGACATTGGTCAAGTTGATGCAGCGGAGAAATTATTGGAGGAAAATGCTGGTAAGTGAGTAGCCTCAGTAAAAAAAACAACTGTTTTAACTGTCTTTCTTTCTTCAGTGACCGAGCTGGTCACAGAAATAAGTAGACTAGGCTACTTTCACTTTCTGCCCAAGCGTTTGTCTTTACTTTACCTATCAGTCAATGTAATGCAGTGAATATTTTCAAAAAGCCTGATTGGAGTTGTTACTTTTGCAAAAAAAACAAACAAAAAAACAAAAAGAAATTGCACGATGGATTTGAGAGTAGCTTAGGCAAGCCTACGGGTCCGCTGTCGTGCTTTCCGACAGTAGCCTGTAGGCTACGCCCAAATTATTATTTTTTAAAAGTTGTGTAAGTTATGTAACATTAGGCTAGCTAGGCCTACTTTATGAAACTATCGCGTGTAAAGTAGACCTATTTTTACGAATAGCTTACTAATTTTAAGGTTCTTAAAGTTTCGCTTATTCAAAGTTTTACATCAGTTAGGCTATCTTTCAAGGTGACTACCGAGTTAACATTTTTGTGTTCAAATGTCTGTGAAAAGTCGGTGAAACGCCGTCTAGCGTTCAGGTAAAAAAACGGGCTAAATTTGGTTGAAAAGTGAAAGCTTTTTAACCGGCTAGGATGTAGCCAGACTATACTATCTGGGTAAAAACGGAGCTAAATTGACACGTATAGGACAAACGTGTCAGAACTCAAAACGTCTCTCAACCTATAGATTCCCAACCATCTAGACGTCTTGATTCCGGCTTGTGCTCACAATGGTCAAAAGTGGTAACCTACTGGTAGGAATGAAGCCCGTTTTACACCAGGGCACGTACCTATTAAATACTCGAAAACATGTGTCCCAATACTCGACTCCACTTGGAGCGGCTATCCCACCAGAATAACGCAGGCCGCGAGAAGAGACAGAGACGCATAGCAAGGTAAAGTTGGTTTTATATTGGATATTCAGTGGATATTCGTTTTTCAAATTTCAATAGCCAATGACAGAAGCATGTAGGTGCATTTTAATTTACATATTTGTTATCAGTGTAGAACAAAGAGACTTTTACAAGCTTTTTTTTCATATTTCAGGAAAAAAAATGTCAATGCCTATAAAAACACTTGAATTTCAATAGTTCCAATGCCATTTGAATTAGAAGTGTCAAACCAACTTTAATCTCTTTGGAGACATTATTGCTCAAATTTACAACTGATTATTTTTCAAATTTTATTTTTGTAGATTTTAAATGAATTTTTTTTCAAAATAAAGCGACTAAAATTTCAATAGCTTCTGTGACATATGACGAAGACGCCTCAAACCAAGTTTAATGTTGTCACAGATATTATAGCTCAAATTTACAACTAATGATTTTTCAAATGTTTTTTTTGTAAATTTTTTATGAATTTTTCTTTAAAAAAAAAAAAACGCTAATATTTCAATAGCTTCTGTGACATGTGACTACGATGTCTCAAACCAACTTTAATGTTGTCAGAGACATTATTTCTCCAATTTACAAGAAATATTTTTTCCAGTTTTCCCTTTGTGAAATTTAAATAAAGTTTATTCAAAATAAAAGCACTAAAATTTCAATAGCTTCTGTGGCATATGATTAAGATTAGATTTTAGCTGTATTGCCTGTTGTCAGAGACAATACAGCTAAAATCTACAAGTGATTATTTTTCTAATTTTATTTTTGTAAATTTTAAATTAATTTTTCTTCAAAATAAATACACTAAAATGTCAATAGTTTCTGTGACAAGTGACTAAGATGCCTCAAACCAACTTTAATGTTGTCAGAGACAGTATAGCTCAAATCAACAACTGATTATTTTTCTAATTTTCCCTTTGTATATTTTAAAGGAATTTTTCTTCAAAATAAATACACTAAAATGTCAATAGTTTCTGTGTCATGTGACCAAGACACCTCAAAGCACATTGCCTGTTGTCAGAGAGCATATAGCTCAAATTTACAACTGATTATTTCTCAAATGTTCCTTTTTAAAAAAATGTATTAATTTTTCTCCAAAAAAAACAACTAATATTTCAATAGCTTTTGTGACAAGTGACTAAGATGCCTCAAACCAGGTTTAATGTTGTCAGAGACAGTATAGCTCAAATCTACAACTGATTATTTTTCTAATTTTCCCTTTGTATATTTTAAAGGAATCTTTATTCAAAATAAATACACTAAATTGACAATAGTTTATGTGTCATGTGACCAAAGCACCTCAAACCAAGTTGCCTGTTGTCAGAGACAGGACAGCTCAAATTTACAACTGATTATTTTTCTAATTTTCCCTTTGTATATTTTAAAGGAATTTTTCTTCAAAATAAATACACTAAAATGTCAATAGTTTCAGTGACATGTGACGAAGACACCTCAAACCAAGTTGGCTGTTGTCAGAGAGAGGATAGCTCAAATTTACAACTGAATATTTTTCTAATTTTCCCTTTGTATATTTTAAAGGAATTTTTATTCAAAATAAATAGACTAAAATGTCAATAGTTTCAGTGACATGTGACCACGACACGTCAAACCAAGTTGGCTGTTGTCAGAGAGAGAATAGCTCAAATTTACGACTGATTATTTTTGTAATTTTTACAGGAAAATGTGAAAAAGTAATTTAAATGTCAAGAGCTTCTTGTAACCGGAGGCCTGAGACCAATGTCACTATTATCATGCAACTTGTCTCAACTTCGTAAAAATAATTTTTTTCTGTGCTTATGAAAATGCATTAAGTGATTATAAATAAAACAGTCACACTTCAATAGCTTGTTAAGGTAATAACATGATATTTATTAATAGATATATAGTGCCTTCCACTATTATTGGCACCCCTGGTAAAGATGAGTTAAAGGGGTCCTACAAAATTGACTGTTTGGTGAATTAGCTTAATCTCACACTGGAAAAATGAGAAAAATCCAACCTTTAATTGAAGTAAATTTATTATGAGAAAAAAAATCCCTCATCAAGAAATAATTATTTTTAGCAAAAGCATGTGTGCCACAATTATTGGCACCCTTGCATTTATATATAGAATAAAGTAATCATTTTTAATATTTGGTCACATATCCTTTGCATGCCATGACTTCCTGATGTCTGTGAGCCAACAACATGAAAAGACTCAAACCATCACGCTGCTGATATGCCAGATATGCAGTACATATGGATGGATCACTTTAAGGGTTGTTTCTCCTGACAAATTTTCTGATTGAACTCTATGGAAAAATAAGTCAGGAGAAGAAACCCTTCAAGTTATCCATCCATATCTACTGTATTTCTGGCAGCAGAGTGATGGTTTAAGGCTTGTTTCATACGTCAGACCCTTGATGACTTAGAGCCATTTAGCCAACCATATGTTCCATACTGTTCCAGTGTAATTTACAGCTAAATCTAGTCCCACCCCACAATTCCGATAGAGATCCATTCAAATGCAGACGTTATAGTATCGCTTGTAAGAGTACCAGAAAATAGGATCAAGAGTCTTTTCATGTTGTTGGGTCACAGACATCAGGAAGTCATGGCATGCAAAGGATATGTGACCAAATATTAAAAATGATTACTTTATTCTATATATAAATGCAAGGGTGCCAATAATTGTGGCACACATGCTTTTGCTAAAAATAATTATTTCTTGATGAGGGATTTTTTTTCTCATAATAAATTTACTTCAATTAAAGGTTGGATTTTTCTCATTTTTCCAGTGTGAGATTAAGCTAATTCACCAAACAGTCAATTTTGTAGGACCCCTTTAACTCATCTTTACCAGGGGTGCCAATAATAGTGGAAGGCACTATATATCTATTAATAAATATCATGTTATTACCTTAACAAGCTATTGAAGTGTGACTGTTTTATTTATAATCACTTAATGCATTTTCATAAGCACAGAAAAAAAATATTTTTACGAAGTTGAGAGAAGTTGCATGATAATAGTGACATTGGTCTCAGGCCTCCGGTTACAAGAAGCTCTTGACATTTAAATTACTTTTTCACATTTTCCTGTAAAAATTACAAAAATAATCAGTCGTAAATTTGAGCTATTCTCTCTCTGACAACAGCCAACTTGGTTTGAGGTGTCTTCGTCACATGTCACTGAAACTATTGTCAATTTAGTTTATTTATTTTGAAGGAAAATTCCTTTAAAATATACAAAGGGAAAATTAGAAAAATAATCAGTTGTAAATTTGAGCTATCCTCTCTCTGACAACAACCAACTTGGTTTGAGGTGTCTTCGTCACATGTCACTGAAACTATTGACATTTTAGTTTATTTATTTTGAAGGAAAATTCCTTTAAAATATACAAAGGGAAAATTAGAAAAATAATCAGTTGTAAATTTGAGCTGTCCTGTCTCTGACAACAGGCAACTTGGTTTGAGGTGTCTTGGTCACATGACACATAAACTATTGTCAATTTAGTGTATTTATTTTGAATAAAAATTCCTTTAAAATATACAAAGGGAAAATTAGAAAAATAATCAGTTGTGAATTTGAGCTATCCTCACTCTGACAACAGTCAACTTGGTTTGAGGTGTCTTGGTCACATGACACAGAAACTATTGACATTTTAGTGTATTTATTTTGAAGAAAAATTCCTTTAAAATATACAAAGGGAAAATTAGAAAAATAATCAGTTGTAAATTTCAGCTATCCTCTCTCTGACAACAGTCAACTTGGTTTGAGGTGTCTTGGTCACATGATACAGAAACTATTGACATTTTAGTGTATTTATTTTGAAGAAAAATTCCTTTAAAATATACAAAGGGAAAATTAGAAAAATAATCAGTTGTAAATTTGAGCTGTCCTCTCTCTGACAACAACCAACTTGGTTTGAGGTGTCGTGGTCACATGACACATAAACTATTGACATTTTAGTGTATTTATTTTGAATAAAAATTCCTTTAAAATATACAAAGGGAAAATTTTAAAAATAATCAGTTGTAGATTTGAGCCATACTGTCTCTGACAACATTAAAATTGGTTTGAGGCATCTTCATCATATGCCACAGAAACTATTGAAATTTTAATGCTTTTATTTTGAATAAAATTTATTTAAATTTCAGGGAAAGGGAAAACTGGAAAAAATATTGCTTGTAAATTGGATAAATAATGTCTCTGACAAGATTAAAGTTGGTTTGAGACATCGTAGTCACATGTCACAGAAGCTATTGAAATATTAGCGTTTTTTTTTTTTTAAAGAAAAATTCATAAAAAATTTACAAAAAAAACATTTGAAAAATCATTAGTTGTAAATTTGAGCTATAATGTCTGTGACAACATTAAACTTGGTTTGAGGCGTTTTTGTCATATGTCACAGAAGCTATTGAAATTTTAGCCGTTTTATTTTGAAAAAAAATTCATTTAAAATCTACAAAAATAAAGTTGAAAAAATAATCAGTTGTAAATTTGAGCAATAATGTCTCCAAAGAGATTAAAGTTGGTTTGACACTTCTAATTGAAATGGCATTGGAACTATTGAAATTCAAGTGTTTTTATAGGCATTGACATTTTTTTTCCGGAAATGTGAAAAAAAAGCTTGTAAAAGTCTCTTTGTTGTACACTGATAACAAATATGTAAATTAAAATGCACCTACATGCTTCTGTCATTAGCTATTGAAATTTGAAAAACGAATATCCACTGAATATCCAATATAAAACCAACTTTACCTTGCTGAGACGCATTTGTATTAAGCTCCGTTATTTTGGGATTTTTTTGAGAGCTTAGTCTCACCATCACTCACTTCAGAAGCATTTTTGGTGATACTCTGGGTGTAACAGGGCGTCTAATTCTTTAGAGAAATTAAACCATGGTTTTATTTGGTTGGCTACAATGAAAACAACAAATAATGATGGTTGTTCAAATGCAGATTTTGATAACAGTAGGTCTATAGCATCACTTAACACATGTATAGACACACCTAATGATGATGGCTGTTCACATAGGTATGCAAAACTCGATTTTGATAACAGTAGCTGCACCATGAAGACCAATAACCACGCCTAATGATGATGGTTGTTCAAATAGGTAGGCTATACAAAACTAGCCAGGATAACTCGTAACAACACCAGTTTCTTTGTTGTAGTTATCCATAGACACATCCTCGCTTCGCATACCAATTTCGGAAATATTTTTTTTGTACAGGTAACACAGCTTGCTTATCACATTATAGGTATTAAAATGATTGTAGATAGGAATAGTTAGTGAGCATTGATGATTAATACTGTATTATGCAAGATGTAAGCGTGTACACTGCATTTTAACTGTGGATTTGGCATGCGGTTTGCTTGCGGTCGCGATCCACTCGTGAAAAAATAGACGAGATGCACACATCAATTCATATGGGCGTGGAAATAAAATTTGCTCCTGGTGTAAAACGGCTTTGATACTCTGCTTTGACAGGTCAGGTGGGAGCACGAGGGGAAACCAGTGTAAGCTCCACAAGCTCCAGCTCCAGTGAGAGTAAGAGTAAGTGTGAAGATCTGTAGCTTACCTGCAGTGGAAAACCTCTCTGAAACTCTTCATATGCCACACCAACAACTTAACTCCATCTACAGCTGCGTGTGCACACTTAATCCTGCAATTGCACACACTGTAGAGATCAACAGCCTTCTCTAGTCATGTTCACTTGTTGATTCTCCTCAATTGAATGTAGCCTACAATGGTACTTTTTGGATATCAAACTCAACTTTTTAAAGTTTTCAAAAATGTTTACTCAGTCACTCGTTGACTTGACTATTTGAGAATTGTCAGAGTGCAGTCAATGGTCATATAAGTCAATTTTATCTGGTAGATCCAAAAAAAGGTGGGGAACACCACAGAACTGTATAAGAACTGGAGAGGAAGTGGGGTCACATGATTCCTTTAAACCATATTGTATTTGGTACTTCCGCATGTGGCGTCAACGCAAACATGCAAGCAAGGCAGCAAGGGAACTTGGCATCGTGTTTAGCCAAAGAATAACCCTCGACCGAAACACACACTGAGGGTTAAATCTTAAAGAATAACCCTCGACCGAAACACACACTGAGGGTTAAATCTTAAAGAATAACCCTCGACCTAAACACACACTGAGGGTTAAATCTTAAATAATAGTGACATCACAATAAATATTATTTTTCACAGCTAACATGCTGGTCCAAATACAATGATATTCCACTTGAGCTACGAATATTAAATTATGTGTGTACTGCTAACTTACACATAATATGTTTCTGTTTGTTAACAGGCCTTTTTGTGGACAAGCACCTCGTCAAACTGATTAACAAAGTCACCATGGTGGAACCCATTCTTGATGACCTCCTTCACAAGGAAATAATCAATAGTGAAATGTACAACCGTATTCAAACGGAGAAAACAAACGAGGACAAAATGAGAAAGCTTATGTATGATGTCATTAAGCCAGGCGGAGTGAGGGCAAAGGAAGAGCTGTACAGGATTTTGGAAAAGGAACAGCCCTTCATGATGGAGGGACTGAAAGGGGAATAAACCCTCCTCTTTCACCTACAGGCCACTGGTTTGTACACAACAAAATTATACATGTTAGTTTAACCATATTATATACGTATGAGCACAGCATGGAGGTGCTGGTTGAATTCCTCTGTTAATAATAATAATAATAATAATAATAGTAATAAAAGAAATTGATAATGATAAAAACAATCCTAAGAAAAAGCATAAAACAAGTATAAGAAATATAAAACAAATATAACATAATAACAATGGTGTTAAAAAAATAAAAGGTTGAATTAATTAAAAGCAAGATCATAAAAATGGGTTTTGAGCTGTTTCTTAAAACTATCAACAGAGGCTGCTTGTCTTATTTGTAATGGGAGTTTGTACCAAACCTTTGGTGCATAAGAACAGAAAGCTGCTTCACCATACTTTTTGTAATTTGTTTTTGGGGCATTGAGCAAGCCAGCACTAGATGATCTAAGGGAACGGTTTGGAACATAATTAGATAAGCAATCACAGAGGTATGAAGGTGTTAAAGCATTTAGGGCCTTATAAACAAAATAATTTTAAAATCAATCCTCAATGTTACAGGGAGCCAGTGCAATGAGGCTAGAACTGGTGTAATGTGTTCTCTTTTCCTGGTTTTTGTTAAAATTATGGCTGCTGCATTTTGTACAAGTTGCAGCCTATCAATAGTTTTTTAGGTAATCCAGTAAAGAGTGCATTGCAATAATCTAGGCGAGAGAATACAAAGGCATGGGTCAACTTTTTGGCATCTTCCAGTGAGAGGTAGGGTCTAACTCCTGCAATATTTCTTAAATGAAAAAAGGCAATCTTTGTAACATTTTTTTACTTCAGGCTTATTCTGTAGAGTCAGACTTCCAAATTTGCTTAATATCTTTTCTCTTTGTGCATTTGTACCAATTATAAGAATTTCTGTTTTATCTTCATTTAGTTTGATAATTTTTACTCATCCACTGTGTAATGCTGGATAGGCAATTTATCAAGGGATTTAGGGCATCAGTATCATCTGGCGCTGCAGATAAAGAAATTAAGAAATTGTCAGCTGAATTATTCCTTTTGAAAATATTTTATATGAACCAAGGCAGGCTACATTTTTATGTACTCAAACACATATTTTTCAAATGTGCATAATTAAAAGATTGAAAAAACAATAAATGTGTAAGAGTTTTTTTTTTTTTTAACAATGTGCGATTTCAGTTTAGTATACGCCATCACTTGTATGTACAGAGAAAACCAGGATAAAAGCTTATGTTACGAAATGCTGTTTATTTGCAACATATCAAAATGCTTCATTTGACCAAGACTGAGATTGTACAAAGTGAACCACATTTCTCAGGGGCTCAATGCTACTTGCTAAATTGTTTTAGGCACCTGTACAATGTGCACCAAAAGTAGCCTACAGAAGGGTACAATATTTTAGTGTGACTTAAAAAGTGCAGTAATATAGCAAACTATCCCTCAGTCTGGGCATGTGTTTTTAAAAAGCAGCCTAATACTTTTTCCAGTCGTCAGGAAGAAAATGACCAAACTACGTAAATCACAGGTTGCAAGCCACATATTTTTCAGATTAAATTACTTGTGTTCACCTTCGTGCCCTTTTAAGATTATTATTTAAAGCCTAATCTTTCCTGTTCCTGAGAAGCTGCCTGTCTTTGCGCCGGTTGCCCGCGCCCACTGACCGGCTTTGCCGTTGCGGGTCAGTGCTACGGGACTCACGGCTCTCCTTGGCGGAGACGGAGCGCGAGAGTTGGCGTCGCTTGACGAGGAGCTGGGTTTCGCCTCCTTTAGGCCGGCTTGATCCAGGTAGGCGTTTGGCGGCGAACTCGTGGCGATAGGAGGTGACGTTCTCAAAGGGCCCAACGGGCATGGCCGTTTGTTCGAGCTGGATGATTGGGAGTCTCCTCTGGCTCTTCCAGGCCTTGTACTCCTGGGCGTAATTAGTCACAAACTCGACACCGCCCCGCGCCCTGTACTCCACTGGCTTGCGCGAGCGCACCGGCAGGACTGACCATGCCCTGTACGTGTCCTGGTATTCCGTGAATGTCGTAAAGGGGCATGCGTCGGTCCCCACGGTGACTTGGTGACGAGCCAACTTTGCCACCTCCCCCTTCACGCCCTTGTAGACGTCGGCATAATTGGTTAGCAAGTCGATATGTCCCGTGAGGCGGAGGCAGTCCACCGGCCTGCGCCTGCGAACGGGTAACGCCGGCCAAGCCTGGTAATTCTCCTGGTATTCACTGACGTTCTTCTCCCGAGCGGGTGGGAACGGTGGGACCTCCACTTGCACCCCTCCATTGTCCTGCGTGCCGAGCCAGGAACTGCCGGGTTTTCGCGGAACCTTCCGTTGGTTGGGGGTCGCTGTGTGCTTGCATGAATTGACTGGGTCTGGCTTCAAATTGTCGCTGGTTCTGAGCGGCTTTCTATTCTGTTGGTTCGCGGCACGGACCTCCTCTTGATTTGAATAAAAGAAAAAATGTTAAATTGAAAATGTTTGAAAAATTTACAAATGTCAACATGTTTTTTTTAAATTTACAAACATAATCTCTCACATTCTGCATTTATTTAAAAAATAGACATATAGGCTAGGTCACTCATGATGCATATAAACCACAGGTCACATTATAGCTTCGCTGATAGGCTACTCAATGAAACAATAGCGTGTTATGAAATTTTAACACCGAAAAATCATACCTTCTTTCACAGACTTGACGATCATATTTTTCGTTGATGCGCTATAGCCTACTCTTGTTCTCATTGGTTTGCAGGTTTGGTTAGTCACTGTGTCTGTGTAAAGAATTTTGACCTAAAATCCGAGACAAATTCAAATATTATGTGTATAAAGAGATCCTGATTTGCCCACATATTCTGGATTCGTTTAGTTTCTTGATAACAGCGTTGAGGTGCTTGCTGAAAGACTAAGGTTCTAAATCAGAACACTTTATGTATGACGTGACAGTCATAACAATGTGTGCAACAGAGCCTTCTGTGAAACATGATCAAACGGTTCTTTTCAAAATAATTTTCATCATCTAAAAACAGCATTGACATAAACTAGGCTAACTTGGTTCCATGCCTGGTATGCGGCATCTTTTAGTTCGTTTTGGTAGCCTACAGTCAATGCGCCACGAATGATAAATGCAACAACATTGTAAATGTTTATAGCTTCGACACAATCGACCCTCGTATTCAAAGCCGACGGAGGCTATTTATTATTATTTACGAGAAACGAAACTGTTATTTCACAGATAACAGTAACGAGGTAATCACAACCGAGAGAGGGAGAGAGACTTTCAACACAAAATCTGCACGTGCTCTGTTGGTAGCAGAGTCATCTCAAATTATTTTAAATTTTCTCGATATCCACATCATAACAATATTTTTATTAGAAAATTGGCCTTTTCTAATGATAGTAAAATTTAATATTACCAAATAAGGTTATCTGTAATGCATTAGCCTACAGCTAGCCTATTTTAAATTTAAATTTTAACCCGGGATCCTTCAATAGGCTACCTTGCAGCGGTCATTTGAGATAGGCCATCATCAGTGAATTACAGAAACCACAATACGTTTGAAATACCCACACTTCCACCATTGAAAATATCTTCCATTTGATTAGTCTAGATACATTTTCAGTAGACTAAGTAAGCAGTAATAACAAGCAACTAGCCTAATGGTGTGGCCTATCTGACATAGGCTGATGACAGACGTTCACTTCAATCAAGTTCCTCAGACTTGGCGTACTGGTAAACGAAACAATTGTTTCCCACATAACTTCCAATGCCAGAGTAATTAACACTATAGGGCCCTAAAGTTCTTTTGACGTTGGGAACGCACGCCCACGAGCTGCTCCGCACAGCACCAGCTGACGCTTCCAAGACCGACTGGGTCAAGGCGAGATGGAGGGACCAGTGGAAGTCAGCAGAACCATCTAGACTGCACCACTATATCGATGACCCCATGGACGTTCCTGGCCAGGACCTTCCCACGAAAGCAGTGGACAACCCTCAACCGCTTGAGGACCGGCGTCGGACGCTATGGTGGAGCAATGCAGAGGTGTGGCCTCGCGGACAGTGCCTTCTGCGAGTGCGGGGACCCGACACAGACTGTAGAGCATATAATCACCAGTTGCCCCAAAGTGGCCCCCATCGGCCACTGAATGGCGAACGTGGTTTGATCGACCTGGACGACGAAACGTTGGCCTGGCTCGCCTCAATGGAGCAGCAGGTCTAAAGACGTATGCCAGAAGAAGACGACGTCGGGAACCACTGATGTAGGCTCGGCTATGGTTTAGGAAAAAATCTTTATTTCCCAAGTTACCCCTTATGAGGGCCCCTTGGGAAAGAAAAGTTTTTAAGTTGGAAGAATTTGGTCCCTCGTGTGTTGAAGTTTTTTGTCTAATCCTCCTGGGAATATGGTGTTGAGTTTTCTAATCCAATGTCTTTCTGTCCTATGTCTGTTTTCCTGTGCCCAGTTAATGTTTGAATGGAGGCCTGATATTTCTACAGCTTCAAGTCCACGGTGTAGGAAATGAGCCACTAGGTGTGTGTCTGTTTTTCTATGATTTTTTATTTTATATATACAGTCAAGCCGGAAAGTCTGCACACTCCTTTCACCTTCTCCACGTTTTATTACATTACAGACTTATACAATAGATTGAGTTCATTTTTTGCCTCAAACATCTACACACAATAGCCAATAATGACAAAGTGAAAACAGGTTTTTAGAAAATATGCAATTTTATTTTACTGACAAAAATATGTTATTTAGGGGTTACATATCTGTACACACCCTTAGCCTAATACTTGGTTGCTGCACCTTTGGCAGCGATTACAGCTTCAAGGCGTCTTGGTAAAGAAGCTACGAGCTTGGGACACTTGTTTCTGGACATTTTTGCCCATTCCTCTTGGCATATCCTTGCAAGCTCCGTCAGGTTGGATGGGGAGCGTCGGTACACAGCCATTTTCAGCTCTTTCCACAGATGTTCAATTGGATTCAGGTCTGGGCTCTGGCTGAGCCACTCAAGGACATGCACAGACTTTCTCAGAAGCCACTCCTTTGTTCTCTTGACTGTGTGCTTCGGGTCGTTGTCATGTTGGAAGGTAAACCTTCGCCCCAGTCTGAGGTCCAGAGCGCTCTGGAGCAGGTTTTCTTCAAGGATCTCGGTGTACTTAGCTGCATTCATCTTTCCCTCTATCAGGATTAGTTGCCCCATTCCCGCTGCTGAAAAACATCCCCACATCATGATGCTGCCACTGCCATGCTTCACTGTAGGGATGGTATTAGCCAGGTGATGAGCGGTGCCTGGTTTCCTCCAGACGTGACGCTTGGTATTCAGGCGAAAAAGTTCAATTTTGGTTTCATCAGACCAGAGCATCTTGATTCTCATGGTTTGAGAGTCCTCTAGGTGCCTTTTGGCAAACCCCAAGCGGGCTGTGATGTGCCTTTTACTAAGGAGGGGCTTCCGTCTGGCCACTCTACCATAAAGGCCTGATTGGTGGAGTGCTGCCTGGATGGTTGATCTTCTGAAAGGTTCTCCCATCTCCACAAGGATACGCTGGAGCTCTGTCAGAGTGACCCTCGGGTTCCTGCTCACCTCCCTGGCCAAGGCCCGTCTTCCCCGATTGCTCAGTTTGGCCGGGCGGCCAGGTCTAGGAAGATTCTTGGTGGTTCCAAACTTCTTCCATTTACGAATGATGGTGGCCATTGTGCTCTTTGGGACCTGTAAAGCTGCAGAGATTTTTCCGTACCCTTCTCCAGATCTATGCCTTGACACAATCCTGTTTCTGAGGTCTGCAGATAATTCCTTTGACCCCATGGCTTGGAGTTTGCTCTGACATGCACTGTCAACTGTGGGACCTTATATAGGCAGGTGTTGGCAATCCCCAATCATGTCCAATCAATTGAATTTATCACAGGTGGACTCCAATTAAGTTGTAGAAACATCTCAAGCAGTATCAGTGGAAACAAAATGCACCTCAGCTCACTTTTGGGTGTCATATCAAAGGGTGTGCACACTTGTGTACATATGATATTTAACATTTTGATTTTTAATAAATTAGCACAAATGTCTAAAAACATGTTTTCACTTTGTCATTATGGGCTATTTTGTGTAGAATTTTGAGACAAAAAATGAACTCAATCTATTGTAGAATATGTCTGTAACGTAATAAAACATGGAGAAGGTGAAAGGAGTGTGCAGACTTTGCGGCTTGACTATGTGTTGTGCCAATCTGGTCTTAATTGTATTTCCTGTCTCTCCTATATGTCACAGTGTTTGCATTTTATGACATATATGCAGTTATAAGTGTTAACTGTGAGTGTTTGTTTAATGAGGTATGTTGTGTTTGTAATGTTGTTTTTCACTGTAGTGGCCTGTTTGTAAAATATTGGGCCTTGTGTGGGTAAAATGTTAATTTCTGGTTGTTTACTACTTACCAGATGATTCTTAAGATTTTAGTTTTTTTTTGTAGGCCGAAATGATTTTGTATTCTTGGAGCAGGTTTGTGTTTTGCAGAATCCTGGCCAGGTTCCGTTTAATTGTCCTGTTCGCTATTTGGGTGAACGTCGAGTAGGTGGTGAAAAGCGGAATGATTTTTCTAGTGTCCTGTTGTTTTGTAGTCAAAAAGGTTTCCCCGAATCTGTCTGAGGAACGATCTGGAATACCCCCTTGGTTTTAATGCATTGAAGAGGGTTTTGGTAGCCTCCTCAAATCTGTAATCTGTGTGCAGATTCTGTTGAACCTTAGCAATTTAATCAGGCCCCTGAATGTATAATTCGGGTGGAGACTGTCCTTGTCTCTAAAGAAAACTTTAGTGTCTAATGTGTGTGTTGGGGAAAATGAGGGCCCCTTGTATGTGGTAGTGTCCAAAAAATCTATAGCTATATTCATAGTGTGTGGTGTGTTTAATTGTGATAGATGTATGGTGCGTGTTGAGGATCTGTATGAAGTGTTTGTTTGGTAGTTGACTACTTACCAGATGATTGTAGGCTAGGCTATGGGCTTTGTAAAGTTAGAAGCAACTCAAAGATTTTCCCAAAGAATACATTTGCCAGCGCATGGCGCAGAAAGAGCCGTGGACTTTATTTCACCTGTTGCTACCGGATTTCCAATCCGCGGTATTTCAAGTCGGCTGGCCTGGAAATACCCGGAAACCGTATTTCAGAGTCATCCATCCACACAGCCTGCGCTTCTGGGCGGTTCCAATTCCGCCTTCCAGCAACGGACTCTGGGGAGCCCAAGAGCTGCTATAACTAAATAAAAACGACAAATAAATACAAACATGGCGACCGCTTACAAATAGCCTACATCCACAGATAAGATCATTGTAGATATTCCAAGTAGGAATTGAAGTTTGCCTTGCATGTTCGTGTGTGTAGCCTATAGAATAATTTCATGTTGCAAGTGGCTTTTTAAAAATACAGCCTACGACACGGGCGGAATAATTCTCGCAGGTGAAAGGAGCGAGTTGCCTTTATGTCAACGCTGTGTCCTCTGGTGCTGTGAACCAGCAGGTAAGTGTTATTTATTTGGTTCGACGAGTGAACATTAAGTTTCGGAGATGGGGAAAAAAAAACTGGTTGGTGTCATTGTTGACAGGAAAAGGAAACTTCGCATTTTGAGTCGATAGCAGGCTACGGCTCGTGAGCTAATGTGTGACATAGGCTAACGTTACACGGTGTGTGGTTTTGAGCATTTGTCGTTGCAGCCTACTCGACAACTTTATAGGTTAGGCTCATACACTGGAGGATAGCTAGGCAGTCTCAGAACCAAATACAGGTGTCTTCGGTGCTGTAAGAGTTTGGAGAGTGTGAGTCGGTATCGGTTTTGTGGAGACAACTGACCCCACCGACCCTAGCTGTAAAACGGGATAGCTTTCTTCGCGCTATTGTAGTCTACCGCGCCGCGCAGGTGCACAAGGTGTGTACATTTTCGGCCAACGCAAAATATGTTAAAACTAAAACGTTAGAATTTATAAGCTTTTTGCGGCCCTTTAAACAAATAGTTTATGCTGCTGTATATTTCAACGTGTTAGACTATGTGTTTTTTGTCCTTTCTCTGCGTATTTTTAAAAAACGAATTTCATTATGATGTATTATGTTAGGCTACTTATTATAACTTATGCATCTGTCCACCTCAGTAAGCTACCCTATTATCATTCATGGTTACGTAAATGAGCCCTGCAGCCTAATCCGTGAAATCGCCAGTGAACAAGCGTGTAACTGAAAGAATGAGTCGAGAGAATAATAAAGCAATAAATTCCATGCTTGACATGACTCTTGACATTCCACTACAAACACATAAAGTGGAAATCTGTTGAGTTTTTTGTGTGACCAGACCAATATTGTCCAGTCATAGTGCCCGTTTGCAAACAAACATACCACCCTCTGTTATATAGACAGTCGGAACACATAGACTGCAGTTATCCAGGACCGTAAGGTTAAAGTCTCTTACTACCATTTTATAAACATGTCAGTTATTTGAGTGGATTTTCCTCTTAAGGTCAGAAAAGTAAATTCTCTGTAACCTTTTACCACTTAATACAGGACTCACAGAATTGGTCTAGAGCAGCGATCTCAAACTCCAGTCCTGGAGGGCCGCAGTGTCTGCAGGTTTAACTCCAGTCCTGGAGGGCCGCAGTGTCTGCAGGTTTAACTCCAGTCCTGGAGGGCCACAGCGTCTGCAGGTTTAACTCCACTCCTGGATGGCCGCAGTGTCTGCAGGTTTAACTCCAGTCCTGGAGGGCCGCAGTGTCTGCAGGTTTAACTCCAGTCCTGGAGGGCCGCAGTGTCTGCAGGTTTAACTCCAGTCCTGGAGGGCCGCAGTGTCTGCAGGTTTAACTCCAGTCCTGGAGGGCCGCAGTGTCTGCAGTTTTAACTCCAGTCCTGGAGGGCCGCAGTGCCTGCAGGTTTAACTCCAGTCCTGGAGGGCCGCAGTGTCTGCAGGTTTAACTCCAGTCCTGGAGGGCCGCAGTGTCTGCAGGTTTAACTCCAGTCCTGGAGGGCCATAGTTTCATTTTATACTCTCATGGCCCTGCGACTGTGCAGACTTAACGTAGCACTTCAGTCAATAATCACCGTACGTAATACCGAAGTCCGCGAGGGGTGAGTCCGCTAGTCTGCAGTGCGGACTTTAGCATTCAGCACTTCTCTGGAGAGAGCGCGCGTGTGCGGAAGCGCCTGGGGGCGGCGACCAGACTGGTGTCATGTGACGGAGGAACGAGGAAGTGTAGAGGCGCAGAAACTGAGGAGGTGCGTCCCAATATTCTCCTCTCCTCCTTTCCTTCACTCCCCCACTACCACTCCTCTCCTACCCGGAAGTATGCAAAACTGCCTGGTTTGCATGTACAGTATACAATGTAGTAGTTGCATGTACAGTATACAATGTACCTGACATTGCATTTTGCGTTGAGACGTTAATATGTAATCAGCAACATTAGATTAGGACGTAAAGTTTGGTTTCCGGGGCACGCAGGGGAGGAGGTGGGAGTGGAGGAAAGGAGAGGAGGAGGTGGGAGTGGAGGAAAGGAGGGTAGGAGGTGGGAGTGGAGGAAAGGAGGGGAGGAGGTGGGAGTGGAGGAGAGGAGGTGGGAGTGGAGGAAAGGAGGAGAGGAGGTGGGAGTGGAGGAAAGGAGGATGCATTTTTCAAGTATTGGGATGCCAGCTGCCCAGGGCATTGTGGGTAGAAGGAGTAACGAGAGACAGAGACAGAGACAGAGGGTGCGTCCCAATATTCTTCACTCCCCCACTACCACTCCTCTCCTACCCGGAAATATGCAAAACTGCCTGAACGTTTTGAGTACAAGTATTTGCATGTACAATATCCAATGTACATGACATTGCGGTGTGCGTCGAGACATTAATTAATATGTAAGCATTAACACGTAATTAAGATGTAATCAGCGACATTAGATTAAAACACAAATATCCGTTTCCAGGGCACGGAGTAGAGGAGTGGTAGTGGAGGAGGAAAGGTGGCATTTTTCGAGTATTGGGACGCACCCAGAGACAGAGACAGAGACAGAGACACAGAGAGACAGAGAGACAGAGAAAGAGACAGAGACAGAGAGACAGAGACGCTGTCCCAACCCCTGACCACAGCCTCCTGTTTTGAGCTCTTTATTGTCTTGTGTTTGGCTCTGTTTTTATACTCTATTTGAGTGAGAGACTTGGTTAACTATTAACACACTGGTTTCATATTTCCAGCTGTATTCATGACCTTCAATACCTTCTCCGGTGTTCATTTCCATGGCTACCCTACGTCCTGCACATGCAATAAGACTTTCCAGTTTTAAATCAACGAGATCTCTAGCTGTTGAATGAGGTGTGCTTTGTTAGGGTTGGAGTGAAAACCTGCAGGACGGTAGATCTCCAGGTATAGGGCAGCCCTGCTCTACACTGTGCTGTACATACCCTCACACACACACACACACACACACACACACACACACACACACACACACACACACACTAACCCCCCCCCCCCCTACAGACCCGCGCAGACACTCTGCTTTTATAGGCCTGTGCCCCTCCCCCCTCCCCTCTCCCCTCTCCCCTCTCCCCTGATGGCTGGTGATGTCAGGTGTCCCTCTCTCGCCCAGGTAAGTGCAGCTGCGATGGAGGAGAAGGGTCACCGCGTGGCGGACTACTTTGTGGTGGCGGGGCTGACGGACCGGTCCGACCCGCTGGAGCAGGACCTGGCGGAGGGGGGAAAGGGCGGAGGACCCCAGGCGCCCATCACTGACCTGGCCGTCATCAACCGCACGGCGGGCGAAACTCCGCCCCAGGGCTTCACCTGTCTGGAGACCACCTACAGCGGCCATCCCGCCAACCTGAACCACGGCAGCATGTCCAGCCCCGAGCTCTTCCTCTGCTACAGGAGGGGGCAGGACAAGCCCCCGCTCATCGACGTCGGGTAGGACAGTCGTATATCTGTAGACTCTCTGTAGATATCTATATCTGTAGAACACACACTCTGTCCTTAGTGCCTGAGAGCAGCTCTTACTGTAGCAGCGCTGGGCCACGCCCGGGACCAGCAGCTTACACGCTGCTCACATTCTCAGAGGGCCGGTTTGTGGAAGTGTGACGTATTTTACACACGGCCTCCTCTCGCTATTCCACCACTTCCCTGCGTCTCATAGTTTTTGCATGAATCACCTCGAACCCGCCTTCAGACCTGCTGTTATTGGTCACTTCCTTGTAAAGTAGGCGGGATTTATCACTGCAAACTGGGGGGGGAGGGGAACGGGTTTTACAGCCCGCCGAGTCGGTTGTGTTGCAATACATCTGAGAAAAAAATTACCCCGGAAACGTCCGGCGTTCTGGAGAGGAAGTGAGATGTGTGATGAAATCCAGAGGAAGCACCGTGAACTCGATATTAATGCTTTAAAAAGGGAAAATGACCATTATTATAAGCCAGAATGTTGTGTAGTTTCCTGTGATTAAACTGCTGTATCATAGGGCCTCTCCAGTCGAGTGTTTACGGCACTGCCTTGTTACATTGCATCACTGGCATGTAGCAGATGCTCTTATCCAGAGCTACTTACACACAACTTTATGTATTTTTACACAGTATCCATTTATACAGCTGGATAAATACTGAAGCAATTCAGCTCAGCGTTTTTCTTCAATAACAACAAAAACAACACGTGACATGGCCGCGCAAGGGTGGGACGTCTTACGACACTTCCACAGTACGGTTGAAAAATATATATTCTTTTGTGTACTGCATGTCGCGTACTAAACAGCGCACATTAAACAGCACACATCTGCCAGTACACAGGAGACAGGACGCATTAGATAGGGCTCTGATTCGGACACAGGCGACAGGACACAGTAGATAGGGCTCTGATTCGGACACAGTACACAGGAGACAGGATGCAGTAGATAGGGCTCTGATTCGGACACAGGAGACAGGACACAGTAGATAGGGCTCTGATTCGGACACAGTACACAGGAGACAGAATGCAGTAGATAGGGCTCTGATTCGGACACAGTACACAGAAGACAGGACACAGTAGATAGGGATCTGATTCGGACACAGGAGACAGAATGCAGTAGATAGGGCTCTGATTCGGACACAGTACACAGGAGACAGGATGCAGTAGATAGGGCTCTGATTCGGACACAGTACACAGTATACAGGACGCAGTAGATAGGGCTCTGATTCGGACACAGTACACAGGAGACAGGATGCAGTAGATAGGGCTCTGATTCGGACACAGTACACAGGAGACAGGACGCAGTAGATAGGGCTCTGATTCGGACACAGTACACAGGAGACAGGACACTGTAGATAGGGCTCTGAATCGGACACAGTACACAGGAGACAGGATGCAGTAGATAGGGCTCTGAATCGGACACAGTACACAGTACACAGGAGACAGGATGCAGTAGATAGGGCTCTGAATCGGACACAGTACACAGGAGACAGGACGCAGTAAATAGGGCTCTGATTTGGACACAGTACACAGGAGACAGGACGCAGTAGATAGGGCTTTGATTTGGACACAGTACACAGGAGACAGGACGCAGTAGATAGGGCTCTGATTTGGACACAGTACACAGGAGACAGGACGCAGTAGATAGGGCTCTGATTCGGCACAGGAGACAGGACGCAGTAGATAGGGCTTTGATTTGGACACAGTACACAGAAGACAGGACGCAGTAAATAGGGCTCTGATTCGGACACAGTACACAGGAGACAGGACGCAGTAGATAGGGCTTTGATTTGGACACAGTACACAGTACACAGAAGACAGGACGCAGTAAATAGGGCTCTGATTCGGACACAGTACACAGGAGACAGGACGCAGTAGATAGGGCTCTGATTCGGACACAGTACACAGGAGACAGGACGCAGTAGATAGGGCTCTGATTCGGACACAGTACACAGGAGACAGGACGCAGTACATAGGGCTCTGATTCGGACACAGTACACAGGAGACAGGACGCAGTACATAGGGCTCTGATTCGGACACAGTACACAGGAGACAGGACGCAGTAGATAGGGCTCTGATTCGGACACAGTACACAGGAGACAGGACGCAGTACATAGGGCTCTGATTCGGACACAGTACACAGGAGACAGGACGCAGTACATAGGGCTCTGATTCGGACACAGCCTTGGTGTCTGAGAAGTCCAGGTGTTTCCATGACGACCGTCTTTCTCTCCTTCAGGGTTCTGTACGGGTGGAAGGAGAGGCTGATCCAGGGCTGTGAGGTCATCCAGGCCACGCCCTACGGGCGCTGCGCCAACGTCAACAACAGCTCCGCCTCCTCGCAGCGCAGCTTCCTCACCCTGCGCCGGGCGCCGCCCGTCCGGCCCCAGAACTCCCTGTCCGTCACCGACGTCTGCGTCATCATCACCAGCAAGGGAGAGACTCCGCCCCACACCTTCTGCAAGGTGGACAAGAACCTCAACTGCGGCCTGGTGAGGAGGGGCTCCGAGCGGCAACCAATGATTGGTCACGTTATTTGTTTTGTACCAATCATTGGTTGTGTTATTAGTTTTGCACCAATCATTGGTGGTGTTATTAGTTTTGCACCAATCATTGGTGGTGTTATTAGTTTTGCACCAATCATTGGTTGTGTTATTAGTTTTGCACCAATCATTGGTTGTGTTATTAGTTTTGCACCAATCATTGGTGGTGTTATTAGTTTTGCACCAATCATTGGTTGTGTTATTAGTTTTGCACCAATCATTGGTTGTGTTATTAGTTTTGCGCATGCTAAAGGTCTTAGTAAGTCAGACCCAAAGAGTTGTTTGTGAGTTCTCTACTTACAATGATTAACCAAATGTGCTCTTCCTGCTTCTGCTTTCTTGTGGTAAATAATCCCCATTGCTGTGTGTAGATTCACAGAGCTGATATCTCTGTAAGTCCACACAATGTAAAACAAGCCACCTTGAGTTACATCAGTGAAATGTTATGGCTTTAATCTTCTTGAAATCCTGTTTTAAGTTTCAAAAGGACCTGAAGCTTCACTTTTATTTATAATCCAGTGTTATATGTTGCTGGTGTGGATGTGAGTATCACACACTCGCACACTCTTATAAACCCGTCTTTTTAGATCAGTTTCATGTCTCACTTCCTGCACGTGCTCTGTCCCGCCTTTGTGTTTGTGTGTCTATGTCCTCTTTCGCAGAAAAAGCAGAAAGGTGCTATATTAATAAAAATGTATTAATATTATTATTGTGTTGGTTTTGTTTTTCAGTGGGGTTCCAGCGTGTTCTTGTGCTACAAAAAGTCTGTGTCTGCATCCAACTCGATCGCTTACAAAGCAGGTGAATTTCCTGCACTGTACTGTGTACTGACCACAAGGGGCCCTGTTGCCGGCAGCCCTGCTTGTATGAGGAATAAAACTGATGGCAGAGCAAGACAAAGCACGCTCCACATGGGTGCGGCTACAGTGTGCTGTCAGTCACTTGTATGAACCAATAAAAAACAAGAATAGGGATACATCTCCACCACTTTTTCAGTTAACAGAGTGTCACTGTCCCGTAATTATGAATCAGTCCTATCTCTCTCTCATTGGCTCCTGCACAAGAACCAAGAGCCAATGAGGTGCTGTGTGGACGGGATTTAGCGCTGACAGTCTTGTTGCGGTCTCTCCCCCCAGACCTCCTGTTCAGGTATCCGGAGCAGGACCACGAATCGTTCCCTCTTTCTGAATCCGTTCCTCTCTTCTGCCTGCCCATGGGGGCAAGGATCGAGGTCTGGACCCCCAACAGCCTCCACCCCCTGCCCGTCTTCTCCACCTTCGTCCTGACTCGCTCCACTGGCGAAAAGGTGGGGCCCACACCTGCACACGGCTCGGAATGGCCAAGCCCTGGTATCCCACTGCCACCCGCGGGCTTGGGAATAAAGTCTGGGAATCTGAAGTTGATTACAGTCTAAGGCCTATTCCCAGATTCCAGGAATGATAATGACTATACAAAAATTATCCGTAAAATTATAAAAATGTACCTGTAAAAACAGGATAATGAGAGGCAGTGTTCAGATCTGCCCTCAGAGGGATTTTATAGAGCACATCTCCACATCACATCTCCACAGCTACAGCACATCATCTCCACAGCACATCTCCACAGCACATCTTCACATCACATCTCCACAGCTCATCTCCACAGCACATCTCCTCATCACATCTCCACAGCTACATCACATCTCCACAGCTATATCACATCTCCTCATCACATCTCTACAGCACATCATCTCCTCATCACATCTCTACAGCACATCATCTCCACAGCACATCTTCACATATGAAACAGGTCCCAACCGTCTCCACTGGTTTGCAGCCTGAAGCAGAACAGAAGCATCCGGTCAGACAGGTTACATGCTGTCTCTCTCTATTACCATCTCTCACTCTTTCCCTCCCTCTCCCACTCTCTCTTCTTCCCTCTCTGTCCCCCCACCCTTTCTATCACCTTTTCTTGCTACCCTCACCCACTCTCTCTCTCTGTCTCTCTGTCTCTCTCTCCCTCCCTATGCCCCCCCTCCCCGCAGGTATACGGAGCTGCAGTTCAGTTCTATGAGCCCTACCCTGTGGAGTTACTGACTGACAGGCAGAAGGTGCAGCTGTGCTTACCCGGCCCGGAGGAGGCGGGGCTTGTGAACACCAATAAGAGCGTCTGCCTGCTGTCTCGCTGGCCCTTTTTCCAGGCCTTCCGCAAGTTCCTCACCTTCCTGTACCAGCTGTCAATCTCCGGCCCTCAGCCACTGCCCATCGAAAAGTAAGGCCCTGCCCAAGACTGTGTAAATGCACCAGATACTCCACTCTGTACCCGCAGCCACTGCCCATCGAAAAGTATGGCCCTGCCCAAGACTGTGTAAATGCACCAGATACTCAGCTCTTTACCTGCAGGCACTGCCATAGTTTAATATGACTGTTTTAAATGATCTCTGTATGTAAAAAGATGTTGATTGCACAACCTCTCCATCTCTGCTTTGCCAGTATGCAAATGTGTACCATTCGGAGCTGCAGTTATGATGCCATGATCAGGGAAAAATCTGTTTATTTTATATCTTGATAAGATTTCCAATTTTTTTTTTTTTGTTTGGACAGGCACATCTCCCATTTTATGCACAACGTGTGTTTCCCCTCTCCACAGAGGCCCAGAATACTGGTACAGGTGAGATCCTGTGTGTGTATGTGAGCGAGTGTATGTGTTTGTTTGTGTGTGTGTTCGCGTGCTGTGGTAATGTCGTTGTCACGCTGTGGTAATGTTGTTGTAACGCTGCGGTAACGCTCTCTGTTCCAGCTCTCTGCACATGACACTTTGATTCTCTCGCAGCCCATCAGCACACCTTTACCTCTCAGGTAAGTTTTAACTTAACAGCCTTTAGCAGCTGTTAGCGTAGCATCCTTTAGCAGCTGTTAGCTTAGCATCCTTTAGCAGCTGTTAGCTTAGCATCCTGTAGCAGCTGTTAGCTTAGCATCCTTTAGCAGCTGTTAGCTTAGCATCCTTTAGCAGCTGTTAGCTTAGCATCCTGTAGCAGCTTTTATCCTGAGACAGAAAGAGAGCGAAAGCTTGAAAGGAATTATTGATTGAAAGTAAAAGGGTAAAATGCTATGTTGTGTATCTTTTGGCAAACAAATTATAATCGTTATGGTTTATTCTAATCTTAGACACGCACGCACGCACATACACACCACTCTGCTCCAGAGAGCTGATAAAATTAAAAATAAGAGGTAAAACAGAGCTCTGCTCTGCAGTCAGGTAGAGTAGCCGATAAAGGCGCTAAGTTTTGGTGGCCCTGTCTCCCCAGCGGGGCGGATTTCGGCACCCTGCTGTCGAACCTGGGGCCGGAGAACTGCGCCACGCTGCTGCTGGTGGTGCTGTTGGAGAGTAAGATCCTGCTGCACTCCCTGCGCCCCACCGTGCTGACCGGCGTTGCTGAAGCCGTGGCTGCGGTGAGTCTATTACTAACAGGGAGGAGCTCCACCAATCACAGAATACGTTGCTAACCACTGGTAGAACAACGGTAATGATGATTGGTGGATGCTTTCTCACTGCTTCCTGGTAGCTAATTCCCACAAGGATCCCCAAAGTACAGCCAAAAAGTATCGACTAATCAGTGTTGGAGTATTTCAATTGGTCATTACCGGTGATTGGTGGAGACCCTCTCTGTTTTGTACCAGCAAGTGTGATAGAAAATGTTTTAGTTGTGCTAACAATACCTAAACAATAGAGTAGGTACAAAAACCACCCCCATATATCACGTTTCTCTCTGTTTCACATCTGCACCACATTCCATTAGAGATGCATCCAAAGACACTTTTCCTCCTGAGCAACGGCTTGGATACACGGCCGCTATGTTTACATTCCTTAGATAACCCCTGCCCCAGGCCTCTGCTCCAGGCCTCTGAGCTACCGACCTTTGACAAAATGGAGAACATCTGTTTCAGCTTACGGTGTGGTGAAGGAGAGCACATTGAATCATATAAACTCATGTGGAATACTTAAAAACACACACAGTGATATTTTGAGCTGTTAGTCATACATTTATTATTATGAAAACTTATTCTTGTTTTATATGCTAGATAAAATATAACCTTACATTACATTACATTACATTCATTTAGCAGACGCTTTTATCCAAAGCGACGTACAGTAAGTGCGTACAGAGACATCATCAAGATCATTACAGAACAGACAAGGCAAAGCACATCCTGCGCATAATGTAGCAGCTATCCCTAGCAATGAACGTCGACTGTAGTTCACAGTAAGCTGTGGGCAAATCAGCAACACCACACTACCATTCCAAATACCTTAACTTCTATGTATGCTACTGGGTACCTTTTAAATCTAACTGGTCTACTTATAGATACGTAAAAGCTCTTTGCATTAAAGAATATATTTTTAGTACTTATACATGAACATATATGGTGTAAAAACAATAGTTAAGAAAGTACATTTTTCCACATTCCTTTTTTGAAACTTCTTTGTCTTAACTTTCCCCCTCCGTGAGATAAGGCGGAGTCAACTGACCGGAGCATCTGAATTATGTGAAACAAGGACACCTCCCTGCATGAGTGGAAAAGTACTGAGAGAGTGTGATATATGTGTATATAACCTGGTGCTGAATGTTCCTGTATGAGTGGGAAAGAGTTGAGAGTGTGTGAGAGGGGTGTATATAGCCTGGTGCTGAATGTCCCTGTATGAGTGGGAAAGTACTGAGAGTGTGTGAGAGGGGTGTATATAACCTGGTGCTGAATGTCCCTGTATGAGTGGGAAAGTACTGAGAGTGTGAGAGGGGTGTATATAGCCTGGTGCTGAATGTCCCTGTATGAGTGGGAAAGTACTGAGAGAGTGTGAGAGGGGTGTATATAACCTGGTGCTGAATGTCCCTGTATGAGTGGGAACGTACTGAGAGAGTGTGAGAGGGGTGTATATAACCTGGTGCTGAATGTCCCTGTATGAGTGGGAAAGTACTGAGAGAGTGAGAGGGGTGTATATAACCTGGTGCTGAATGTCCCTGTATGAGTGGGAAAGTACTGAGAGTGTGTGAGAGGGGTGTATATAACCTGGTGCTGAATGTCCCTGTATGAGTGGGAAAGTACTGAGAGTGTGAGAGGGGTGTATATAACCTGGTGCTGAATGTCCCTGTATGAGTGGGAAAGTACTGAGTGTGTGAGAGGGGTGTATATAACCTGGTGCTGAATGTCCCTGTATGAGTGGGAAAGTACTGAGAGTGTGAGAGGGGTGTATATAACCTGGTGCTGAATGTCCCTGTATGAGTGGGAAAGTACTGAGAGTGTGTGAGAGGGGTGTATATAACCTGGTGCTGAATGTCCCTGTATGAGTGGGAAAGTACTGAGAGAGTGTGAGAGGGGTGTATATAACCTGGTGCTGAATGTCCCTGTATGAGTGGGAAAGTACTGAGAGTGTGTGAGAGGGGTGTATATAGCCTGGTGCTGAATGTCCCTGTATGAGTGGGAAAGTACTGAGAGTGTGAGAGGGGTGTATATAACCTGGTGCTGAATGTCCCTGTATGAGTGGGAAAGAGTTGAGAGTGTGTGAGAGGGGTGTATATAACCTGGTGCTGAATGTCCCTGTATGAGTGGGAAAGTACTGAGAGTGTGAGAGGGGTGTATATAGCCTGGTGCTGAATGTCCCTGTATGAGTGGGAAAGTACTGAGAGTGTGAGAGGGGTGTATATAACCTGGTGCTGAATGTCCCTGTATGAGTGGGAAAGTACTGAGAGTGTGAGAGGGGTGTATATAACCTGGTGCTGAATGTCCCTGTATGAGTGGGAAAGTACTGAGAGTGTGTGAGAGGGGTGTATATAGCCTGGTGCTGAATGTCCCTGTATGAGTGGGAAAGTACTGAGAGTGTGAGAGAGGGGTGTATATAACCTGGTGCTGAATGTCCCTGTATGAGTGGGAAAGTACTGAGAGTGTGTGAGAGGGGTGTATATAACCTGGTGCTGAATGTCCCTGTATGAGTGGGAAAGAGTTGAGAGTGTGTGAGAGGGGTGTATATAACCTGGTGCTGAATGTCCCTGTATGAGTGGGAAAGTACTGAGAGTGTGAGAGAGGGGTGTATATAACCTGGTGCTGAATGTCCCTGTATGAGTGGAAAAGTACTGAGAGAGTGAGAGAGGGGTGTATATAACCTGGTGCTGAATGTCCCTGTATGAGTGGAAAAGTACTGAGAGTGTGTGAGAGGGGTGTATATAGCCTGGTGCTGAATGTCCCTGTATGAGTGGGAAAGTACTGAGAGTGTGAGAGAGGGGTGTATATAACCTGGTGCTGAATGTCCCTGTATGAGTGGAAAAGTACTGAGAGAGTGTGAGAGGGGTGTATATAACCTGGTGCTGAATGTCCCTGTATGAGTGGGAAAGTACTGAGAGTGTGTGAGAGGGGTGTATATAACCTGGTGCTGAATGTCCCTGTATGAGTGGGAAAGAGTTGAGAGTGTGTGAGAGGGGTGTATATAACCTGGTGCTGAATGTTGCCTGGTGAGACACTTCTTTGGTGCTCTGTGTAGAGCATTCGAGCAAGTCTCTCCTATTTGATAAAATAAATTCGGATTTTGACCTGACGAACACTGACTTGTAAGGAAATTATTTTGTCTCCATTGATGACTAAGAGAAAATCCACGACACAAGTAATGTTCACAACTGTCTTAGCCTTATTTTAGAACTACACATAGTACATTATAACCCTTCATGGTGTAAGATCACAAATATGTGGCAAGAATGTTCTTAACTGAACATTCTAATGCTGATGTAACAATCGGTTCTTGAACACTTACTTATAATTTTGAAAAGAAAAATAAATAAAAATTAAAAAAAAACCCTATTCTTCTAAATAGGGAATCTCCTGTTCCCAAACAGAACCTCCTGTAGATAAGAATACGGAGAGGGTGGAAAGAACGTGGAAGCTGAGTATCTTGTTGGTTTAATGAATCTGTGGCGTTACTCTCCTGTTACAGATGATCTTCCCCTTCCAGTGGCAGTGCCCCTACATACCCCTGTGCCCCCTCTCCCTAGCGGGAGTCCTAAATGCCCCTTGCCCCTTCATCGTGGGCGTGGACTCACGATACTTCGACCTCTACGACCCCCCAGCCGACGTGGTGTGTGTGGATCTGGACACCAACACTATTTACCTGTGAGCTGATTGGTCTGTTAGTCCTGATGCACCATCTACCTGTCATCTGATTGGTCTGTTAGTCCTGATGCACCATCTACCTGTCATCTGATTGGTCTGTTTGGTATTTTTCACTGTTGTTTAAGCCAGTTAAGTTTTGTGTTCAAAGAAATAGTATCTTCAGTGTCCATCTATAGGTCATGCAAGTGGTCTTAACATTTTCAAAAAGAGTATGAGCACAATCGTAAAATAACACAGAATTCACTTCCCAGAAATGCTTTGTTTGTAAAAAAAATAAATAAATAAATGACGGCATTGTTCGCTAAAACAAGAACACAAAGGACAGGAACTTAGAATCTGTCCTGTGAGTTGCTCATTTTCCTCCGGCAGAAATCAACAGACCTCAAATTATGTTCCACGGATATAAAACACTTTTTATTTTTATTTTGCATAACATTTTGCCTAATTTTACGACCACAATTTCCACTGAAAATCACAAGCTGGGAGAGAAGCGAGGATGTGAAGTGCAAAGAGGGGGTGTTGTATTGTCAGGGGGAACGGTGTAGGGGGTGTTGTATTGTCAGGGGGAACGGTGTAGGGGGTGTTGTATTGTCGGGGAATGGTGTAGGGGGTGTTGTATTGTCAGGGGGAACGGTGTAGGGGGTGTTGTATTGTCAGGGGGAACGGTGTATAGGGGGTGTTGTATTGTCAGGGGGAACGGTGTAGGGGGTGTTGTATTGTCAGGGGGAACGGTGTAGGGGGTGTTGTATTGTCAGGGGGAACGGTGTAGGGGGTGTTGTATTGTCAGGGGGAACGGTGTAGGGGGTGTTGTATTGTCAGGGGGAATGGTGTTCATAGCTTGCTGGGTTCAGACGGTTTTCTCTTGGTTTGTTATTTTTGTGTCGCAGGTCAGAGGACAGGAAGCAGTTCAGCCTCCCAAAGAAACCTCGCAAGAGCCTGGTGACCTCACTGAGCGCCCTCTATCAGCAGCTACTTAACGGTACGGCCCCCCGCCCCCCACCCCCAGCGGTACTGTCAACGGCTTGAACTTCCGCTCCAGCAGGGGTTTCACAGGTTTACTAGGAGGGTGCCAGGGGGGTATTTGAGATCAGAAGAGTATCTGAGGGGTATCTGAGGGGTATCTGAGATATATCAGAGGGGTATCAGAGATATTTGGGGGGGGGGGGGGGGGGGCGGGTGGTTGAGGGTTATTCCATTACAATTCAATCAAATTCAGGGAATGAATTGAAAGTTCAATTTCAGGAATTGGAAAAAATTCTTGAAATGTTTTATGATTTTGAACTGAAGTTCAGTTCATTTCTGGAATCCATCTCCAACTGTCCCCAACAGCAATAATGCTAATGTTGGGGTTTGTGTTTGGGGGTGCAGTCCACAGGACCGCCCAGGCAGAGATGGCCCCTGTGGAGGCAGACTTCTCTTGGCAGAGGAAGATTAGTCTGGAGATGGAGGTCCAGGAAGCGTTTCTCCGCTTCATGACGTCCGCGCTGAAGGGCTACCGCTGCTACCTCAAACCCATCACCGAGGCGCCCACGGAGAAGGCCACGGCCGCCGACTCCCTGTACGACCTGCAAGGTGGAGTGCCCCCTGTCTGTCTGTATGACCCACTGCAAGTACAGAGCCCCCTCTGTCTGTATACCACACTGCAAGCACAGCGCCCCCCTCTGTCTGTATACCACACTGCAAGCACAGCGCCCCCTCTGTCTGTATACCACACAAAGCACAGCGCCCCCTCTGTCTGTATATCACACTGCAAGCACAGCACCCCCTCTATCTGTATACCACACTGCAAGTACAGCGCCCCCTCTGTCTGTATACCACACTGCAAGCACAGCGCCCCCTCTGTCTGTATACCACACTGCAAGTACACAGCCCTGTCTGGTCACGCCCACATACAGCTTCTGGCATTCATACACAGCCCTGTCTGGCCACGCCCACATACAGCCTCTGGCATTCATACACAGCCCTGTCTGGCCACGCCCACATACAGCCTCTGGCATTCATACACACTGATTATCCCCCACTTTAGTGGGCTTTGTAATTGCCCTCCCTCTCCACCTCAACTGATGCGTGCAGAGCGTTCTGGCACAAAATGGCCGCCTTGAGGTGCATCCCCCCCTTCTCTGTGGAGAACTTTGATAAACGCAGTCCTTCATTATTATGTTTATCTCTCTTCTCTCTCTCTCTCTCTCTCTCTCTCTCTCTCTCTCTCTCAGGGTTTCTGAAGAGCAGAGACCGTTCTTCTCAGAAGTTCTACTTTCACATGACCAAAACCCAGGTGTTTGTACGATTTATAGAGGAGCGCACCTTCGTCAGCGATAAGGGCACGGGCCTGGCCTTCTTTGACAGCTGCGTCGAGAAGGCAAGTCCGCCCCCACCTTTCACTACACCGTCTTTAATAATGGAAAATGTCTACTTCATTGTTGAAATAGCCCACTGTTAAAACTTAAGGCCAGTTCAGATCAAAAAGCAATCGACCAACATGACGGTTTTGGGACAGTTTCAGGGGACATTTTGTTCAGAACTGGGCCTTAGAACTGGTGTGGTCTCAGAGCTTGAACAGTCCAGAGTTTAAAGACAAGATGGATCCACTCAGCCAACTCGGTTGTTATGGAAGTAGAAACACCGTTGATTGATATGGTCATTCTGCTGTTTCAGTTTTGTTCTGAACTGGACTTGAAGCATTGAAATGATCGCAGTACATCAGCAGTGCTGGTGTGATATAGTACATCAGCAGTGCTGATGTGATATAGTAAATCAGCAGTGCCGGTGTGATATAGTACATCAGCAGTGCCGGTGTGATATAGTACATCAGCAGTGCTTTTGTGTTATAGTACATCAGCAGTGCTCGTGTGTTATAGTACATCAGCAGTGCCGGTGTGATATAGTACATCAGCAGTGTCGGTGTGATATAGTACATCAGCAGTGCTTTTGTGATATAGTACATCAGCAGTGCTCGTGTGTTATAGTACATCAGCAGTGCCGGTGTGATATAGTACATCAGCAGTGTCGGTGTGATATAGTACATCAGCAGTGCTTTTGTGATATAGTACATCAGCAGTGCTCGTGTGTTATAGTACATCAGCAGTGCTCGTGTGTTATAGTACATCAGCAGTGCTCGTGTGATATAATCTCTTTGTAGAGATGCTCTGCGAGCCTCCCCTTTGTTAGGATTCCGATGCCTTTCCGAGGAACCAAATGCAGGAAGATGAAGAACACACTGACGACTTCTCTTAAGAGAATTGAGGTTTATTTACAATGCGCAAGGGAGAGACACACTCAGAACATACGGGCTGCCTGTGCTGAGAATATCTCTGAAGAACTGAAGTGTGTGTGTGTCGTTTAAATACAGTTCCTAGCATTACATTTCAAAGGGTTGATACAATGAATACACATGCATGTCTGGAGACGACTGGTTTAGGCCCACCCATCCAGAAATGTGCCATTCGCAGTGGTATGCTATAGACACTATAGAAATGTAAATGGGTGGTTGATGGTTGGAGCTGGATAGGGCCAAGGTGGGGAGAAATACAGGGACATGCAATATACAAAATAGTCTAGCCAGTTGCAGTCAATACAATACAGTATACCTTGTGCAATAATGGAAACCTGGGAACCTAACACCTTTAATGAAAAATCCTTCTTTCCTCTTTCAGCTTTTCCCTTCAGATAAAGCCACTGACAGGGGAGGGAAGGTAGGCTGGAGCTTTTCTCCTTGAACACAGAACTCTGTCTCGAAATCTGTGTCAGTGTGCGTGTGTGTGCGTGTGTGTGTTTGTGTTTAAGTGTCTGTGTCTGTGTGTTTGTAAGTTTATGTCCAATTTTATGTGCATTTGTTCAATTGTATATTTGTGCAATTGTGCATTTGTATATTTGGGTATTTGTATAACTGCATTTGTATATTTGGGCATTTGTATAACTGTGCATTTGTGCACTGCAGGTGGATGGGGATTCCTGGGAGGACAGCAGGCTCATTGAGCTGGATGAGTCTCAGAAGAGTGACCTCACTGTGTTTGTCATGCCCCCCGAACCCCCTGCTGAGGATGGCCCGGACCCCCCTCTTCACTACAGGTGCTCACCTGCCCCGCCCAACCCGCCCCCCCCCCTCCCCCCACCCCTTCGCTACAGGTGCTCACCTGCCCCGCCCAACCCGCCCCCCCCCCCTCCCCCCACCCCTTCGCTACAGGTGCTCACCTGCCCCGCCCAACCCGCCCCCCCCCCCCCCTCCCCCCACCCCTTCGCTACAGGTGCTCACCTGCCCCCCCCCCCCCCCCCCCCCCCCACTGAACAGCTGGTTCAGGTAAAATGTAAATAAGAGTTAAAAATACATTTTGCATGGTGTCTGCCAAGCGAATAAATAGATTACCAATAGCACACACACACACAGCCTTGATGTTGAGAGCACAGCCGGTCCTCACTAAAACCTTTCTCATTGATTCCCGGTCGGCCTTTGGCACTGCTGGTCTCTGCCGGCCTTGAGAACGGTAACGGGGTGTTCCTCTGTTCCTCTGTTCCTGTGCCAGAGGGGGCCCCCTCCACTCCTGACAGCCCCATCGGCCAGGAATCGGGAGTCCCTAAAATAGCCCCTCTGTCACTCATTTTAGCCCTTAGCCAAATGTACCTCTCTACTCAGTGGACCACCTGACCCTCACTAACCAGGACAGTGAGACCCACCTGACCCTGACTAACCAGGACAGCGAGGGCCACCTGACCCTCACTAACCAGGACAGTGAGACCCACCTGACCCTGACTAACCAGGACAGTGAGTCCCACCTGACCCTCACTAACCAGGACAGTGAGACCCACCTGACCCTGACTAACCAGGACAGCGAGGGCCACCTGACCCTCACTAACCAGGACAGTGAGTCCCACCTGACCCTGACTAACCAGGACAGCAAGTTACTTCTCCACCCCCCCCCCCCTCTCTCTCTCTCTCTCTCTCTCTCTCTCTCTCTCTCTATCTCTCAGCTATGAGAACTTCCCTTGTCTTCGGCTAGAGCTGTTCGACCCTCCCTCGGTGATGAGTCCAGTTCCGAGCCTCATGCCCACATTGGCCAGCGTGTCCAATAGCCCCTCCCTCCTGGCCAAGAGGACCAATCAGGTGAGCCGCTCTGCCCAGCACCACCAGATACTCCTTCTCTCCTCTCTGCTCTTAAACGCAGGAGGACCTGGTGCTGTGTTACAGGGCAGAGCAGCCATTGCTGATGATGCTGTCGCGTGTCACACATGAGGATCCTCCTGCTCTTCTGTCTCAGCCTCCCTACAGAGAGAGGAGGCTGCAGTGAGGAGCATTGACACACATTGGCTGTTTAAATTACAATTAGTCAAATAAATCAATGGCACTGTGCGCCCTGAGCCTGACTGAGGGCTGTGTGTGTGTGTGTGTGCGTGTGCGTGTCTCAGGGCTGTGTGTGTGTGTTTCAGGGCTGACTCTGTGTGTGTGTGTGTGTGTGTGTGTGTGTGTGTGTGTGTGTGTGTGTTTCAGGGCTGTGTGTGTGTGTGTGTGTGTGTGTGTGTGTGTGTGTGTGTGTGTGTGTGTGTGTGTGTGTCTCAGGGCTGTGTGTGTGTGTGTTTCAGGGCTGACTGTGTGTGTGTGTGTGTGTGTGTGTGTGTGTGTGTTTCAGGGCTGTGTGTGTGTGTGTGTGTGTGTGTGTGTTTCAGGGCTGTGTGTGTGTGTGTGTGTGTGTGTGTGTGTGTGTGTGTGTGTGTGTGTCTCAGGGCTGACTGTGTGTGTGTGTGTGTGTGTGTGTGTCTCAGGGCTGTGTGTGTGTGTGTGTGTGTGTGTGTGTGTGTGTGTGTTTCAGGGCTGTGTGTGTGTGTGTGTGTGTGTGTGTGTGTGTGTGTGTGTGTGTGTGTGTGTGTGTGTGTGTCTCAGGGCTGTGTGTGTGTGTGTTTCAGGGCTGACTGTGTGTGTGTGTGTGTGTGTGTGTGTGTGTGTGTGTGTGTGTGTGTGTTTCAGGGCTGTGTGTGTGTGTGTGTGTGTGTGTTTCAGGGCTGTGTGTGTGTGTGTGTGTGTGTGTCTCAGGGCTGACTGTGTGTGTGTCTCAGGGCTGTGTGTGTGTGTGTTTCAGGGCTGACTGTGTGTGTGTGTGTGTGTGCAGGAGTTGAGGCTGTCCTGTAAGAAGGCCCGGCGGTTTCGCTGCCTCCCCCCTCTGTGGGCAAAGTGGCTGTTCAGTCACTGCTACAGCCTGTGGTTCCTCTGCCTGCCTGCCCGGGTTAGCTCCGCCCCCTGCAAGCTGCACGCCCTGCAGCAGGCTCACGCCGTGCTACTGAGGATGAGGAGGACTGACAGGGAGGTCCTGGATGAGGTACGAGCTCTGACATCACTCATCCCCGCTCTGACATCACACATCCCAATTTAACATCTTTGCACCCCCTGACTGACATCACACCATCTGCTATGACATCACAGTCAGTGCTGGGTGAGTATGCAGGGTTGGTGCATTGTGGTTAGATGGTTCATATCCCCGGGCTGTAGGTGTGCTATCGCGTGATGATGCAGCTGTGTGGCGTCTGGAGCCTGCCAATCATGGCCGTGCGTGTGCTGATGGAGACGAAGAACGCTGGAGTACAACTCAACGCCATCACCTACGGATACTATAACAAGGTACTATACCGCCATATACCGCCATCACCTACGGATACTATAACAAGGTACTATACCGCCATCACCTACGGATACTATAACAAGGTACTATACCGCCATATACCGCCATCACCTACGGATACTATAACAAGGTACTATACCGCCATCACCTATGGATACTATAACAAGGTACTATACCGCCATATACCGCCATCACCTACGGATACTCTAACAAGGTACTATACCGCCATATACCGCCATCACCTATAGATATAACAGCAAGGTACCGTAGTTCTGTTAAATTGGTACTTCCATAAGAAATACAGGTACACACAGCTGTACTGCCCAAACACCCCGTGTGCTACATTAAGGCTGTAGACCAGTAACATAACGTAATGACGAGAACAAGCCATTCAGCCTAGTAAGATGGTTTATCATGGTTTGTGTTCCCAGGCTGTGCTGGAGGGCCCCTGGCCCAGTCAGAACCGAAGCGGAATCTTCCTGTGGGCCAAAGTGCGCAACGTGGTGCGGGGACTGGCGCAGTTCAAGCAGGCACTGAAGAGGACGGCTTGTTCCGAAAGAAGACCCCTGCTCATCCCCACAGGTACAGTGGCTCTAACCAGCTCAGTCTCACTCCAGTGTGAGCTAAAGCACAGCTTTACTGCCCCTACCCCTCACAGTGACCCCCTTGTGCCTTGGACAGCGGGGAGAGATTTCAATGGGTGGGGATAACCGTGTCACTCACCAGTTACCACGGCAGCCATTTTACACCTAAAGGCTCAGTAGTCATCACTGAGGCGGTGTCATAGGGCGGGGGGGGGTGTCCTGATGTAACTGTGAAAGTAACAGGAAGTGAACACGCCCTCTCACACCTGTGCAGAGGTGACGGGGGAGGGCGTGGCAGGAAGTGGCAGGACAGGGGAGGGCGTGGCAGGAAGTGAGGAGGACCGGATCGGCTCCAACTATGTCAGCGGTGAGGAGCACACCCTCTTCTCACGCAGCCTTGTTGTCGGGGGCGACATCAACGGCAACCACTGCAGAGCAGGTAACACGTCCTAAACGGCTTTTAACAAATCTTTGTGTAGCTGACTGTGTGTGTATATTGTTTGTGTGTGTGTCTGTGTATTATGAGTGTGTGTGTGTGTGTGTGTTTGTATGTGTGTATTGTGAGTGTGTGTGTGTGTGTGTGTGTGTGTGTATTGTGAGTGTGTATGTGTGTGTGTGTGTATTGTGAGTGTATGTGTGTGTGTGTGTGTGTGTGTGTGTGTGTGTGTTTGTAGGTGTGTATTGTGAGTGTGTGTGTGTGTGTTTGTATGTGTGTATTGTGAGTATGTGTGTGTGTGTTTGTATGTGTGTATTGTGAGTGTGTGTGTGTTTGTAGGTGTGTATTGTGAGTGTATCTGTGTGTGTGTTTGTATGTGTGTATTGTGAGTGTGTGTGTGTGTTTGTATGTGTGTATTGTGAGTGTGTGTTTGTTTGTATGTGTGTATTGTGAGTGTGTGTTTGTTTGTAGGTGTGTATTGTGTGAGTGTGTGTGTGTGTGTGTGTGTGTGTGTGTATTGTGAGTGTGTATGTGTGTGTGTGTGTGTGTGTGTGTGTGTATTGTGAGTGTGTATGTGTGTGTGTGTGTATTGTGAGTGTGTGTGTGTGTGTGTGTGTGTGTGTGTGTATTGTGAGTGTGTGTGTGTGTGTGTGTGTGTATTGTGAGTGTGTGTGTGTGTGTGTGTGTGTGTGTGTATTGTGAGTGTGTGTGTGTGTGTGTGTGTATTGTGAGTGTGTATGTGTGAGTAACTGACTGTGGGCCTGTTCTGCTCCTTAGGGGAGTTAGGGGCGGGCTCAGTGGACAGTGCTGTGGCCCCGCCCCTGAGCCCCATGGACACGCCCACCTCCGGGCCCAGCATCGTCAGGCTGTCTACAGGAAGCTCTGCCTCAGACAGCTCTGCAGGAAGGGGCGGCGGTAAGGCACTGTTCTCTTCTCCTCTCTGTCTGTCAGACACAGTGCCCCCTCCAGGACTGGAGTTAAACCTGCCGACACTGTGGCCCTCCAGGACTGGAGTTAAACCTGCAGACACTGTGGCCCTCCAGGACTGGAGTTAAACCTGCAGACACTGTGGCCCTCCAGGACTGGAGTTAAACCTGCAGACACTGCGGCCCTCCAGGACTGTTTTAGTTTGAGAACCCTGCTGTTTTAGTCATGTGATCTTCCTCTCTCTCTTACCTGGTCTCACAGGTGTGAGGAAGCTGTTTACCTCATGCAGTCAGAGCGAGGAGGTGTCTCTGCCCGAGGAGGGCGTGGCTTTCCCCGTGGGTGGAGCCGGGGAGGCGGGGCTCCGGAAGGCATTTGGGCGGAGCTTCAGTGTGGAGAGCCGGGCGGGCATGCTGGAGACCAGCGCTGACCCGATGGCCATTGCCATGGCAGCCGATGCCAAGATCCTGGCAGCCGCTTTCTCGGGGTGCGAGACCCCTCCCACTACCGGCTCCGCCCCCTTTATGCCCGTGGAGTCCGAGGGGGGCATGTACAGATCCTTGGACGCGCTGGAGAAGGGGGACAGCGTGTTCCTTGAGCCCCCGCTCGAATCAAGTGAGGCCGGACTGCAGGAGGGGGAGGGGTTTGATTGTCCTGGGGTAGGGGAGGGGGGGCAGCGAGACTCCGCCCCGAGGAACAGCTCGTACTGCAGAGCCCTAGATTTGGAGGACCCCCTATCCCTGCCGCAGGTGACAGACAGCACCAAAACCACTCCGGCCTTCACCCAGGACCCCCATACCGCCATCTCGCCAACGAGGGTGTCCCGAAACCAGGCCAACAAGATGGCGCTCAGCATAAACCTGAAGAGCATTCTGGGGCCCAAGTCCTCCAGCATGGAGCTGCGCCAGCAGGGGGCGCCAAAGAAAGAGGAGGAGGTGGACTCTGCCTCCACCAAGCTCCCCGAGAGGAGGTCCAGCCTCCCAGCCAGCCCCACGCTCGCGACGACATCACCTGGCATCGGGGCGTCCAATCGCAGCCCGGGCGTGGCGCGCTCCAGCACCTTTGAGGCAAAGCCGACAGACGGGGGCCCCGCCCAGAACCGGCGGTCGTACTCGTTCAGCGCGCTGGTCCGGGCCCCGCCCCGCGGCTCTCTGGGGTCCCTCATCGGCTCCCTCTCCGGACTCAGGGTGGACCAGCTGATCTCCGCGCCCAAAATGGACGCCCTGCTGGCCGGGCCCAAGATGGACGCTCTCAAATCGGGCATGAAGCAGGCCGCTAACGTCGCCAGCAAGGTGTGGGGCGCTGTGGCCTCGGCGTACGCGTACTCCGACGACGAGGTGAGTCGCTCACGGAAAACGGTCTCGGGCCTTTCCACATGACTCACATCCACCAAACCAATGGTGAGCACTCTGGCACAAAATGGCTGCCGTGCATCACCCAGGCGGGTGCCACACACTGGTGGTTGAGGTTATTATTATTCTTATTAATAATAAAAGTTATTAACGATTGCATGCTGTGTGTGTGGTTGGTAAAATTTGGGGGGTTATTGGGGCGCTCTGTGATGTTCCGGGGTGCTCTCTCTCAGGAGGACGGCGTGAGGGGCAAGGAGAGCCTGCTAGGGGGGAGCGGGAGGGACAGCCCCGCCCCCAGAACCCTGGGCCCTGGTTTGGGCTACAATGGCCTCACCCATAGCAACACTAGCCTGGAGAGTAGCAACAGCAGTGAGTATGCACACACATACACACACACACACACACGTACACACACACACACACACACACACACACACACACACACACACACACCCACACACGGAAAAACACACACACACACACACACACACACACACACACACACACACACCCACACACACACACACACACACACACACCCACACACGGAAAAACACACACACACACACACACACACACACACACACACACACACACACACACACACACACACACACACACACACGGAAAAACACACACACACACACACACACACACACACACACACATACACACACACACACACACACACACACACACACACACACACACACACACCCACACACGGAAAAACACACACACACACACACACACACACACACACACACACACACACGGAAAAACACACACACACACACACACACACACACACACACACACACACACACGGAAACACACACACACACACACACACACACACACACACACGTAAAAACACACCACACACACACACACACACACACGGAAAAACACACACACACACACACACACACACACACACACGGAAAAACACACACACACACACACACACACACACACACGGAAAAACACACACACACACACACACACACACACACACACACACACACACACACACACACACACACACACGTACGTACACACACACACACACACACACACACACACACACGTACATGCATGAAGTACCCCTCATGCATGCCCCCCCTCTCTCTCTGAGCAGGTATGAATCCCGGCCGGTCAGGGAGGGGCGCGGAGGGGGGGGAGCAGAGCTCCTCTCACCACGCCAGCTCCTCCAGCATCAACAACAACGCCCTGGAGGTGAGAACATCACCCTCTGCTGCTGGGAGTCCAATGCACACCCTGTACTGAATCTCTGATCAGACAGAGCTGAAAGCATCACTTTCTATCCTCAGCTGTCGGTCAGTAATGTGTCATGAGTTGGTCAGTGAGTTGTTGGTCAGTAAGCTGTTGGTCAGTAAGTTGTTGGGTCAGTAAGCTGTTGGGTCAGTGAGCTGTTGGTCAGTAAGTTGTTGGGTCAGTGAGCTGTTGGTCAGTAAGTTGTTGGGTCAGTGAGCTGTTGGTCAGTATGTTGTTGGGTCAGTAAGCTGTTGGTCAGTAAGTTGTTGGGTCAGTGAGCTGTTGGTCAGTAATGTGTCATGCGTTGGTCAGTGAGCTGTTGGTCAGTAAGTTGTTGGGTCAGTGAGCTGTTGGTCAGTAAGTTGTTGGGTTAGTGAGCTGTTGGTCAGTAAGCCATTGGTCAGTAAGTTGTTGGGTCAGTGAACTGTTGGTCAGTAAGTTGTTGGGTCAGTGAGCTGTTGGTCAGTAATGTAAGTTGTTGGGTCAGTGAGCTGTTGGTCAGTGAGCTGTTGGTCAGTAAGCCGTTGGGTCAGTGAGCTGTTGGTCAGTAAGTTGTTGGGTCAGTAAGCTGTTGGTTAGTAATCTGTTGGTCAGTGAGCTGTTGGTCAGTAACGTGTCGTGAGTTTGTCAGTAAGCCGTTGGTCAGTAACGTGTTGTGAGTTAGTCAGTAAGCTGTTGGTCAGTAAGCCGTTGGGTCAGTGAGCTGTTGCTCAGTAAGTTGTTGGGTCAGTAAGCTGTTGGTTAGTAATCTGTTGGTCAGTGAGCTGTTGGTCAGTAACGTGTCGTGAGTTAGTCAGTAAGCCGTTGGTCAGTAACGTGTTGTGAGTTAGTCAGTAAGCCATTGGTCAGTAAGTAGTCAGTAAGGCTGTTGGTCAGTAAACCGTTGGTCCAGTAAGCTGTTGGTCAGTAAGTTGTTGGTCAGTAAGCCGGTGGGTCAGTAAGCTGTTAGTCAATAAGCCGTTGGTCAGTAAAGTGTTGTGAGTTTAGTCAGTAAGCCATTGGTCAGTAAGCTGTTGGTCAGTAACGTGTCGTGAGTTAGTCAGTAAGCTGTTGGTCAGTAAGCCGTTGGTCCAGTAAGCTGTTGGTCAGTAACGTGTTGTGATTTAGTCAGTAAGCCGTTGGTCAGTAACGTGTCGTGCGTTAGTAAGCCGTTGGTCAGTAACGTGTTGTGCGTTAGTAAAGCTGTTGGTCAGTAAAGCCGTTGGTCAGTAAGCCGTTGGTCAGTAAGCCATTGGTCAGTAATGTGTCGTGAGTTAGTCAGTAAGCTGTTGGTCAGTAAGCTGTTGGGTCAGTAAGCCGTTGGTCAGTAACGTGTCGTGCGTGTGGCTGTGGTGTCCGGCAGGTTGCTGGATGTCTAGCTGCTCGCAGTGTCGCTCTTGCGACGCGCTGGTGTATGATGAGGAGATCATGGCCGGCTGGACGGCGGGACGACTCGAACCTGAACACGGTCCTGTCCCTTCTGCCACGCCTCCTTCCTTCCCCTCCTCCACGCGGAGTTCCGTGACCTGCGCGGCTCCTCCAGGTCGGCCTCGCACAGCGCTCACGAAACACTCACGCAACGCCGCAGAAACCTTGCAGCCTTTTGATGTTTTAATGGAGCCGTGGTAGAATGAGACGGGAATAATAAATGAGTTAAATGATGTGCTTTCAACAAACAGCTAAACTAAGTAAAAGAATGAACCCGTCTGGGTCATAATTCCAGCAGGCACGCACAGAATTCTGAATTCCACAAATGTACACACGAGGCATCAGCTGTGGTCACATTCTCATCTGTTAAACGGTTGTATACAAGAGCCCAGATAAACGGTACAGAAAACTGGAGTAGAATTGTAAGAACTGAATGTGAAAGCGTATTGAACTTTTTAAAATTTTAACTTTGAAATTAAAAAGTGAAAATTGAATGCACCAAAGACCGAATTCAATTTCAAACCATTCAAGTTAAAACCATCACATTCAATTGTAAGAAACAAATTCAAGTTATGAAAGTCAAATTGTGTTTCTGCTGATGCTAATTTCTGCCCATGAAAGTGTTCCGGGTTTGAGATGGAAAACGTGAAACACTCCTCTCCCTCAGCTCCCTCCTGAAGCCCAGCGCGTCAGGTGACAGTTATCCATAGCAACAGCGCTCCCCTGTCATCAGAGCCCGCTGAGCAGAAGGACGGGGATGCTGTGGCGGTTGATGACCTCATCGATTTCGAGGATCCCCCCACAGGCGGGGGCCAAAAGGGGCCCCTGGGGCCCAGGCTGACACACAGAAGGGGTGAGCGCATCGGCCTTATTCAGGGTATGAAATTAACTTCTTCACCACACTGGCCAGAGTGGTTGTGGATTGTAAACATCACCAGCCATTTTACAACATTTTACCAGCCACATTAACTTTTACAATGTATCACAACCTGGGGCCACATGTAGAAACAGTGGTGAGCAGAAAAATGCCCTCAGAAAGCCACGTAAGTGAGTTTCCACACAGAAATACAGATGTGTAATATAACACGTGCTGTGAGAATCTGTGTACCTCTGTTTGGAGTCTGGCGACACCATGACAGAAAGGCAGAGGTAGAAAATGCAAAACTTTTTTTAAGCAGATTTCCGACTTTCACCCTGAGCGTTCTTTTGCTCAGAGTTTTATACATGTGGCCCCTGAATGGATACCTACCAAAGTGGCTGCTAGAGTAAAACTTTTTTGCCCTTGTAGCTCATAATGGATAAGGTTAGGATGTGGACAGGGGGAAACTGATCCTAGATCAGCTCTCCTGTTTTATGAACATGTCTAATGGTGGATCAGTGGCCTAACTGTGTATTGGGGTTCCTCATGCCCCAGCCTTGAGCCTCAGGATTGGGGCGCCCCTCTGTCCCGCAGCAACAGCGTGAGCGACCCCCTGCGGAGCCGGGACGTCCCCCACAGAGTGTCCACCACCAGCCTGCCTGGGAGCCTGCAGGAGGCGACGGTGAGCAGGGCAAACAGAGAGATGAAGTGAGGGAGGGAAGGAGAGAGAGAGAGGTGAAGGGAGAGATGAAGGGAGAGAGGGAAGGAAAGATTATGGGAGGGAGAGAGAGAGAGAGAGGGAGAGGGGGAGAGGGAGGGGAGGGAGGGAGGGAGGGAGGGAGGGAGGGAGGGAGGGAGGGGGAGGGAGGGAGGGAGGGAGGGAGGGAGGGATGTCACTCCCTTCTCTACTTTAGAGTAATCAGACTGGGGCCCAGAGAATGAGATCCTGCTGTCTTTACCCAGGATGCATTGGGGCAGAAGAGGCCGAACCCCCAGCCGGTGTCAGTGCCGTACCTGAGCCCTCTGGTTTTGCGTAAGGAGCTGGAGTCCCTGCTGGAGAATGAGGGGGACCAGGTCGTCTGCACCCACAAATTTCCTCAGCCAGCACCCCATCCTCTTCTGGAACCTTCTGTGGTACTTCCGCCGGCTGGATCTTCCCAGCGACCTGCCAGGCCTGATCCTCACCTCCGAACACTGCAACGACGGAGTGCAGGTCAGTGACACAACTCCAGCGCCCCCCTGGGGGAGTGGAGGAGCCCTGCAATGGGACACGCAAGTCTTACATTTTTCTCTGCCGTGTGCTCAAAACAAACATGTGGCTGCATAATGTCAGCTTATTTTATCTTAAGTATTTTATCTTAAGTGTCTGATTTTTGTGCAGCAGGCCTGTGGCAAATAAATAATTTGGAGCACTTAACCTTTTGAAGAGTAGGTTTTTTGGAATGGTTTTTAAAAATTCTAAGACGGTGTTCTAGAGTGCTAGTAGTGTTTGTTACATTCAGTTAAGAACATTCTAATCACATAATTAGTGATCTAAAAAGGTACACCTTAAAGGGTTAAATAAACACTTTATACACCAGTAAAGTATTCCTGACACTATAAAGAAATATGTATTTCTGCCAATGTTCATATTTATTTAACTTGTGTTTTTTTGTTTTTGTTTATTCTATAGTCCAGAATGTATAGCTGACTGTGTGTACTTCTCATGTTTATTACTAGGGATAGCTCCTATGCTGTGAGAAAGCTGTGCTTTGTCGGATTTGCTTTGTAGTCGCGTCAATGACCTTCAATATGCACTTATTGTACGTCGCTTTGGATAAAAGCGTCTGCCAAATGATTGTAATGTAATGTAATGTAATGTATTTCTTCTTTAATGTGACTGTACAGTGTGGTTGAGGGAAATACTTAGACTTTGTGATTGGCTGCTGCAAGGTATGATGTAATGGTGGGTGTGACACTGATGTACAGTACCTGTTCACCTGCAGCTGCTTCTGACCCACCTGTCCCAGGACAGTAAGCAGGTGTATGTGCAGCTGCTGTGGGACAACATTAACCTGCACCAGGAGCCTGGAGAACCCCTTTACCTGCTCTGGAGGACATTCTGTGAGAGCTCACTACTGCACCCTGCTGGTGGAGGCAGTCACTGCAGCCCTTCTGCCTGTACACTCAACCACTGCTGCTCTCATTCATTTACATTACAGCATATTTATTTACATTATATAAATGTACAGCACATTACATTATATTAATTTATTTATAAGCGCTTATGCTGGGAAACTTACTAATGGAAGTACACAGGTTAACAAGAACAGTGATGATTACAACATTACATTTAAATATACAGAATTATAACTACAGAAGAAAGAAGTGGTTGGATCCAGTAAACCGCTCAAATAATGATCCTCATATCTGTCCTGTTAACATATCCAGTATTTAACCAAGTGCTGAATCAGAAAAATGCTATGTGTCATTTTGTGTGTGTGTGTGTGTATGTGTGTGCGTGTGCGCGTGTGTGTGTTCCAGTGCAGAGGAAAGCGCTGCTGGCTCCCACAGATCACCGTGAGACCAGAGATCTGCTGAACAGCATTGTGAAAAGCATTCAGAACAGCGACGTTCACACACCCATCGGCCTCCTCATACAGGAAGTACAGAAAAGACCCGGCGCCAAACGCCAAAGGTGCAGTCATACACACTGTGTGCGTGTGTGTGTTGTGTGTGTGTGTGTGTGTGTGTGAGCTCAGTTACTCTGACTTAGTGTGTGTGTGTGTGTGTGTGAGCTCAGTTACTCTGACTTAGTGTGTGTGTGTGTGTGTGTGTGTGTGAGCTCAGTTACTCTGACTTAGTGTGTGTGTGTGTGTGTGTGTGTGAGCTCAGTTACTCTGTCTTAGTGTGTGTGTGTGTGTGTGTGTGAGCTCAGTTACACTGTCTTAGGGTGTGTGTGTGTGTGTGTGTGTGTGTGTGTGTGTGTGTGTGTGAGCTCAGTTACTCTGACTGTGTGTGTGTGTGTGTGTGAGCTCAGTTACTCTGACTGTGTGTGTGTGTGTGTGTGTGTGTGTGTGTGTGTGTGTGTGTGTGTGTGTGTGTGTGTGTGTGAGCTCAGTTACTCTGTCTTAGTGTGTGTGTGTGTGTGTGTGTGTGTGTGTGTGTGTGAGCTCAGTTACTCTGACTTAGTGTGTGTGTGTGTGTGTGTGTGTGTGTGTGTGTGTGTGTGTGTGAGCTCAGTTACTCTGACTTAGTGTGTGTGTGTGTGTGTGTGTGTGTGTGTGTGTGTGTGTGTGTGGGAGCTCAGTTACTCTGACTTAGTGTGTGTGTGTGTGTGTGTGTGTGTGTGTGTGTGTGTGTGAGCTCAGTTACTCTGACTTAGTGTGTGTGTGTGTGTGTGTGAGCTCAGTTACTCTGACTTAGTGTGTGTGTGTGTGTGTGTGTGTGGGAGCTCAGTTACTCTGACTTAGTGTGTGTGTGTGTGTGTGTGTGTGTGAGCTCAGTTACTCTGACTCAGTGTGAGTGTGTGTGTGTTCAGAACAGAAACAGCGGCTTACATAATGTGTTTTTGGAGGACAGCGCACTCCCTAATGTTCTCCCGCACAGAGTAAAGCATTTTCATTGCTTTGATACAAGTTAGCGATTAATGACGCAAGGTAGCTCGACCCATTAATTCAGATTTGTGAAGAGTATCCCTCTCTCGTCACGAGAGAAAAACCTGACAGCACCCCCTTGTGTTGTACAGGAGTATCTACAGAGAGATTCTCTTCCTGTCAGTGGTAGCGCTGGGGAGAGAGAATATTGACATTGGTGAGTACAGTCAACTGCACACTCGGTTTTTATAATAGCAGTGTGGTGTAATGGGTTGCATAATAGCAGTATGGTGTAATGGGTTGTGTATATATATAATAGCGGTGTTGTATCATGGGTAGTGTGTATAATAGCAGTGTTGTATCATAGGTACTGTGTATAATAACAGTGTTGTATCATGGGTAGTGTGTATAATAGCAGTGTTGGAACTCGGTTACAGGTTTGAGTCCTAGTTGTGGCAGTGCCGTTGAACCCAAAAAGTACTTTAACCTGAATTGCTTAATTCACACACAACTCTGTATCTTTAAGTAAAGATCGACATTGACCTTGACTTTTCAGGGTACGTGTGGCAACATGCCAGGAGAATGTACCCCAAAACAAATAATGAACCCTCAGAGTCTTGCTTCACTGTGAGAACACTGTCCTTTCTCCTTTTTTTGTTTACATATCTACATGTTTATGTTTTTAAATGGCACATTGCCGTCGGTCTGTTCTTCCTCTACAGAGGCCTTTGATCGTGAGTACAGGGAGGCCTTCGATCAGCTGAGCCCGGAGAAGCGGAAGATCCTCTCCCGCATAGACCAGCCGCCCAGCAGCAGCGTGCAGTGGTGCCTCAAGTGCTTTGGCGCTCCGGTCATCTGACAGCGCCCCCTGCAGGGGTGGAGAATTACTCACAGAAGGCACAAGGGTCCCTTGCTGGTGGACATTTGGCTTCAAAGGAAGGAAGGTGTTCATTTTTGCACTGCGAATATCATGGCATGAATATTGCCCAAAGATGACAGTCTCTCTCTCTCTCATGGCCGTGGCTTTTCCTGCCTTATTCAGCTGTTCTTCTGGCTGCCTTAACTCATTATTATATTTTTGTACTGAACTACACAGGCCCCATCTTGTCTAGAAGACATGGAGCAGGAGAGTTTTTTGCTGTTGTTGCTGGTTTTCCTCCTGAAGCCAGTCTTAAAAAGCCGAATACAACCTTCCTGATTTGTGGAGTGATTAAAGACGGTTGGTTAGAGTCATTTTATAAAGTGAAAAAGCCTAACTGTTGAATCAGGTGTTGTATACACAGTATGGGCTGTGAATGGCTATGACTGCCCCCTAGAGGCTCTGTGCAGCATTGCAGGTGAGTCCACTGCTTGCACAGCATGCACGACAGACCTTTTTATCTCATAACCTGTATATATTAATCACATGTACATGTAGAAACATTTTTATTATAATACCTATTTGCACTTTCGGGAAATTGTTGATCATCTGATTCCCATTTTCCTCGACTTTTTTGTTTTATAAATCTTGCTTGAGGGACAGCCGGAGGAATCGCACCCATTCCTTGTGTTAAAAGGTTTGAGTCTTAAAATTGTCGCAGCCTTTGGAGGTGTATGTGCGATTACTTGATTGGTGGGGGGGGTGGGGTGGAGAGAGTGAGTTGTAAATTTTCTGGGAGGGTGGACTGTAGTGATTGCTATCCCAGAATGCCTTTGTTCTGTCGCCATATTGGGGCAGAGATTAGGAAAAGGTAGCGCTGCATGGCTTATCCTGCTAGGACGATGTTCCGGTGTGTGGATGGGCCTGGTGTCGAACGTAGACCGTACCGCCGTTGACTGTGGCCCGCAGTATCGCTCGTGGGGCATCGCCACAACCCGCTATAAACGCCATGTCTGTGAGGAGCCACAGAGCCCCGTTCCTCAGGAACCGTAGAACCGCTTCACAGGACTACGGCTGGAGTCAGAACCAACAGCGGACCTACCCGAGAACTAACCTGTGAATACCGAGCGGTAATACCGTACCAGTCTGGCACCCATAATACCGTACCAGTCTGGCACCCATTGCCTTCTGGGCCTGGATTCATAAAACATCCCAGTGCTGAAACCTCAGCTAAAGGAAAAAAACTGATTCCAGATCAGCTCTCCTGCTTTGAGATGCTTTGTGGATACACGGGCACTGATCTCCAGTCAGTGCTGGACAAGCAAGAGCCTCGCGTGATGTAAAGCGTGTTTCCTAAGTACTGATCTGAGATCAGCCGATCCAGGGCTGGCCTTCTCACTGTGTTTCACGGCTCTCAGGTTGTCTAGTGTCACGTGATGGGAAATAACTGAACCGAAACTACAGCTATTGGCTACCCCTGACAGTGCTCAAACTGCAGTCATCTCTACTGTGAAGATTGGTGCTGCAAAAAACAGGACTCGCGTAGTACCTTCGACTGCCTGCTGGAGGAGCCTCTACTACAAATACAGTTAAATCATTTTTTTAGGGCTTAAACAGCTTTAATGGACAGCACAGTGTCGAGAGACATGAAGAATGGGGAGTGAGAGGGAAGGAGAGACGGGGTTCAATAAGCATTTGGACAGTGCTCTACAGGTTACTCCACGAGACACCCCAAAACAAGTTTTTAAGGTTCTTTGATTGACACCTCAACACCACCAGTTCTGTTGTATCTTGGGCACCTTTGTTCTGTAAAATAATAGCTTTCATCTCACAATGCGCCAGGTTTTTTTCCTCCCCTTTGCAGGAAAAACATGAATGGAGTAGCTGCAGCTGAGAAGCCCGTCCTTAGTGTGTGTGGATTGTGTGTATTTTAAACGTTAAATGTTGCTGAGATTGTGTAGAATTGTGTATAAACTGGATTCAGGTCTCTGTGTTAGCTCTTAGAGTAAAGACAAACCTAAAGGCTTGTCTGTGAATAATCCCCTTCGTCCTTCAGTTGATTTGTGTTTGCTCTGACATTGGATTAGCACTGATAGAACTATTCTTTTGCACTTATATTGTACTGATGATCATAAACCTCCAAATATCATGATTTGAGGATGTCTTGTTTCCTACACTCCAAATCGGTACACGCTCATCTTTAATCAGGGCTTATAACGGCGATCGGTGCTGATCTGAGATCAGTTTTCATCTTGTAGCTCATAATGGATAAGGTTAGGATGTGAACGGGGGAAAACTGATCCTAGATCAGCTCTCCTACTCTTAAACGCAGGTTGAAAACCTGGGCCCATAGAGTAGCAGTGCTGACCTGAGGCCAGTTAAGTTTTAGTAACATCATTTATAGTCATGTGACCCAGACTAGTGATCTAAGATCAGGGGTTTATTTCACAAAGGGGGATTAATGGGTGGCTAACTTTTGTATCGATGACATCCGATTGGATGAGAGCCCAGGATTGAAGTAACCCAGGCTCTCATCCATTTGGATGTCATCAATTTCAAAATATTTAGAAAAGTTAGCCAGCTAGCTCCTTAATCCCGCATTGTGAAATCAACCCCAGCAGGCTGACTGAGACGTTTGATAACTCTGGGTCCGGGGGGGGGGGCGGGCGTATACTATGAAGCAGGATTACTTAGTTAGCTGGATAACTGCACTGAGTAAAACGCAGCTTCACTGACGTTTTCCTTCAAATACAACAAAAACATGTGACATGGCAGCGCAAGAGTGGGGCACAGGGTTGCCAGATCTTGTAAGACTTTCCAGCCAAATGGCGACTCAAAACTAGCCCAAAATATATTTTTAACCGAAACCAACGTATTTTAAATAGAAAACATTTTTACTTTTTTAAATAAGTGCGTGCTTTGCGACAATTTTTACGTGACTGTACTTTGAAAGTATCCCAATTTAGCTGTAAAACCACGGACATGGCAACACTGGTGGGACGTCTTATGACCTGCTTACGACACTTCCACAGTACGTTTGGAAAATAGTATGGCGGATATTTTTCGCGTACTGCTAAACAGTGCACTGTACGCAGTAGATGGGGCTCTGATTCAGACACAGCCCTGGTTTTAATTACCTCGATAAATCTGATCTGACAGTGTAGCTACACACGATGAGCTCAAGAACAGCAGCTGTAGGTTGTGTTCTTGCATGAAATGTTTTACTGTGGTCCAGTGACACGGTGTTTGTGTCCAGCCGGTTGGCTAACTGAGCCAGGCTAATTGGTGGAAACAGAAAAGCAGAAATGGATTCAGCTCTCCAGGAACCGGATTCTCCACCCTGCCTGACTTTGCTGGGCGTGGCCCTGTGGTTCGTTTCCTACTGTCCTGCCAAACGTACACCAATTCAACACAGAAGTGTAATGCAATAAATGTCCCGTTTAATTTTTTAAAAAGTAGCACTCCTTGTTCCATTTGATCATGGTGAAAATCCAAAATACCACACAAAACCCTTCAGACTGCGTGTCTATACCCCTCACACACACAAAACCCTTCAGACTGTGTATGCGCATGTATATACCACACAAAACCCTTCAGACTGTGTGCGCGCGTGTGTATATACCCCTCACATAAAACCCTTCAGACTGTGCGTGTATATACCCCCTCACATAAAACCCTTCAGACTGTGTGCGCGCGTATATCCCTCACATAAAACCCTTCAGACTGTGCGTGTGTATATACCCCCTCACATAAAACCCTTCAGACTGTGTGCGCGTGTATACCCCTCACATAAAACCCTTCAGACTGTGTGCGCGTGTATATACCCTCACATAAAACCCTTCAGACTGCGTGTGTATATACCCCCTCACATAAAACCCTTCAGACTGTGCGTGTGTATATACCCCTCACATAAAACCCTTCAGACTGTGCGTGTGTATATACCCCCTCACATAAAACCCTTAACGCACTCCATGGACCGCTCCTTTATCAGGAGCATTGCAGGAGTCACAGAAAAACCCTGATAATGAAAACACAAGAGGACCGTTTTTAGAGCAAAACTTATATCTTTTAATGGCGTGTCTTTACATGGCGCCGCCTACTTCTGGCTGGACTCGGACTTGGATGTGGAGGCCCTGAGGGAAGACAGGCGGCGTCTCTTGGCGATCTGTTCCTGCTTCTTCTCTTTGGCCTCCTGTGAAGCAGCAAACCAACAGAACACAGGTCAGAAAAGCAGGGAAACTCACGCCTACGGGGTATTTCACACAGCGGGATCAAGGAGTTAGCCCGCTAACATTTGTAAATATTTTGAAGTAACCCAGGCTCTCATCCAATCATCAAATTCGAAATATAGCCGGCTAACTCAAAACCCTGCTTTGTGAAATATGCCCCAGAATTCATCTGCCCAATCACAAGCAGGGGTGAGATTCCTTAATTAAGACGGTACGGTAAAGGTAAAAGGTGTTTGGTACCTTCATCCTCTTGGCCAGCAGCTTGGCGTACTCAGAGGCCTCCTCCTTGTTCTTCAGCGTACGCTGCTTCTTCAGAGCGATACGTCTGCGTTTGTGCTGGAGCACGCGGGGTGTTACCAGCCGCTGGATCTTAGGGGCCTTAGAACGCGGCTTCTTACCTGAGCCAGAGAGGTAAACGAGAGACTGAGGCACAGAAGGAAAGCATTCATTCTTACTGGAGGCATTGAACAGTATGAAACAAGTCGGTCATACACTGAAATAACTACCCCAGATGTAGGGTCCTCCTATAGAGAGGTTTTATTTTAAAAAACAAAGATTTAAAAACTAAAAAATGCCTCGATCCGAAACGGGACCATTAAAGCTGGCGTTAAGACTCCACCGCAGAACTTCTCAAGTATGAAGCAGACAAAGGTCTTTACGGTGTGAAATTAAACTAAACATTCTGTAATAGGAGGGGGCTGGGGGAGCAATGCAGTTCAACCAGCCACAGTTGGGGGGGTCAGGTCGCATCTGGTGAGCAGCTCCGCAGTTTCTGTAGCACAACACTGTCCCCCCTTAGAGGCTACAGGCCAGCCTGAAAGGGTCTACTGGTGTGCGGGACGACGGGTAATTGTCCATTTCAGGCTTATGACAGGTCTGCGTTAAGACTACATTTCCCATGAGCTCAGAGCTTCTAGAATTATTTACAACAGTACTTTCTTCAATGTTGTTAGCAAGCTACCAGAAAAGACTAGCAAAATGACAGCAGGGCGGTTTGTTTACCGTAGATGTATACTACCAGGAACGCTTGCTTCCGTGGAAATTTGGACCGATGAGTGGTGACACTCAACGGCGCATTAACGCCGTTTCTGGTGCAAGAATTACCCATCGGGATCTACGTTCCAAATAAAATATGAAAAAGCCAGGAAAGGGCCATTTCATTAAAAATACGTACGAGGACTGGTTATTGTTTGTATTGATAGAATCCGCTTCTTTCCTGGTCGTATACGTGCTAGAAGAGTCATTTTGAGACCGTTTTAGCTGCCCCATAGAAGTGAATGGAGAGTGACAAATACCCTATTCTGGATTATCACCCCAGGGGAGCACAGAGCAACTAACAAACATATTTTGCCACTATTTGGACTCATATCATGGCCAGGTAACTACACAACCCAAAGTTCTACCAAACTTCAGTTGTGCTTTAAGCCTTTAGTCTGGGAAGCCGGAGGGTCAGAACACACACTGTCCTTAATGCCTGAGAACAGGTCTGCGTTAAGACTACATTTCCCATGAGCTCAGAGCTTCTAGAATTATTTACAACAGTACTTTCTTCAATGTTGTTAGCAAGCTACCAGAAAAGACTAGCAAAATGACAGCAGGGCGGTTTGTTTACCGTAGATGTATACTACCAGGAACGCTTGCTTCCGTGGAAATTTGGACCGATGAGTGGTGACACTCAACGGCGCATTAACGCCGTTTCTGGTGCAAGAATTACCCATCGGGATCTACGTTCCAAATAAAATATGAAAAAGCCAGGAAAGGGCCATTTCATTAAAAATACGTACGAGGACTGGTTATTGTTTGTATTGATAGAATCCGCTTCTTTCCTGGTCGTATACGTGCTAGAAGAGTCATTTTGAGACCGTTTTAGCTGCCCCATAGAAGTGAATGGAGAGTGACAAATACCCTATTCTGGATTATCACCCCAGGGGAGCACAGAGCAACTAACAAACATATTTTGCCACTATTTGGACTCATATCATGGCCAGGTAACTACACAACCCAAAGTTCTACCAAACTTCAGTTGTGCTTTAAGCCTTTAGTCTGGGAAGCCGGAGGGTCAGAACACACACTGTCCTTAATGCCTGAGAACAGGTCTGTGTTGAGACTACATTTCCCATGAGCTTACAGCTTCTAGTGAGTGAAGTTAAGCCCTAAGGTTAGTCTGGGAAGCCAGAGGGTCAGAACACACTCCATAACCATAAAATCTAAACCTGTCAACAAAGGTGGGTCCTTTGAGTAAAATGTGAAATTCATGATTTGAACACGATTTGAGATTCATACCTGGTACATGCTCCGATTGGCTTACAATGCACCAGGAGTGGGGGGGCTGTTGAGGTCACTATGGCGATAAATCCCACCATGGTAACAGGGACTTTTTAAATCATCCCACGATAGGCAACTTAGTATAGAAAGTTTACTGTCCAGGCGATGTGGAAATTTGCTTTGGGTTTGATGATATTTTTTTTTTTTTTAAATTTTGTTTTAAAAAGGGGCGACTCACCTTCCTTGGCCAGGGGCCTCCTCACCACATACTGGCGGACATCGTCCTCCTTGGACAGGTTGAAAAGCTTGCGGATCTTGCTGGCCCTCTTGGGTCCCAGCCGGCGAGGAACGGTGCTGTCGGTCAGCCCGGGGATGTCCTTCTCACCTGACACAGGACCACAACCTTTCAGCATGCGGTTCTACCTGGACCAGATACGCGCTGTGCGCTTACCGTAACCTAGCGATGGCTGAATGAGGCTTTCCCAACCCCACAATGGGTGGAGCCATATTTGCCAGCAGCTCACTGAATTGAACCAATCAGATTTCTTGTTACCTTGGAGATGTCACTAATGGCAGTGATTGACAGCGTGATTAACTCTCCACCCATTATGGGCTCATGAAGCCTCAGCCACTTCGCCCACAACTACTCACTCTACCTTTTCGCCCTCTAGGGGTGCAATGATGTTACTACTCATTTAGAAAATAAACAGGAGCTTGTACATCCTGAGGTCAGAATCTCATTAGCGATTTTCCACAAAACGCTCCCAAATCCTGAATGCCAATCTCATCTCGTCCAGTTGCTTATATTAATGTCAATTAATCATATCAGTTTGCATTTCATCTTTATATCATTGCAAGTTAATTCTTTGCAGTATGCAGTTAAACGATGTTCTATAATACAGGAGGGGGCTGGGGGAGCAATGCAGTTCAACCAGCCACAGTTGCGGGGGGGGGGGGGGGGGGGGTCAGGTTGCATCTGGTGAGCAGCTCCGCAGTTTCTGTTGCACAACACTGTCCCCCCTTAGAGGCTACAGGCCAGCCTGAAAGGGTCTACTGGTGTGCAGGACAGGAGAGGTCATTCCCAACAGCCTGACTACCCTCTACACAAAAGATTGTTCAATAGCCAGGGCCACATTTGCCAGGCGAAACTCAATTTTGAGGCTACTTTCATAAAATTGTGTACAAAGACACTTCACTCGTGTGAATGCCATCTTTTGGTAGTGGAACTACAGTACCAGGGAGCTCTCCCATTGGTTTAAAGCACTCCGCACACAAATTCCAAGACTTGATGTCGATATGAAGGTAGCGAGAAAGATGGCGATTATCTGAACCCTTTTCCATTACTTTTTAGTCAAGACGTGTTTTGGGAATCCAGCCTGCAACCCCAAAAGTTACAGCTGTTCCCAAACCACTGCACTGCAGAGCCAGACTGGAGCACAACTCCACACGCTGGTGAGTAAATGGAATAGCCGTCAATCAAAAACCTGTTTCTTAACCAGCGAGGCCCCCCCGTTTCCCAAAAGGATCGTAGATAAAGATCATCTGAGGCCATTTTCTTTTTATATTACTTTCATTGTTTGTTTTTTTTGTCAATCTCCCTCAATTTTTATTATCTTTATATGTCAGTAAATGTTATTGACATTTCAAAATTAATAAAACACAAACCACTCCAATATGATCTTAACTCTTAAAATGCTTTTGGGAAACGGAGCCCAGATGTTGCATTATAAAGCCCGGTTACTGTAACCATCACACACACACACGCGCACCTTTCTTGATGATGACCAGGTTGAGCACGCTGAGGTTGGCATCGACGATGCAGCCGCGCACGGACTTGCGCTTGCGCTCTCCAGTCCGTCGGGGGGCGGTAGCAGGAGTGGCCCTTGCTGAGCAGTAGGCGGACGCGCCCGTGCGTCAGAACGCCCTGCTTCATGGGGAAGCCCTGCTTGTCGTTCCCCCCGCTGATACGCACCATGTAGCCCTGCCGGGCGACACAGCGACAAGCCCGTTAGATTCACACGGCCTCTCCACTTCACTCACCCTCTCTATCCATCCATCCATCCATCTATCCATCCATCCATCAGGAACACCATCCTGTGTGACAGTGCCCCTCAGTCATGCCTTCTGTACCATGCACAAGCAGACTGGGGGCATCCAATCAGACATCCCATCAACGGACCCACCCCTTGATGATGCCATGGCAACGGTTGCTATGCAGCGGTGCCAGCTACACTGCGCTCACCTTCCACTCGTCTCCCAGAGGGTCGGCCGACACCTCCGTGGCCATGCGCTTCTCATAGAAGGTACGCAGCTTACGCTCATCGTCGACTTCGATCAGCTTCTGGCAGCCAGTGGCCGGGAAAGAGATGTTGAGCTGAAAGAGACGGCAGGAACTCAGGTCACAATAACAGCATCACTCACGCTTAAAAAAATAAAATAAAATACGCTGGAACAATTTACAGAATAAATCGAGTACCTTGGTCTAGTGTACAATGGCAGTGCCCCACTTGGGAATCAAACCTGCAACCTCTAAATTATAACCCCAGTTCCTCAATTATATCACACTCCTGCCCCATGCTGTAACCGAGGATGCTCATCAATCTGCAAGCCCTGACATCATACTTTACACCAAAAAACTAACGTTAGTCTGTGCCTACTGTCCTACCAATTCAGGTGCTGGCTGGGAAACAAAATGTGTCGTTATCAATCAAGTAATGCAACAGTAATAGCCGAATAATCCCATTCGGACTATTGCACAAGCCATTCAAAACACGCGTAACCATTATCAATTTCCTGGTAAACTGGGCAACTTTGGTCTAGCATGCTAATGTGACGAGTGAAATACTGCTAAGTTACCTAGGTTTCCAAGAGAACTGGAAGGTCTTTCACTTTGCTTCATGCGTCTTCTAACTATTCCCGGCAATTTTGGGAAAGCTGTAGGCAACATTAAGTGTAAACCACGGATTACTTGACACGAGGCCTCGGTAGCTATCCGAGCCAACACGACTCACGCAGCGCAAACTGGCAAAGTTAATCATTTACGTAGTCATTAAATATGGCTGAGACTTAATCAAGAGACGTCGGGAAAGCGTATAAACAGATTGTGCAGCCTGGCTATCAAACTACTGGAACCCAACAGTAAGTTCTGCTTCCTACACTTTTCTATACCTGGAAGCCGCCATGTTTATCACTCACAGAATTCCCAGTCAGCGCTGCACAACAAAATCAACATCCATCTTTGGTTATAAACCCTCCAAACACCACATAAACGGACGAGATGTATTGTTAATGTTGTATCTCGCGGTGTTAAATGAACATTATACGGCATTAACCTCACCACAGAGTCCAAAAACTGATTTTATTCCACCTCACCTTCATTTTGTGAGACTGACGCGGCTCAGGTCCGCCACTGGAAAGAGAGCGGATATCCGCTTCACGCGTTCACATAGACGCATTATATTATCGCGATATTTCACAGGTCCACTCGTCTCTGGTCCACTCACATAGACGCGTTATATTATCGCTATATTTCACAGTTCCACTTAAAACTCTTTGCGTTTGTTGACATCTGTTTAACAAGTGAATATCAGTAGGTAGTAATTAAAGATGTTCATTCAAAAGCCAAGAATCACAACAGCAGTATTTTTACTGACATATTTCTATTGGTCTCTCTTGGTATAGGGAAATAGGGGGGAAATGTTGCAACAATGTTAAAGTTTGTGGTTTTCGTCACAACTTTGTTCCAGAGTAACGTTCACATTTGTCAGTGTTACAATAACACTACGATATTGCAATGCAGTGTTTGTTGAATTCGATCTATTTTTATGATTCGAGGTGAGTAAGAATTTTCTGTATGAAACGAACACTTTGGTTTACTCAGGACTTTCAATTAAAATTACACCCAGTTTGACCGTATTCGTAGCCTAATGATTTCTGCTGATGACATTCTCTTCTTTTGAAATAAAATTAATACATTTTTAAGATAAATCTATTTAAGCAAATACGTATGAATGAAATAGCATTATATTGGGACGTTGGGTAGCTATAGACTGCAGTCGGTTATAAAAAGACAAATATGTCATCATCGTTACAAATAGGCTATAAATAAAACAATAGCTATAGGCTACACTGGCTTTTTTGCCTGCTCGCGCACTACCATAAGCGACACACAAAATCGACCCTGAAATCACGAGAACAGCTGGAGCTCGGTGCCCGCGTGTCACAGGAAATGTTCAAAATGTCACAAATGTAAAATGTAAAATGTAAAAGAGCATCTGCAGGCTTTTATTCTCGCAGAAAAATAACATGTTGTTCGTTCGTGAAGCTGTCAGATTGATACAAATCCAGAGATAAAATGCAGAGGAATGAAAACCGCTGGGAGATAAACCAATCACACACGGCAATGGGCATCCATCCCCTCCGGCTTTATGTGAGAAGTTGAGGCAACAGCACGCATGCGTTGATCACATGTTGCTGGCGAACATAGTTGTTGTTGGTGAAGACTAGAGAGACACTGATCCGAGAGATTAGCGGCAGAGAGCAGCTGTAGGCTAGGCTACGATCCGCAACAGTTAGACAAGTATGACCCACAAAGCATTCTTCAGCCGGAAAAACTCGGGATCCATACGGCCGTCTAATGGTTACGATTCAGAGCTCATTTAATACAGGGTGATGGTGCAGTCGAGACTGACAGCAATTTAGCAGCCTGCACCGTTGACTGCTAGTTAGAAACGTTATATTAACAGAACGGACGTTCGCTCGATCGAGCGACAGCGTTGGCATCTAGCAGGCTGGATCATCCCGCGGTGAAGAGCAATCACTGTAGGCTACCAAAGGACAGTCATGAGCAACCTTCTGTTTTGGGACCAGCTGCAGGCTGGTAGCTCCGAAGTGGACTGGTGCGAGGGAAATTACCTCATTTACCCGGGCATAGCAGAGTTCTACAATACGGTCTGTTTGAAATATCATTTTCAATGTAAAATAGCTAACGTAGTCTACGCTACTATACACTTCATCTTGCGTTCACTGTGCAGTGTGAAAGTTCATCGCCCCGCTATCTTTTAACCAATATTAACCAAAAACTCTTCTGTTTTGTATATAAAAATTTCCGTTATGTTATCGTAGTTTGTGCTATTGTCCGCGGTGCCATAAACGTGTAAAAGTGTTTGCTAGGAAGCTAAATTAAGATGACGACAGTATTGGCATGCTTGGGGGATGTGCGCAGCTGACTCCTGTCAAGTTTACCGTGGGGCGATTGCAACATAGAAACGACATTCAGGAATCGCTAGAAAAGTACAAATACATTTGATAGTCCACGTGTCTCTGATGGGATTATTTCGTAAAATTGCATCATTTTAAGCATGTGAGCTCGGGCATTAACTATTATAGGCTATTTGTTTATATTGCCCAAGGACATGACATTACCTTATACAGTGCGCAAAAGTATTATTTCCTAATTTCCTTTGTTTAGCCCTATAGCTAGTTTGTAGCCTAGCTACTTATTGTTGAGAGTGGAGGTCATTCACGGCGGACTGCAACATCCATGTCTTGCCACAATCTGAAACCCGAGCAAAACACATAATATAGACAGATATTTCTGTTTTCAGCTGTTAGAAACAAGTTGATTATTTGATTGCATGTTGCTTTCGAGCTTTCCTCATGTCATCATTTATTATTTCCCCATTTTTTTCCATTTCAGATCAGCAACATATTGTTTTTTATTTTGCCTCCTATATTAATGCGCCTGTTTCGTCAGTACGCTACACATTTCAACAGTGGAATATATCTAATATGGACTCTGCTGGTCGTTGTGGGTAAGTGGGCTTCATAAATGCAATATTATGTAAATGTACGTACGTCTTTATTAAGTAACCCTTTGACGCACGTGACACGACGAACAGTTGATTCATATTCCGTTGAGAAGTGAACGCTCTAGAATGGCGTGACGTCGGAGTGCAAAAGTAGCCTATGCCTTTACATACCACCAGCTACCACTAAACGCAGCCATTGAGCTAAATGTTATTTTGTGGCTGCTGAAAGAGAAGAACAGAAAGGCTCGAACTGGTTTGACAGCATCTCATTATTAATTAGTCACAAGGCAGTGATGTTGAGAGGTGACGAAAGGGCGAGGCCTACAGCCAGAGTGGATTTGATGTTCCGCCCTTGAGCAAAAAACAGTAACTGCATTTTTGGAGCGTATGTGATTACGTATGTGATGAGGGTGAAGCCCCCCTCCCATGGGAATTTGAACAGTTAACTTTTATACGTGTTTTATTGCAAGCCAGAGCTTCACAGTGTTCAGAAATAACTGTGTATCGAGTTTAATGGTAGAAGCCACATTTTGATCTTTCCTCCTGTTCTCTGTCCTGTACTGCTGTTGTAATTACCGTATAAACGACCTCACGTTTGCATGAGATGACGTCAAAATCGTGAGGTGACGATGTCATAATTCAGCCTGACACTACAGAGCACCTCAGAACAATGCACTTCTACACAGACTGTGTTCATGGTAACCAGAGATAGAGGTACATTCTTCTTTTGACCAGCTCCAACATTTTCCATGTAGTGGTTTAGGTTACAATTCTGGTTTGTTTAGCTGATCTTGGATTTAGTGGGTGGTTCCGAGTATCTGGAGCACAAACTGTTACCCTTTGTGTCTTAGATGTACACTCAAGTTTTTAGGCTCCAGTCCCCATTGAACGACAGTAAGTTGTCCACTGTGGATGGCAGTGGTGCTGTATGAACACCTGTAAGACATACATTTACACTCATTTGCAGAGCAGACGCATCAGATCGGCTTACACAGTTGGTATTGTTACATACCGTCCATTTTGAACGTCCAGTGAAATTTCAAAAAGTAGCCGTTTAAATGTTGCTTCCGTTGAGGAAATCAAGAAAACAGCACCCCCCCCCCCTCCCTCAGCATAATGCTGACGGTGATAAGTTTTCTTAATCTTTGAATATCTTGGGACTGCAGTGCAGGCATTTATGGTAAGGGGAAGCTGAAAGGGAAACGGGCGCGTGGCACAGAAAGAGTCGAGCGCAGCCAATGTGCAGAGGCTTTTTAAGGGAGCACCAGCGGTCGACATCAGTCACCAGAACAATCGCTCGCCTTAAGACTTACAGGAAGTGTCAGAAGAGAACAAACTGGAACCCACGAACATCACCCCCCCCCCTCTCAGAGGCCTACCCCTCCAGCACTTCATAACTGTTTCATCTGTATGGGACAGAAGATTATGAATGAATGAATGAAATGGGGGGGGGGGGGGGGGGGTCAGGTTTTGACAGAGAGAGAGAGAGAGAGAGAGAGAGAGAGAGAGAGAGAGACACACAGTATTTTATTTATTATTTTTAAAGGAATTTATTTGTCCTTTCCAACAAAACGAGACCCACACACACTGCAGCCCACACACATACACATAAAAAGGGAAAAAATTTAAATAAGAATGAAATAAATCAGAGAGGGAGACTTAATCTTAATTAAATATTAATGCTAGAGCGTGCGCACCAAGCCCTGTAGGACCAGAGATCTCTGGAGTTTTATATTAATGCTGTGTGCACACTAAGCCCTGTAGGACCAGCGATCTCTGGAGTTTTATATTAATGCTGTGTGCACACTAAGCCCTGTAGGACCAGCGATCTCTGGAGTTTTATATTAATGCTGTGTGCACACTAAGCCCTGTAGGACCAGCGATCTCGAGTTTTATATTAATGCTGTGTGCACACTAAGCCCTGTAGGACCAGAGATCTGGAGTTTTATATTAATGCTGTGTGCACACCAAGCCCTGTAGGACCAGAGATCTGGAGTTTTATATTAATGCTGTGTGCACACCAAGCCCTGTAGGACCAGCGATCTCTGGAGTTTTATATTAATGCTGTGGGTTTCACATGTCCGTTGTGTCTCCTGACACTTCACAGTCACCATGGCAGTGCTTGTCACAGCGAGGACATTGCCATGTTGGGTATCAGGGGGGGAACAGCGGGTTCCTTCATAGGATGTGGGGCCACAGAGTGCCCTCAGAACAGTCACTGATAAGCAGGACTCAGGAGGGGGTGGGCCGCCCTGATAACGAGGAGGAGGCCAAAGCCTCTGAATGCAGTGTGTGTGTGTGTGTGTGTGTGTGTGTGTGTGGACTGAAATAGTGTGGACAGTGATATAGTGGTGTGGGGAGTGATATAGCAGTGTGGAGAGTGATATAGCAGTGTAGAGAGTGATATAGCAGTGTGGGGAGTGATATAGCAGTGTGGGGAGTGATATAGCAGTGTGGGGAGTGATATAGCCGTGTGGGGAGTGATATAGCAGTGTGGAGAGTGATATAGCCGTGTGGGGAGTGATATAGCAGTGTGGAGAGTGATATAGCAGTGTGGGGAGTGATATAGCAGTGTGGAGAGTGATATAGCAGTGTGGGGAGTGATATAGCAGTGTGGGGAGTGATATAGCCGTGTGGGGAGTGATATAGCAGTGTGGAGAGTGATATAGCCGTGTGGGGAGTGATATAGCAGTGTGGAGAGTGATATAGCAGTGTGGGGAGTGATATAGCAGTGTGGGGAGTGATATAGCAGTGTGGAGAGTGATATAGCCGTGTGGGGAGTGATATAGCAGTGTGGAGAGTGATATAGCAGTGTGGGGAGTGATATAGCAGTGTGGGGAGTGATATAGCAGTGTGGGGAGTGATATAGCCGTGTGGGGAGTGATATAGCAGTGTGGAGAGTGATATAGCCGTGTGGGGAGTGATATAGCAGTGTGGAGAGTGATATAGCAGTGTGGGGAGTGATATAGCCGTGTGGGGAGTGATATAGCAGTGTGGAGAGTGATATAGCAGTGTGGGGAGTGATATAGCAGTGTGGAGAGTGATACAGCAGTGTGGGGAGTGATATAGCCGTGTGGGGAGTGATATAGCAGTGTGGGGAGTGATATAGCAGTGTGGGGAGTGATATAGCAGTGTGGAGAGTGATATAGCAGTGTGGGGAGTGATATAGCGGTGGGGGGAGTGATATAGCCGTGTGGGGAGTGATATAGCAGTGTGGAGAGTGATATAGCAGTGTGGGGAGTGATATAGCAGTGTGGAGAGTGATATAGCAGTGTGGAGAGTGATATAGCAGTGTGGAGAGTGATATAGCAGTGTGGAGAGTGATATAGCAGTGTGGGGAGTGATATAGCAGTGTGGAGAGTGATATAGCAGTGTGGAGAGTGATATAGCAGTGTGGAGAGTGATATAGCAGTGTGGAGAGTGATATAGCAGTGTGGAGAGTGATATAGCAGTGTGGGGAGTGATATAGCAGTGTGGAGAGTGATACAGCAGTGTGGAGAGTGATATAGCAGTGTGGGGAGTGATATAGCAGTGTGGAGAGTGATATAGCAGTGTGGGGAGTGATATAGCAGTGTGGGGAGTGATATAGCAGTGTGGAGAGTGATATAGCAGTGTGGAGAGTGAGAGCTCAAAGCTAAGGTTTGCTGCTGGATCAGACTGTATTCTAAGGGCAGGGGTTTGCTATGGCAGAAACCAGAGTCAGCGCGACCCATTACATTACATTACATTCATTGGGCAGATGCTCTATCCAAAGTGATGTACGATAAGTGCATACTCTATTATAAATCATTATTTTTATGCCATTTAAAAAAGTTCTTCACCTTTACTTGATGGCTTGTGATTATTATTGTTTTATTAATGTTGTTTTAATGAGCGAGTTTGCCTATCGTAAAGGATGGACACAATATGGCCCGTGTAAACCTCCCCCAATAAACATGTGAAATGACTGGTTTCTTCAACAGCCGTAGGCAGCAATGTGGATCTGTTTGTAGCAGTCTGTGCGAGGAGTCATTCTGTAGAAGAAAGGGGAGGTGCCTTTTTTGGCCCCTCCCACACGTTCACGCCTGCTTTCTGTTCTGCACAGGGATTGGCTCCACGTACTTCCACGCTACCCTCAGCTTCCTGGGTCAGATGCTGGATGAGCTGGCCATTCTCTGGGTGCTCATGTGTGCGATTGGCATGTGGTACCCCAAGAGGTATCTGCCCAAAATCTTCCGCAGGGACAGGTGAGGCCCTCTCCCGGGAACGCGCACACGAGGCAGAGCATCGCAGAGGTCTGGTTAAACCCAGCATGTAGAGGGGAACGAGTACACTGGGGGGTGGGGCTGGGGAGGGGGGCGTGTAGCTATTATTTATTGTTCTGTCATTAGTGGGAAATGCAGAGAGAGACTGTGGAGATTCGCACCTCGTCATTCTCACAGTTTTTATAATACGTACAGTACTTCTGATTGGCTGCCTGCGGTCTGTCTGCATCAGCTGCGCGCAGTGCTGTCCTGTGACACTGCAGCTGCGCAGCTCAGCCAATGGGAATCGGGCAAAACAGCAACAGGATGAGCTGACAGACACAAGGTAGAACTAGACGTTTCAAATATGCTGAAGAAAAAAAGTGTTTCAGTTGAAGAAAGGTGAGGAAGATCAAAGTAAAGCGTATGTATGATGTCATAGAAAGGTAAACGCCCAGGGATATAATGTGCATTTCTGGTGCCTGTAATGGTGGGGTCTGACTCCTGCATATCTGCTCTTGTCCTGTCAAGACTCCTGTGAAATCCTCAGCTCAATGGGGTAGTAATGCTACTTTCTGCTACTTTCTGGGAGATGGAAGGGAATGTGTCTTTGCACACCCACACATGGGCCTCATGTTTATTATAATTATGAGGTTTGGCTACAAACTTTCTTTTATTATGAGTATATTATAGAATTTTTTCTGTCACATTTAACATCAGCCAAGAGTGATAAGGGAATTAAATCTCCTAAATTAGTCCCGTAAAATGGGTAAATTATGCATAAAAAGGGCTGTAATTCCTACATGGTCCACCCGATGTGGATGTAAATATCAAGCTGACAGTCTGCAATTAACCTAACGTCCATTGTTTCAAATCCAATTTGCTGGAGTACAGATCCAAAACAACCAGACTCGTGTCACTGTCCAAATACTAACGGACTGCCCTCTGCAGGTCAAGGTTCAAAGTGGTCATCGGCATCCTCTCAGGCGTCACCACGGCACTGGCCTTCGTCAAGCCCGCCATCAACTCCATCTCGCTGATGTCTCTGGGCATCCCCTGCACAGCGCTGCTTATCACCGAGCTTAAGAGGTGAACAGAGGCATCAAACAGGGCCCCGGGGAGGCATCAAACAGGGCCCCAGAGAGGCATCAAACAGGGCCCCGGGGAGGGATCAAACAGGGCCCCAGAGAGGCATCAAACAGGGCCCCAGGGAGGCATCAAGCAGGGCCCCAGAGAGGCATCAAACAGGGCCCCAGGGAGGCATCAAGCAGGGCCCCAGAGATGCATCAAACAGGGCCCCAGAGAGGCATCAAACAGGGCCCCGGGGAGGCATCAAACAGGGCCCCAGAGAGGCATCAAACAGGGCCCCAGAGAGGCATCAAACAGGGCCCCAGAGAGGCATCAAACAGGACCCCAGAGAGGCATCAAACAGGGCCCCAGAGAGGCATCAAACAGGGCCCCAGAGATGCATCAAACAGGGCCCCAGAGAGGCATCAAACAGGGCCCCAGAGAGGCATCAAACAGGACCCCGGGGAGGCATCAAACAGGGCCCCAGGGAGGCATCAAGCAGGGCCCCAGAGATGCATCAAACAGGGCCCCAGAGAGGCATCAAACAGGGCCCCGGGGAGGCATCAAACAGGGCCCCAGAGAGGCATCAAACAGGGCCCCAGAGAGGCATCAAACAGGGCCCCAGAGAGGCATCAAACAGGGCCCCAGAGATGCATCAAACAGGGCCCCAGAGAGGCATCAAACAGGGCCCCAGAGAGGCATCAAACAGGACCCCAGAGAGGCATCAAACAGGGCCCCAGAGAGGCATCAAACAGGACCCCAGAGAGGCATCAAACAGGGCCCCAGGGAGGAATCAAACAGGGCCCCAGAGAGGCATCAAACAGGGCCCCAGAGAGGCATCAAACAGGGCCCCAGAGAGGCATCAAACAGGGCCCCAGAGAGGCATCAAACAGGGCCCCAGAGAGGCACCAAACAGGGCCCCAGAGGGGCAGGAAACAGGGCCCCATGGCCCTGGTCCCTTTCAAGATCTAAATCCTATAATCCTATAATCCTATCCAGTCTGTCGCTATCTCCTTCACTAAGAACTTTAAGGGCTGAAATGCTCCTGATTTCTGTCTTATTTAAGGGCTGAAATGCTCCTGAATCCTGTCTTATTTAACAGCTGAAATGTGAGGCGGTTTTTGGTTTGTTTGTTAGCCAAGGTTATTCTCAGCTCCAGTTGGGAAACATTGTTCAGTTCGGACACTATTTATACAGAGAAACCTTTCCCCCAGTCACCTCCTCCTCAGAAAGGGCAGTATGATGTCTTTTCCTTCTCCCTTCACATGGATTAGTCATCTCTTTAACGGAACAACAACTACAGAAGCTGCCTTTCATAATTGAGTTTAAGAGCATAAGAATACATAATGAGGAGAACAGGCCATTCAGCCCATCTAGAACATAAGAACATAAGAATACATAATGAGGAGAACAGGCCATTCAGCCAATGTTGGCTTGTCATTTACCTACAGATTAGTTAATAATAATAATAATAATAATAATAATAATAATAATAACCTGAACCCAGCAGTGTTGTGACCGCCCCGCAGGTGTGAGAGTCCACGTGTGTTTAAGCTGGGCCTGATATCAGGGGTGTGGTGGAGCCTGGCTCTGTTCTGCTGGGTCAGCGACAGGATCTTCTGCGAGATGTGGTCCTACGTCAACTTCCCCTACATGCACTGTGCATGGTGAGTACCACTGCGTCTCCCCCTACCTGCATGGAGGAGTGGTACAGTCCACCTCCCTATCTGCACTGTGCATGGTGAGTACCACTGCGTCTCCCCCTACCTGCATGGAGGAGTGGTACAGTCCGCCTCCCTATCTGAACTGTGCATGGTACATAGTCCATTTTCTCCGGTTAATTTCTTCGGTTGACTGATTCTAATGGAACTGGTCACAACCCTGAATAAACTAAATGTATAGAGAATGTTATAGAGCATTTGTGGGGTTTGTGGAATTGCTAATTGAATGAATGGAAACACAGCTGACCCCTGACCCCTGACCCCCCCTGACCTCACTCCACACAGGCACATCCTGATCTGCCTGGCGGCGTACCTGGGCTGCGTGTGCTTCGCCTACTTTGACGTGGCGGCTGAGGCCCCGGAGCAGGGCCCCGTCATCCTGTTCTGGCCCAGCGAGAAGTGGGCCTTCATCGGGGTACCCTACGTCACCCTCCTGTGCGCCCACAAAAAGCCTTCCATTAAGGTGACATGACCCTACCCGCGTCCCCCTCACCTGCCCGGGACAACTCCAACCGCCAGGAAGAGTCCATTTCTGCACGCTCCCCCCCGACAGACAGACAGACAGACAGACAGACACATGCATACACGCACACGGAATTACCCTCCTGCCAAATTTACCCTGCTGTCCAGCTGGGTTTTTACCATGTCCTTCTATCAGCGGAGGTCTGCAGGCTGCGTTACTGTCTGAGAGAGACTCCCAGTCACTGATCAGCCTCAGATCGCTCAACACTGCCATGTCTTTACCTGCAGCAGGGTACATATTCTCAGACCCTCATGTCTGTACCTGCAGCAGGGTACATATTCTCAGACCCTCATGTCTGTACCTGCAGCAGGGTACATATTCTCAGACCCTCGTGTCTGTACCTGCAGCAGGGTACATATTCTCAGACCCTCTTTAAAGGGGGTCTGTTCTTGCTTTCAGAATGTTCTCATGCACCTTGAAGGTTCCGGTACCTTCTGCTCTTCCTGCCTCAGGTTCTAACAGTGAGACAGGTCATTACCACACTACGTACCGCAGTGCCTGTGTCTCAAACCGCATACTTCCATGCTCCGAGCACGCATCCATGTTGGAGTGTGAGTCCAAACCGAAGTATGGTAGTGCGGAGCATGGATAAAGTACCCGTATGCGTGCTCCGTTTGCCCAAAATCTGAAGTATGCATCGATGCGTGCTCTGACCGGGATAACTCCCATAATTCCTTTCGAGAAAAAGTTCAAGGCCAAACATTTCCCATCTTAATGGAGGACGACAGTGGCGATATCTAGCTTAACAATGTAACTAACTTTAGATATCTTAGTAAATATGTAAATTGCAATGCAATTTGCAAGCTATTAAATGACATAATGTAACTAGATGTCTTAGCCAGATAATAATGCCATTAGTAAAAGACACAGCGATACTAAAACATGAATACTATTAAATATTGGCAGTCCTATAAGATCCAATTTAGACTACTTGCTTGCTGGATATCAACCCAGTTAGCTAGCGTCGCACTAGATAACGTTAGATAATGTTAGAATACCCTCAGGATAGTATACCCTCAGTAGCCTCGTGTCGTGTCCGTTCACTGTAAGTTATCCAATGCTGCAATCAATATCTTCATATCGCAGCCTTCCACTGTCCCGTCTTCTGGCATAGCTACGAACGCTAGCATAAAGGAGAGTTCATATGAACTGGCTAACGTTATAACAAATAATACATGTTGCTGATATTAACATTACTAATATATTTCAGTAACATTTAGCTAACAAACAAACATTATTCCTCTTGGGTGTGCGCACTGATATCATCGGAATGTCCTCGATAGTTACGGCAAAGGTGAAAGGTTATGGGTCAGATGTACTGTGAACAAAGTGCGTCCCACGACTGAGCAAAACTTTCCGTGCGTCCGTGCGTCCGTGCTCCAGAGTTCAAACCCCCAAGCCTTGTCTGGAGTGCGTAGTCAGGAGCGCGGTAGCACGGAGCACGGGAGTATGCACTTTGAGACACCGCATGTGTGTATGGGGACTGTAATACCTTTGTATGAAGTCTTTTATGAAGTAATGATGTATGCTGGTCTGTTGCTTCTGACAACCAGATTGGGTGTTTTTTTTTATTTTTTATACCTGGCAAAGTCGAAGCAAATGATATAAGAAGGAATGCTAATTTCAATTAATTTTATCTCATTGAGTGACTCAAAAGAGAAGGAAAGTGTTAAAATATATGCAGGTTTTTTAAGTGTTCCCATATGGAAATGTAATATACTGCAGTATATTTAAAATATATTGTGAAGATAATTTTGATATATTTACAATATACTGCAGCATATTCTATTTCCATAGGGGTTAATAATTATGGTTCTCACATTTTAATGTGTTCATGTTTTCAGGTCATTATCTTTTGCAGTGTTAAATGTTGAGCCATTTTACTAGAACTAAATTATGTTAATATATAAAGGGATATTTATGGAATATATATATTTTTATTGGCAGAATTTTTTAGTTTGATGATGTGTTCTGGATTTCTTGGTGAAAGGGGAGGAGCCAGTTGCCATGGTGTTATTCGTTGGCTTTTTACAAGGAAGCCTGGCAAGCTGACCTAACTTCAGTCATTCAAATGTAAACACTGCAGCATACATATCATTAAATAATAGAATGATGCAATGCTTTTTTTAAAAATTTGCTTGTAAATGGCTGCATATTATATTGAAGATTCTAAAGAAATGTTGTATGTTTTGATTAGCAAAGAAAAACCCCTGGTTTTGTGTATTAGTACAGATCGAGGTCTTTGGAGGAACCCCTGGTTTTGTGTATTAGTACAGATCGAGGTCTTCGGAGGAACCCCTGGTTTTGTGTATTAGTACAGATCGAGGTCTTCGGAGGAACCCCTGGTTTTGTGTATTAGTACAGATCGAGGTCCTTTGAGGAACCTCTGGTTTTGTGTATTAGTACAGATCCTTTTTTTGCTTTATGGCACTTCCCTGGGACAGTGTTATCATATCTGCTGAGGTCCATGTTGGCCCGGCTTCCTGAGGTTTAGGGGATTTTTGTGTCAGTTATCAGGGTCTCAGAGTGAAGCCTCCTAGCATCGTACAGTGAGATATACAGTCTCTCAGGCCAGAGAGACATGGTACTGTGGCTTCATGTTGGAATCCATCAGAGGCGCTGCAATGGGGATGGGAACTTGGCCCAAAACAAGATCCTGTTCCCATCTCCCAACACTAACCTGGGGACCATTCCCTCACAGGTCCCTGAGTGTATTTGGTTAGTAGTAGATCAAAGCCTTTTAGGTTCTAGGCATTTTGATGTATCAGTAAAAGAAAATGCCAACAGGATGCTGGGACATATAGCCAAAAGTATAAATCCAAGGAAGTGATACTTCCTTTGTCAGACCACACATAGAGTACTGTGTGCAGTTCTGGGCACCGTATTACAAAAAAGATATAGAGGCTCTGGAAAAAGTTAAAAGAAGGGCAACTAAAATAGTTCCTTGTATGAAAGATAAAAGTTATGAGGAAAGACTTAAGATACTTAATCTCTTTAAGCTTAATAAAAGGAGACTTAGAGGTGATTTGATCGATGCTTTTAAATGTATAAAAGGGTTTAACAAAGTGAACTGACAAGAGATTCTTCAGGTTGAGTTCTCTCAGTAGAATGAGTGGGCACAGATGGACATTTGTAAAGGGTAAATCCTGCACAGACACCAGAAAGTATTTCTTCACACAGAAAGTAATCTAAACTCTGGGTGTTTTCAAGAACAGGCTTGATACGGTGCTGGATACTATCAAATCAAGTTTGTAGGTAAATGGTGAGCACTCGGTATCCTTTAGTGGTAGGAAAATGGCGAGCATTGTTGGGCTGAATGGCCTGTTCTCATCATGTTATGTTATATCTCTCCAAATTCTCTCTTCCCCACTGATTGCTGTCCATCTCTCTCTCTCCCCTTCTCTCTCCATCTCTCTCTCGCTCCATCCCTTCCCTCCCTCTCTTCTCTCTCACTCCAGCATGTATTCAGGACAAACGAGCAGTTTGCACAAAATATATTTATATTTATTTTTATAATTGTAAACATTTTTTGTAGACATGTTTGTAATATCAATAATAGATCCTTTCTTATTTCCTGTATATTTATACATTTTATTATATAAAATAAAATTATTTTGTGAAGTGCTCAACAATCACAGTGCTGGTGTTTTATTTCCCAACAGCCCAAGGAGTATAGGAGGTACTCGCAGGGAATTATATATTTTTGGTCATATTTTATTTATTTATGAGCTTAATAACAGTCATGTCTGTTTCCAGCAATGTAGCCTGAACTATGCTAAGCTGATTTACATCCAAAACAAAAACCCCCATGGGTTGTGTTCTTAAGTACTCCTAGCCTGCTAGTGTTATTAAGTACTCCTAGCCTGCTAGTGTTATTAAGTACTCCTAGCCTGCTAGTGTTATTAAGTACTCCTAGCCTGCTAGTGTTATTAAGTACTCCTAGCCTGCTAGTGTTCTTAAGTACTCCTAGCCTGCTAGTGTTATTAAGTACTCCTAGCCTGCTAGTGTTATTAAGTACTCCTAGCCTGCTAGTGTTATTAAGTACTCCTAGCCTGCTAGTGTTCTTAAGTACTCCTAGCCTGCTAGTGTTCTTAAGTACTCCTAGCCTGCTAGTGTTCTTAAGTACTCCTAGCCTGCTAGTGTTATTAAGTACTCCTAGCCTGCTAGTGTTATTAAGTACTCCTAGCCTGCTAGTGTTCTTAAGTACTCCTAGCCTGCTAGTGTTCTTAAGTACTCCTAGCCTGCTAGTGTTATTAAGTACTCCTAGCCTGCTAGTGTTCTTAAGTACTCCTAGCTTGCTAGTGTTCTTAAGTACTCCTAGCTTGCTAGTGTTCTTAAGTACTCCTAGCTTGCTAGTGTTCTTAAGTACTCCTAGCCTGCTAGTGTTATTAAGTACTCCTAGCATGCTAGTGTTCTTAAGTACTCCTAGCCTGCTAGTGTTCTTAAGTACTCCTAGCCTGCTAGTGTTCTTAAGTACTCCTAGCCTGCTAGTGTTCTTAAGTACTCCTAGCCTGCTAGTGTTATTAAGTACTCCTAGCCTGCTAGTGTTATTAAGTACTCCTAGCCTGCTAGTGTTATTAAGTACTCCTAGCGTGCTAGTGTTATTAAGTACTCCTAGCGTGCTAGTGTTATTAAGTACTCCTAGCGTGCTAGCAGTGGCTAATATGCTGATGAAAACCCGGCTGCACGGGTTCATTTCCAGGCAGAAACACATGCGCTGTAAAGGCTCAGATGTGTGTGTGCCCCCTAGCGTGGAAGCTTGTTCCTCCGTGTACTGTGGGACGAGTGTTCCCGTGGAAGCTGGAAGGCCCCATCGCCGTAGCGACCAGCTCCGACCCCCAAACAGGAAGCACATACTGACCTTCCCTCCTGACCTCCAGAGGCAGAACTCCAGGAACTGGATTCGGAGAGCGGTCATGGAATTTAAATGTTTGTGGTGAGTGGTTACCCCAGGGAGAAATTCCTACCCCTGACCAATGCATCCAGAGTTCTGACGTTCCCAGCATTTTAGCATGAGCATGACCAAGACCAGCCCCCACCCCATCCCGTTTTGGAGACCAGATAGTGGGAATTAATTAAATAACCTTTAGGGAATGAAATTAGCTGAGTGGTTGCCCCCCCACCCCCCCCCCCCCCCCCCCCAGCGCTGCTTATCCCATTTCTGTTTGGCTATTTAAAATGATGTAATAATAGGATTGTGCGGCTTCTGATTATGATGCAATAATAGGACTGTTTGGCTGTTGAGTATGATGTAATAATCGGAGATTTGGCCTTTTCCTCTGTAGACACTGTGTCACTAATGTTGGGATCATATGATGGAACAGGCAAATATTCCCACCAAAGTCTGTTTACCCTTATATGGGCATGCTCAGTGGATCAGGAAGAGAAAAACTGGATTTTCCAGCCATTACTGTGTTTAACGTAAAATGTAAAATGTATTATTTGCAAATATGAGAACCACCAAATTGCCAGAAAGGGAGTCGGGACCCTGGTAGAAATGTAGAAATGCTTTCGTGACTCTGGTTACGGCAGATGGAAAACGCAAATCGACTGCACACAGAGGAAACCACTCCAAGTCAAATTAGGTGCAAAGAAGCTGCTATGTCTCTGTTCTCTGTGAATGTTAGAGGCATGCTCTGTGCACCAACTCAGCCAAATTATTGGCAAAAAATAATGAGCAACAAGGTTTTACCCCTAGGGGGCACCAAATTGCCTTTGGGGTGGTGTCCTTCAGCAGAGCGGCCAAAACAGGGCAAGATCACAAATATGCAATTAGAATGTTCTTACCTCAACATTATAATGCTGATATAACAATCACTACTGGTATTGGAAAGCAATGGAGTTGTAGAACACTGATTTAGAATTTTGAAAAAAAAACCTACTCTTCAAAGGGTTTATTGTAAATTAAACTGTTGTGAAATGTTGCATGTCGGGACACAGCTTTCAGCTGCTATTTACGAGCTTATAAATTAAAAGCAGCCATAATACCAAACCCATAAATGATTGGCCAATAGACAGGTAGCAGTTGGCATGAAATCCAGAAACACACCCCTGATCAAATGTTTGCTTTCGTGATCTTGAAAAAGACGTGTGCGGACTGGAATCTGACAAAATGTTTGGACTGAAATATTGGTCATAAGAGCGGAACTGTAGGAATCCCAAACAACAAACGAATGTGGACTGATCAAATCAATCAATCAATCAAGATCAGCTGGGCTCTGTGTGAGAGGGAGGGAAACAGAGAGACAGAGGGAGACAGAGGGAGACAGAGGGAGACAGAGGGAGACAGAGGGAGACAGAGGGAGACAGAGGGAGACAGAGGGAGACAGAGGGAGACAGAGGGAGACAGAGGGAGAGAGAGGGAGGGAGACAGAGGGAGAGAGGGAGGGAGACAGAGGGAGAGAGGGAGGGAGAGAGAGGGAGAGAGAAGGGAGGGAAACAGAGGGAGAGAGACAGAGGTTGAGAGAGGAGGGAGAGAGAAGGGAGAGAGAGGGAGAGAGAGACAGACAGAGGCTGTTTCTGAATCGGCACCCTTCCGTACTATTAGGTAGGCCTGTTGAGTAGACAGGATGAAAAAGTTAAGTAGGCAAAATTTTCTCTAAATATAATATTCTATATCGCGGGCCGGTGTGTATGCAGGTTTAACTCCAGGCCTCGCCAGCCGGTGTGTATGCAGGTTTAACTCCAGGCCTTGTGGGCCGGTGTGTATGCAGGTTTAACTCCAGGCCTCGCCGGCCGGTGTGTATGCAGGTTTAACTCCAGGCCTCGCCGGCCGGTGTGTATGCAGGTTTAACTCCAGGCCTTGCGGGCCGGTGTGTATGCAGGTTTAACTCCAGGCCTCGCCGGCCGGTGTGTATGCAGGTTTAACTCCAGGCCTCACCGGCCGGTGTGTATACAGGTTTAACTCCAGGCCTCGTGGCCGGTGTGTATGCAGGTTTAACTCCAGGCCTTGTGGGCCGGTGTGTAATAATAATAAATAAACTTTATATAGCACCTTTCATACAACAAGTAGCAGACCAAAGTGCTTCACACTAGGGAAATAATAATAAACAGTTAAAACAGGAAAATATTGGATAAAACAATATAACATATAACATTAATATAACAAAACACAATGAAATAAAAGACAATATAACGGAATAAAACAAATCTGAAGAAAAAATAAAGTAAAATAAATAAAATAAAAATAAAATAAAATCTTGATTTGGGAAAAAAAACAAAAACAATATAAAACATTTTTTTTTAAAAAGGGATAAAACAAAATGCAATAAAACAATGAAATACAAGACAATATGTATATTTATAAAACAAGTAAAAGCAAAATACAAGTAAAAACTAAAATAGGATACAATCAAGTAAAAGCCATCCTAAAGAAGTACGTTTTCAGAAGGCTTTTAAAAAGTGCTACATTTACAACTCCAGGCCTCGCGGGGCCGGTGTGTATGCAGGTTTAACTCCAGGCCTCGCGGGCCGGTGTGTATGCAGGTTTAACTCCAGGCCTCGCGGGTCGGTGTGTATGCAGGTTTAACTCCAGGCCTCGCGGGTCGGTGTGTATGCAGGTTTAACTCCAGGCCCCGTGGGCCGGTGTGTATGCAGGTTTAACTCCAGGCCTCGCGGGTCGGTGTGTATGCAGGTTTAACTCCAGGCCTTGCGGGCCGGTGTGTATGCAGGTTTAACTCCAGGCCTCGTGGGCCGGTGTGTATGCAGGTTTAACTCCAGGCCCCGTGGGCCGGTGTGTATGCAGGTTTAACTCCAGGCCTCGCAGGGCCGGTGTGTATGCAGGTTTAACTCCAGGCCTCGTGGGCCGGTGTGTATGCAGGTTTAACTCCAGGCCCCGTGGGCCGGTGTGTATGCAGGTTTAACTCCAGGCCTCGCAGGGCCGGTGTGTATGCAGGTTTAACTCCAGGCCTCGCGGGCCGGTGTGTATGCAGGTTTAACTCCAGGCCTTGTGGGCCGGTGTGTATGCAGGTTTAACTCCAGGCCTCGCGGGCCGGTGTGTATGCAGGTTTAACTCCAGGCCTTGTGGGCCGGTGTGTATGCAGGTTTAACTCCAGGCCTCGCGGGCCGGTGTGTATGCAGGTTTAACTCCAGGCCTCGCGGGCCGGTGTGTATGCAGGTTTAACTCCAGGCCTCGCGGGCCGGTGTGTATGCAGGTTTAACTCCAGGCCTCGTGGGGCCGGTGTGTATGCAGGTTTAACTCCAGGCCTCGTGGGGCCGGTGTGTATGCAGGTTTAACTCCAGGCCTCGTGGGGCCGGTGTGTATGCAGGTTTAACTCCAGGCCTCGCAGGGCCGGTGTGTATGCAGGTTTAACTCCAGGCCTCGCGGGCCGGTGTGTATGCAGGTTTAACTCCAGGCCTCGTGGGGCCGGTGTGTATGCAGGTTTTTGCTGCCAGTTACAAATGAGTTAATTAACATTTACATGATCTGATATTTTATCTACATTCCACAATATGAAAAGCAGCTGATGAATGTTCTTCTGTTGGTATGCATGCATTGTAGCATTTTGTTGTGGTCTAATTTACGAGTGAGTGGGTGTATATGACTAATTAGCTGATTGAGCCAGGGTAACTGGTGGCAGTAAAAACCTGCATACACACCGGCCGCGAGGCCTGGATTTGCCCACCCATGCTAAGCAGTGCACATTAAACAGCACACTTCTGCCAGTGCACTGTACACAGGAAACAGTGCAGTAGATTGGCTGTGTCCCAATGAGTCCAAAGAGTGAGAGAGATTAGAGCAAGAGACTGATTTAGAAGAACAGGATGTTGATGGGTAAGGATCACGATGCATGATGACTCATTGATGACTCACTAAGAGTCACAGGGCTCAGACTCAGCTGTGACACATCCTCCCTCCTGGTCACCATGGAAACAGAAAGCACAACACCAGGGATACTTATCAAAATTCTTTTTATTTTTTTAAGATTTACAACCACACAAAGCTCCACCAGAGTTGTGAATAGACTTATTTACATAAAACAGCCAATACGAGTTTACTGGAAAACTGAAAACAAGTTCAAATTACAATATTTAAGGTGTAAGATCACAAATATGGGATTAGAATGTTAACTGAACATTCTCATGCTGATGTAACAATCACTACTTGTAACTGAAACCAATGGAGTTCGAGAACACTGGCTTAGAATTTTGAAGAAACAATCCAAAAAAAACTATTCTAAACCTAGGGTTCAGAAAAATTATATATATATATAAACAAAATAAAAGTAATACAATTAAAAACAGATATAGTCCAGTGCATTGACTTTTATTTATTTTTAAATGTTACACTGCAGTGTTCAGGACAGCTGCCGCCTCTCCCACACGCTAGCCCTGTGATTGGCCTGCAGGAGGGGACTGATGATGTCACTGGCCGTCTGAACCCTCCTCCTGAATCTGTCCCTATCCCTGGCCATCTCCAGCCAGCAGGACCCGTCCCGCGCAGCCCGGCTGGCAAACCCCCAAGCCACCAGGGGGCACACTACCACCTCCTCACTGAAACACACCTAAGAGCAGGAAAATTGGAGAATAAGAAACATTACAGACCTTCAGCATTTATACACAATCTTTCCTGACTGATGTCACTTCTGATTCAATGCATTTACACAAGTTACCCTGGGGTAACGGTTAGTGATGTAAAGATTTTTTTAAATTATTTTTTTGCACTGTGTAAGACATAAAAGGTCAAGGACTGAGAACATCTCATCTCCAAACACCCCCTCTAATCACACACATCACTGCTGAACATTGTCTCCTGATATCAGCTGTCCTGAATGCAAAAGCTCTTGCGTGCGTGCTTACCACAGAGCAAAGTCCCTCTGCCTCTGGTTTAAACATTAAGGAGAAATCCCAGGCCTCTTTAAAATTGACTAAAGATGACAACCTATTGGCTCGATAGTCAGTTAGGAACTGCACGAGGTGAACAGAGGTGCACTGAACTCTCCCACCATGGTCTCCATTACAGCCCATGAACAATTCATATCAATCTCCTCAGTGGGTTGACTCTTACATCAGCCTCACAACAACTCATCAGTGTGCTGCAGTCATTCTTTATTTAACCAACTGGGAGAAATCAGCTCTTCTGCTGTGAAGGCTCAGGGAATCATGGGACAGCATTATGTAGCCAATCAGACGTAGCTGGTATAATCTGCCCACGATATGGGCTGCAATGACGAAACATGTTTCACAGAGTTGCAGCGCCCGCGTACACACACACGTACACACACACGTACACACACACGTACACACACACGTACACACACACGTACACACACACACACACACACAGGTGATGCAACTAAAGAACCCACATGAAGGAACATGTGGTGATGTCACAAAGCAAGCAGACTGCTCATTTGAATAATCCCGCCCCCTTTTACCCTTTTGCCTGCTTTGGTCCCTGCCTGTGGGGGGTTGGCCCATTCGCTCTCTCCCTCCGTCTCCCTCCTCCCCTCAGCGGTGGGGGGAGGCGTGGCCGTGCTCAACTCGTCCGTCTCCGGAACCCTTCCCTTCTTCTCAGCGGGAGAGGAGAGGCGGAAAGGGTTGGACGGGTCACTGCTACAGAGGAAGTGTTCCCAGAGCTCGGAGTCCACCTCATCATCATCTTCTTCATCATCATCATCAGACCAGTCTTCATCATCAGACCAGTCCTCATCCTCTTCTTCCTCCTGCTCCCCATCTGAGTCCAGGCTGTGGGGTGTGGGGGTGTGGCACGCAGATCTCCTCCCAGCAGGGGTGAGGAAGAGGAGCAAAGGTTCAGGGGCGGGGTCTGAGAGGTCGGCAGGGTTGCTGGGCAACTCCTCGTCCTCAGACTCCCACTCCAGCCAATCAGAGAGGTCCAGCTCACCCTCCTCTTCCTCCTCACAGAACTTCACATCAGGGGCCAAAACATCCTCCTCTTCACAGAACTTCACATCAGGGGCCAAAACCTCCTCTTCCTCTTCGCAGAACTTCATATTGGGGGCCAAAACCTTAAGATGTGTGTCCGAGTTCCACTCCAAACCAGCAGTCTCTCCCCCCTGCTCTGTGGCGCCTCCTGTTGGGCTCAGCGTGCTCCTCTTGGCCAGCAGAGCCAGGGCCCGGCCCTTACCCGCCTGGGCAGGGGACGCAGCCGAACGCATAAAGACCTCCATGACAGCCCCACAGCGCTCCACAATTTTGGAAACCATGGCCCGAAGGCAACGAACAGCCCTGCGCAGCACCCGGAACGCCGGCATTCCCAGAGGCCTCTTTACCGGTTTCGGGAATTCCTGGGGGACTGGCATCCTCATCGTGGGAAGACTATGCTCCTGTCTCATCGTCACAACAGTGTCGGATGGCCAGTGGGTCAGAGTGGGATACAACAGCAGCAAGGGCTGATGGGACTGATTCGCTGCTGGTGCCATGTCGGTCATTCACATACTGCAGAGGGGAAAAACAGGCTCACGTTATGGAAGTTCAATACACTGGCCTAACCTGGCAACAGTTAAATCCAGAGAAAAGTTAACATTCTGGTACCGCTAGCACGAGTTCAATCATCTTAGTTTGTTTTTTAGGATTCTCTATTATTATTGAAGTGAATAAACAAAAATAGTACATATACATCTTATTTGTATATACATATACAAATAAGACTATCAAAACAATAAAAACGCAGAAGAGGAAAAGGCAAGAGAATTTGCAATCTCGCGCACTGAACGCTAACGTTACCAAAGGAATTCATTACGGTGATAGGCTAATCAGGAAGAAATGAGACAGGTGACATTCTACAGAGCTAATCTGTGATTAATCATTTTACCGCACCCCCCAAGAAGACAGTCAATTGGCAGTTTTCCATTAAGGTATGGATCAGATTGTTTGCCAGGACAAAATGGCATTTTACTAACCAATTTAGCAACGTACAGGCATAAAGCCAACTATGTTTAAGTTAAAACTCTAGAGGAATCTCCAAACGAGACGGATACTTGCAATACAGTTTAACGTCAACTAACCGTCTTTCAAATATTTCAGCCTGTAGCTTGGAAATCACTCCAGTGAAGATTAGGTGTTCGTCGATTGAAACAATCTTGCTTCTCAACGGCACTCGGTGTCTTCAGAAAGCGAATAAACACGTTCGCCTGCTCGATCAAACAATCCATTTTCTGCGATTTCAGTGCGTAGGAACTCCGACAATACATTGTTTTTGACTGACGACTGTTGTTTGTTTTCATTGTTGTGTTTATCAGTTTAAAATGGATGGTGGTGTTGCGCACATCCCATTTATAGTGGGTCCTACGTTTTCTCGACGGGCGGGGCATGAGCCGACGTAGCCAATCAAAATATAGCAGAGTTGTTTTCGAGAATATTTCCGAAACGTCACGTACGGGATTTTACGTGCCGAATGCCATTCCTTTTGTGGGTGTGGATCGAGAAAATAAAGACCAGTAAGATGAAAACTGAAACAATGCAGTTCGGTAAAACACTCTTCTTTTCACTTTCGTTAAATAATGTAAAACAGAAATATTTTGATATGTTTTACTCCGGGGCTGGTTATGTACAGGCTCGGGTTGAAATTTTTGATCACAAAAAAACAGACATTTGAAATGAGATGGGCACAGAACAAAAGCACTTGACCAGATATTTTTATTCCAATTTTAAATAGACCAAATTACAGTAATTTAAAATAAATTGGTATGGTAGAAAAACATAACAGGATGGACCACGTGCCAGTAGCCTACAATTAAAGGTATACTATGTAGTTTCATTGTAAACAACTCGTTCTTTGTTTACATTCAAATTTTCTCCCCAAAAAATATTATATGTGTCCTTGTGGCCTAATAAACATGTTTTTTTTCGCAATGTGTTTTTTTTGTTAATGTTTTTAATGTTACACTGTTGACATCCCGCCGCCATTTTTAAAGCCAGAAATAGCTAAAATGGTGTAAACGTCATGAATGGGCGGTTCCTGCTCATTTGATTGACATGGCCAGGCCATGTGGGCATGCTTCTATGTAAACTCTTATTTTAGCTTAGGACCGAAACATGCCTCACGCATAACGTAGCAGCTATCGATAGCTAAGGCTATCTATTGCCATGATGTTTGTTTATTGTTGACAATAGTCTATGTATCATGTTTGACCAAACCTTGATCATATAAATGGAGACTATGTTACATGCTCAAAGCATATAAATTAGTAATCTTAGCTATTGCTCTGTAAATTTGACCACTGTTCATTTTCATAAAATAATTCAAAATCATAATTTTGTAATTCTGCTCGGTTCATTCTGTAGCCATTAACATCCAGTGGTCGCGGCCCCAGAGTAAGAGTGAGGGGCAGTCATTACATAAACATTACATTACAGTCATTTAGCAGACGCTTTTATCCAAAGCGACAATCGTGTTCGTGGTGGGCGAGGCAGGGCCAGGGGAAGAGGACAGCTTGATCAGAGTGACCGTGATAGTCAACAGACTCCGGGAGGAGAAACATTGCCATCGGAGCAGCGCTTTATCACAAAATGCGAAAAATACAATCAAATCAGAAATAAATATTTTCCCAAAATAAATCAGAGATACCCTCAATTAAAAAATTTCACAGACATCCAAAAACTCCCCATCCTCTTAGGAGAGGAGAGGAAGGTGCTGTGACCTGGCAGCACAATATATACACTACTCACAAAAAGTTAGGGATATTTGGCTTTCGGGTGAAATTTATGGAAAATGTAAGTTCACGCTACAGTGATATTATACGTATCATGAAAGTAGGGCATTTAAGTAGAAGCATGCAATGGTGATTTCCTCATCTCAAACAATTTATTGAAACAAAAGCCAACAACAGTGGTGGGTATACCACAACAAAAATGTCAATGTCTCAATAACTTGTCATGTGCCCTTGAGCATCAATTACAGCTTGACAACGACGTCTCATGCTGTTCACAAGTCGACTTATTGTCTGCTGAGGCATGGCATCCCACTCTTCTTGAAGGGCGGCCCTCAGGTCATTGAGGTTCTGGGGTACAGAGTTACGAGCCTCTACACGGTGAGTCAGCTGATCCCATAGGTTTTCTATGGGATTCAGGTCTGGAGAAAGTGCAGGCCACTCCATTTGAGGTACCCCAGTCTCCAGCAGCCTTTCCCTAATGATGCGACCTCGATGAGCTGGAGCATTGTCGTCCATGAAGATGAAATTAGGCCTGTGTTGTTCATGCAGGGGCACAATGACTGGATTAATGATGTTATTCAGGTAGTATGGGCTTGTCACTGTACCATTCACAAAGTGTAGGGCAGTTCTGTATTGACTAGACACACCTGCCCACACTGTAACACCGCCACCACCAAAGGGTCGTCTGGTGACAACAGTGGCTGATGCATAGCGCTCTCCTTGACGTCTCCAACATCGTTGGCGGCCATCATTTCTGCTCAACGTGAATCGACTTTCATCAGAGAACAGCACTGAGGCCCACTGGTCCCTCGTCCAGCGTAAATGCTCCCTGGCCCATGCAAGATGATGACGCCTGTGCCTGGTGGTGTGGTCAGGTACCCTTGCAGGTCGTCTAGCACGCAGACCACGCTGATGTAAACGGTTTCGAATGGTCTGACGTGACACTTGGGTGCCTCTCACCTCCCTTAAATGTGCCTGGAGTTGAGTGGCATTCATCATCCGGTTCCGCAGGGCACTGTTCACAATGAAGCGGTCATCAGTGTGGGATGTGGCCAAAGGACGTCCACTTCTATGCCTTTCTGTGACTCTTCCAGTCTCTCTGTATCTCTGTTGCAACCTGCTGATGACACTCTGTGACACTCTAAGCTCAGTGGCCACTTCCCTCTGAGAACATCCTGTTTGAAGCCTCGCAATGGCGAGGTACTGTTGATCAATTGTTAGGTGTCGTCTTGGTCTCATGATGTCAAAATGTGAACAGCATGATGAAGAGGACTGTTTAAATACCAATTCTAATTGAACCAGGAAATTTATTGGTCGATTCATGGATCAAACACCTGTTGTGAATTTTGCCGTTCAGCTCCTTGTTAGAGAACAGCAAGTTGTGCAAAAAGTACTGAAACATTGAATAGTTGGACATGTGCATTCAAAAGTTTAGAGAAGGTCAAATTAATTTCACCTGTAAAGGTTATAGTGCATTTTAGGTTCATCCTGAAATTTCACCCGAAAGCCGAATATCCCTAACTTTTTGTGAGTAGTGTACCTGCCTGCCATCGTCTTAGGGACAGTGAGTGACAGAGATCATTATAAACCAATTCAAATTTTTTATATTTATTATATTCACTTTATAAGATCATATGTGATCATCATTATCATTTCTATTGATAATTATTATTATTTTTAATTGTACTATATTGTTTTACATTATTGTTATTTCTAAATCCATAATCAAAGAAAACTTCTTGTTTTCGTGTATGGTTACTGTTCATTCGTTTCTAGTCTTTGCTGTTTTGTATTGTTCAGAGTTAGATGTATGTCTTCGACTGTTTTAATGCAGTATGCTTTGACAATACAGATTCAGTGTCTTGTCATGCCAATAAAGCAAATTGAATTGAGTCCACGGTCAGAGAAAATGTGTGAAACGTCACCACAATGCTCGTGCGTTGTAGTGCGCGTCTGAGAAGAACACGTGATAAGCAATTTTCTGGGAGCCCTTTTGTGCTACGTGCTCAATATTGCTATCTAGTGTTCTGAAACTACATAGTATACCTTTAAGAGCCGAAAGTCTCAGCACTCCAAACCAATCTAGCCTAGGAGAAAGAAGGCAAGAAAAAAACTCTGTAAAATGCAATTTGTTGGGAATTTATTGGGATAAACTTCAGGAGTTGACAAGGCCAAAATAACAAACACACACTACATGAGAGGGGAAGATGTCTACCTAACCTATGTCGTGGATTTTTCCCTTTCAACCCACAGTGAGCAAGTCTGTCCAAACAGAACCACAACAAAACCATGTAATAGAATAAGAAAAATAATTTCAGTTTATTTGGAGATAAACTCAGAATGAGAGAGAGTCTTACCAGAATCTCTCTAACTTGAAAACAGAATACAGAGGACATTTATACACAATCTATTATTGCTTTACTGATTTGCCACAAGGGGCGGTTTCTAAACATACAGAGACAAGGGTATCCATTTCTTGGTGTTTAGTCTTTCGATAACCTCTAACCTTCAAACCAAGTAACGAAAACATCCATCTCACAGACTGCCTGTCTCTGCAGATTGTGAAGGAGAGGCACAGAGGGAGTGAAAACACAGCAGGCCTGCTTAAAGCCTACTCAGTGTTCACAGAGAATACATTGTTTAATTACTTAACTCAATATAATTGATCTACTATATTAAATGCTTGTCTCTATGTTAATACACACACATTGTAAGACAGAAAATTCCTTCACATTTCCCTCCTTTTATCATTCAATGATAACAAACAATTTTCTGTTACAATCTACCTAATGTACTTAATCAATTAGTAAGTTATTCATTTTAATAACATCATAAATGATTACATGATTATACAGACCAAATACAATAATCTCGTGTGGATATGTACAATACTCCAATAATCCAGGGGGAATTGAAAAACCGGCAGATTCAGGACTTATATGGGACAAAACTAGCATAGAGCCAGAAAAACCAATCAATTCCGGAAAAAATAATCCCCCGACCCCCCTTAGGGCAATCAAGCATCGCTTCCGGATATCAGCAAATATCGCACATCATCCATCTTTGATTAATAACAAGAATCAACATAGGAAAAATAAAAATATAAGAAATGAAATCATAGTGAATATAGTAACAGGATAGAATATAATTGATTATAAAAAGAATTTTCACTATAATGTACTACTGATTATTTTAACATATAAAATTACTACTATCAAGAGAAAGTCTGAAAGAAAAGAAAGATAAAAAATAAAAACCCATCATGTAATGGAGACTTTTCACAACTCCTGGAATGTCGACCTTTTAACTCTCTTCACATTACAACACTGTCTGTCTTCCCACCAACCATGTGACAGGGTGGGTACATAATTCAGGCCTATACTTTATATAGGGCCGTCAGTAAACTCAGGAAGTTGTCGGAGAAGGAATACATTATCTTGTTCAGGATCAGGAACATATTGCCGTAAGTATTGACCTATAGCAGCTTGGGTGAGGAATCACATATGTGGCAACGAGGGCGCAAACTCTACTCCAGTCAGGGGGGAGAGCAGAGTCCACAAAGCAATTACCAATCAGATAACAGTCGACTTCCAAGGCGAGAGGATGGTGTTATCCCGGAACAGTTTGCAGTTTGTTCCCTATTCCAAGGTAATGAGATTGCGTGTGACCAGTTCTTCCTGCATATGTCATCAGCCATGTCAGGGTAGTCTCTGCAGGGACTGGGTGAGAACTCAGTCCCACCAAACATGTTGAGAGGTCGTTCTTCAGATTCTGCACCTGAAGAAGAGGGCCTGCTGTGGAATGAGGCATGTGAGAGCAAACATAACAAGACTGGTTAAAGTGCTGCTTTGCAGTTCATTCAGCATAACGCCACCAAGAGTTAGTAGCATAATGATGCTTCACAGTTCCTGGTGTCAGCCAAGCTTCATTCCCAGTGGTGACATACCTTTTAGGCCTTTTAGTCATTACAACAGTACCGTTTAGTTCACTGGTGTTAATGGTGTAGAATGTCTCATGAATCAGGATAATGGGCAGAACAATGATGAGTGTAATGAGGCCTAGTAGCAATAGGCCTACCTTCAGGCTGCAGCCTAATCTTCTCAAAGGGTTGTACCCCTCGGTGTTCCTGCTGTCGTCTGGCATGTTGGGAGCAGATATTACCGTCACGTGCTCCTTGAAGTGGTGGTTCTCTGAGTTTTTAAACTCCGTGAGAACTTAGTTGTCCCTGCGCGTCGGTCGAGGTGGGTCTCTCACCCTTATCCCTCCTTTGGCACTGGTGGAGCTCTTTTGCAGTGGCTGGCGTGGACCCAAGAAGCACGGCCTTCCACTCGCACGGCTGTGGGTGTGGTGAGTAGTATCTGGAAAGGACCCCTCCACCTGGCCTGGTGCCACTTCTTCCTTCTGAAGTCTTTTATCACCACCCAGTCTCCTGGCCGCAGGTCATGTAGAGGCCCGCTGGCTGGGTCTGAACTCCCGGCAGTGCGCACCTTTTGCTGTGCATCAAGGAGTAGTTTTGATGCTCTCGAATCTGTTGGCATATTTGTAGCCTTTGGCAAAGCTGCAAATGTATCACTAATCCTTATTTTCTATTACTTTCCAACCTTAGCATGCTAAAAACATACCTTATTTCCCTCCGAATCCTCCATGAGCAGGTGAATATGCCTTCCTGCTTCTAAATCAAAATAAGAATTATGGTTTAAAATATGTAATTTCACCTTTCACTTGCATTCCCTGCTGAAAATTCCAGTTTAAACCAAGGGGCCAAGACTGGGCTTTCGTTCTGAAGCTCACTTCCTGGTGCTGTTGCTCACGAGCGCCACTGTGGTTGGCTCCAGTATAGGTCTTTCCCCATGTAAGTCAATGGCAGCAATGTGGTGAAAATACTAAGTCAATAAATTTTTTACACAAAAAAATGTAATTCCAATAGGTGTCTTTCCTTCATCTAATGCCTGTGCATGTGCTGATTTAAAAAAAATATTGTGTCGTTTGGACAGGGCATTAACATTTGTTCAGGACCAATCAGAGGGACAGGTTGAGTCCTGGGATCACTGGCATAGATAGGTTCTATATGGTTCTCACTGCCAGGACCAATCAGAGGGACAGGTTGGCTGTATCCCAAACCGCATACTTCCATGCTCCGACCACGCATAGCGAGCACGCATCCATCTTGGAGTGTGAGTCCAAAAACTGCGGTAGTACGGAGCATGGATAAAGTACCCGGATGCGTGCTCCATTTGTTCAAAATTCAAAGTATGCGTGCTCCGACCAGAAAAAAATCCCATCATTCCTTTCAAGAAAAAAGTCAAGGGCTGTGTCCGAAACAGAGCTCTGCGCCCTGTCTCCTGCGAAGAGTGCACTGGCAGAAGTGTGCTGTTTAATGTGCACTGTTTAGCAGGACGCGAAAAATATCCGCTATACTATTTTCAAAGACGTCCCACCACTGTTGCCATGTCCGCGGTTTTACAGCTAAATTGGGATACTTTCAAAGTGCAGTCACGGGTGAAAATGAAAAGTCGCAAAGCACGCACTTATTTTAAAAATTAAAAACATGATGATTTCTATTTAAAATACGTCGGTTTCGGTTAAAAATAGGCTATAATTTGGGCTAGTTTTGAGTCGCCATTTGGCAGGGAAGTCTTACAAAATCTGGCAACCCCGCACCCCACTCTTGCGCTGCCATGTCACATGTTGTTTTTGTTGTATTTGAAGGAAAACGTCAGCGAAACTGCGGCTCATTTTTTTTAAACGAAGCTTCACGTCATATTCACGTGACCAAAATGTTTGTGTACTTCCTGAAAAGTGTGCTCCCGAATGTACTCAGCGAAACCCCGGAAGTAAGTGTGTCATCCGGGTGTTTGAAGTATACTGCAATTTTAAAAATCTTTGCGCACTCTACGACTTTCTCGCCCTATCTACTTACCAAGGCTACTCAACAGTGTGGAAGAGTGCTGATTCGGACACAGCCAAGACCAAAAATGTAGCCTACTATCGTAATGGCGGATGACAGCACGGAAGGCGCTGCCTCTCCCAATGCCTTCTACAAATGTAAGTAATTTCAACATTGTTATGTGAACATTTTCACAAGTTTGAAAACATCTGGCACAGCACTATTTCTGTTAGTGTTTTAATACTGAGCTAGCTCAATAATTAAGATAACTTCTAGCTCCAGTTAGTTAGCTTTCGTTATGTAAATTGCAATGCAATTTGCTCAGTAACAGCTAGCTAGCTAGGTAACGTTCGCTAACATTAAATGACAGTACTAACGTAATATCTATATTAGCCAGATAATGGCGTTAGTCGTGGGTATAGCTATTCCGAAGCACGAAGCATTATTTAATATTCGTATTCTAATTTATTCCCATATGCTATAACTGACTTGCTAGCTAGCTGGATATCAACCCACTTACTAGCTAGCGTCGCACTAGTTGTCGTTAGTTAACTTAGCTATAACACTAACATCACTTGTGTTTAATGCTAGCTCATGTTAATATTTGGTATTGATGCATTATATTTTCTGGTTTTCCATTTGTGACACTAGGGACATAACGTTACGTGTGTAGCCCCAGCCATGGTCCCTCTTGTTGGGGAGAATCCCAACGAGTGCACGGATTGCCCGTCGGGATAAGCGGAAGACTGGCTGGAGATCCTGGTCGTCATCAAAATATTTGGCAAGGATGGGGACATTGACAATGATCCTGCCATAGGTTGCAAGCCTCTCTCCCTAGAGACAAATTTCCCAAGTTAATAAATATACTCTGCCTAACTTCAGTGCGTCTGTCTATTTGTGTAGTATTGACACCTAGCTAGTGGTTCAGATTGGAAACTTAAACGGGGGAAAACTACTTTAGGAGTTTGTAAATGAATAAAGTGCTACAATGTGAATGAACAGCACAATATGCGATGTAAAATAATCATTTTTTTCATATACATTTAAGTTTAATGATATGTAATGTTAACCAGTGTAGCTAGCTAGTCGGCTGTATAAGACAACCTACGTCGGTGCTGACAAGCGCAATTGTTCTATGAAGAGAAGCCCTCTTCTTCACCCCAGCTCTCCGGATGGCCTGCCTTCATCGGATGCAGTTTTCAATAATGATCCGCCGTCTTATTCTGGCAGCAGCCCGTCTTTTCTCAGTTTCAATGGAAAACCACCCCAGAAGCAACAGTACCGCCACAAACATGGCTCCATTTCTACTAACTGCGTACCCAGTTGTTCACGCTCTGGTAAACAGCGCAAAAATAATCAAAACACAGACGATTGCTTACAATGCGAAGACAATTTTATTATGGGGTTGATTGTTTACTTAAAGGTATCCAATGATGTAATAAATAGGCTGTCTTCCTAGCCATCGTTGCCTTCCACTGACTTTTCTGGAATAAGAACGCTAGCAAAAAGGATAATTCAACTGTTGCGGATATTGCTGGTTATATCAGAATGTTTCATTAACAGCCGATACAGTAGCCTACAATGCCAGCGACCGTTATGCCTCTCAGGTTTAGCCTACATACTCGTCGGCATTTCCCCGATAGTTACGGAAAAGGTTATAGGTCAGATGTCGCCACGAAGTGCGTCCCACGACTGAGCAAAACTTTCCGTGCTACCGTACTTCCATGCTCCAGAGTGCGAACTCCCAAGCCTTGAGTGCGTACTCGGGAGCACGGTAGTGCGGAGCATGGAAGTATGCGGTTTGGGATACAGTTGAGTCCTCTTCGGCTCCACAGAGCAGGCGCAGTTTGTACAAACGGGCGGCGAAAAAGACTTCCGAGCTTCAATTCAGTTTTTACGAGGCCGTGGAAAGGCAATGGGTGACATCACAGTGGCTTTGTCCATATTTTTATACAGTCTATGGTTTAAACCAGCCTTAGCTGGTCAAACTGTGTTTGACACTTCTACCTGCTCACCAACTGCTCCTGCCTACAATCAGCCAATTTGGCCACCAGCTTCCTGTACCAACGAAAACAAAGTGGCTACTCACTACAGCGATGCTGTGAAATGAGAAAATATAACATTTTATCAACTCCGTTTTGCTGAGGTCTTCTATAGTAGGCTAGCTAATTGTTTTCTAGCTGAAACATCTGCTTTATTTAGCAAAACTAGCTTTTTGTAATGAGGAGTCCGATGTGTGTATATTTGGGGGCGTTACTTGAAAATTGTAAATATATTACATATTAGTTACTTTTAAAAAAAGTAAAGCTGATATATTACTATATCACTTTCCTTTCAGAAGTATGATTATTAGGACCATTTAACCTTACGTATTCATTCTAAAATGTTGTTAAAATATGTTGTAGATTGTTTTCCAAAACGATTCTTGCATTCTCACAATGCTTTGCACTTTTGTTACATTAGAGTTGACTGACTAATTCAACAGACAAGACTTATGGAAAATAGCCTTTTTAATTAACCTTCTTAAACGTATTCAGCTCGTTTCAATTGACAATATAAATGTAGTAACAGCAGTGGCGGCTGGTGATCAAAATATAGGTTGGGGCGCTAGCATGGTCTTAGTGTCAGAAAAATTTTGGGCATTTGTTTATAAATAAAAAAGGGAAATACATCTGACTTTTGACTTTAAACAGGAAAAAAATAAGCAATCTTGTGTCTCAGTTGCATAAGACAGTTTAATTCACATTAACATTTTGGGACAAAGACATGTTAATTAGGCTACATATCTAAACATCCTGGCAGCACTGACACCAACACTAAAGATTAATTGGCCCATTACAACACACTAATGTAGCCTAAAACCACTACTTGAACATAAATTTTGCCCTTCTTTCTTTCAGTCCTGCAAATTTCTCAATGACTTTCTGGTTAAAGTCAGTCATTTCAGTCACCAGTCTCTTTCCCATTGACAGCATGGCCAATGCATTCAGCCTGTCCTGGGTCATGGTGTTTCTGAGAAAAGTTTTAATCCTTTTCAAGGTTGAGAAGCACCTCTCAGCTTCTGCTGTGGTCATGGGTGTGGTGATGAGGGTCCCGTACCCCCGTTGTTGTCCATAACGGTTCGGTGCCAGCAGTTTGAAATAGCAAACAGGGAAAGCAATATAATGCATTACCCACAACACATCCAGCTAGCCAACTCCGTTTGTCGTAACACGAGCGAGAGAAGCTCCGTGTATAAACCCGACCGCGATCACTTGCTTGCTGGTGAATGTCCAAATAAAGTCGCTGTGGTCCAAGCTCCTTCACTCTTTTCTTTTCTTCAAATGAACGCCTTGAAAAAGGTTCTTTTTTGCAAAGAAACAACCGAATTTTCTTCGTTTTGTGTTCTACTCGAAGACGCCATTATTCCACTCGAATTCCGTGCCCTAGTGCTCGCGGAGTGATACACGTGCTGCTGCGTCCAATTAAATACTATCCTAAACCATGAGAACTAATCAGAAAACGGTAGGAGGGTCCGGGGCGCACAGGCCTGCGTCCCGGGGGCTTCTTTCTTGGCAGCGAATCAGACAACAGAATCAGCGGGCTCGCCTGAAAAAGTATGAGTGTTCTGATTCAGTTAACGTTACCGGCGCCCTGCGTATTATACAATACATATTCAGGGGTTCCTGTATTATACAATAGGGTGAATTCAGGTATTGTGGGACATCAGGTAATGTGGGACAACTAAGCTTTGACATGTTTATTTCCTGCTCTGTCAAGAGCCAATCAAAAATAATTGTAACTAGGTTCTTGCAGAGAAACTACATGATCAAAATCACATGATTTCATTGATGTCATGTCATGATGGGGATCATGGCAAGCTTCATATATGAAGGTCACCCGGCAAAATACATGGTTAGGTCAATGACATAAGCTTTTGCTTGAATTAATGTTAAGGTTCTAAATCTGTCGTAAACAATACACTGTGCCTAATTATGATGTAATTATGCATGTGAAATACTTCTGCAACAAAATAAATTTAAAAGTGGTAAATATTATGTTTAGACTTTTTTAATTCAGGCATTTCTTATATGTCCCACATTACCAAACACAGTCAGGAAATGTGGGACAGCATCTTTCTGGTAATGTGGGACAGTGTTGTGGGCTATTCTAATGGAGGAAAATTATCCCATTTTATGCTTAGGGAACCTCAATATTTGCATATGTACGTGGTAATGTACCCTATATTAAAGGTTGTATCAGCGATTTTGGGTGACGTCACTTCTGAAGGGAAATCCCAAACAAACAGAGCCAGCTCCAGCTCAGAGCCAATTATGTTATGTTTTAAAAAATAGTGTTCAAGCATCCAGAATTATAACCACGTTAATAACGTTTGTAAGAAACCAAACCGTTTGTAAATCCGTCAAGATTTCAGCGAGATAAGAGTATTAGCGTATTAGTATCACCCACCCCTTGTCGGTGATTGGTTGGAATACTGTTTATTTTGGTTTTGAGTGGTTGGTAGTACCATTTGTTTTTGTGTACGATCTCGGAGCATAGGCTGCCTACAGAGACGCGGTTTTTTGACGGCCTGCTTATGGGGCGGGCAGCTAGCGGATCGTGAGGAAAAATCAGATGAATGTGATCATTTATGTTTCGACCCAAAATCGCTGATACAACCTTTAACTAATGCAACTCTAATACTTTTTATATTGCTGTCAAGTCATATTTAGGTCAGTGGTCTCAATTTTTTTGTTAAGATGAACTATGTTATGATTGTTAATAAGTTAATGAGTTTTAGAGCTTATCTTTAGAGATAATGTTCTATCAAGTTCCCCAAGAGAAAGAAATTGTATACTTAAGTATATTAAAAATATAATTTAAGTATACCAAATGTGTTTCAAGTGTATTATACTTTTAATACTTAATTTAAAGTATGCTTAAAATGTGTAATTCATTTGGAAATATATGTAATTAAATTGTACTTTAGTGTTGTACATATTTAGTGATATTTTAGGGTACTTATAAAAGGTATATAGCCTAATTTATTTTATCTCTTGATAGCATAGTGAGGGGCCGTGAATAAAGGACTTAATAAAAATGCTGAGCTGATTACCATATATATCTTTTAAGTGCTTAAAGAACATGTTTAATCCACGTATTATTCCTTTGATTTAAGTGTTTCTTTACTTTACATTTATTGCAATATATGTTTAATGCACATTTATCCGTAGCATGTAATCATTAAACTAAAAGGAGTGTGTCATTGTCGAATTGGCATGAAGCAAGACTCACATGTTTGTGCAGAAATGATGACAGGGTACATCCTGCCTTCCGTGTAACCCTCAGATTTAAGGAACTGAGAGAGACAGATGGGGGGTGGGGGGGGGGGGGGGCGGTTTTAGGGGCCTCTTTCTTCCCTTTTCTGATCTATCCAATGTGCTAAGACTAACCTTATGGTCTCTGTGTAACCCTAAGTCTTAAGGAACTGAAAGAGACAGATAGGGGGGGCCGTGGCAGGGGCCCCTTGCTTCCCGTTTCTGATAAATATGTGAAGGAACAACAGATGAGCAGCACTGAACTTTGCTTTCCTCTGTACATTGCTTGGACAATATTATTGCATTAAAAAAACTATTATTCACCAGCCCTGGATTCTGACTCTTTCTACAAATCACCCTTTGAATTAGTATACTTAAATATACTTTACGTTTGTAAGACGTGTCTCAATTTAGTACACTTAAGTACAGTAAGTACACTACAGTTGTACAGAAGTTCTACAAAAGTGCAACTTTAGTGCATTCATTAGCCTGTACTTAAAGTGTGGCCAGTTTAACACAAAATGAGTAGTTACTACATGATGAGTACGTACTAAAAGTATACTTAAAGTATAATATTTTTTTGCTTGGGTCCTGATGTTTACTTAGTGTATTTAAGCATGGTGCACCATTAAAATATATTGCAATGTACTACATTATAGCTTGTTATTGGGGTTTTATTATAAAGAATTGGTGTCCCAAATTACCTAATGAGCTGTCCCACATTCCCAAACGCAGATGAAAAAATGTGCTGTGGCTCAAATGAAATATAAAGGTGTGTCATGCATCCTGTGAGCAAGATTTCTACATTTTTTCTTTTTATGTGGTCAGATAACATCTTGAGGATTTCAGAATTGTATCATGTGCTGTGTAAATGTGTTGGACTAATATCGAAACAGGTACCAGAAGGCAAAATTCCAAAAAGTGTCCCACTTTATCTGAATTCACCCTACATTTTCAGGGGTTAATGTGCCGATTGCAGGGCAACTTTAGACAACACAAGACCAACATATTTATATGTTGTAACATGTTTGAGCTACATTTGTATTCTTTTTATTTTACTTTTTTATTTTTTATTTATTTATTTATTTTATTATTATTATTTTTTTTGTATGTGGGGGAGTGGGGGCGGCGCCCTAGCGCCCTCTATAGGCCGGCCGCCACTGAGTAACAGGGTGTTCAAAATGTTGCTTTTAAAACGACATTGACAAATACTAGTGCAGTGCCCGTTCAAAACGTGCCCGTTTTTTTTCGTTGGGTCGCTGTGTTGCTGAACGTTTATTCAGATCAGAACGGAGGAGTAAATCCAATTGTTACGCAGCCGTACATTAATTATCACGTCACACAACACACATTCATCCACATGGACTGTAAACTCACTCAGCTTAAAATCCATTATCAGTGTGTGTGTGTGTGTGTGTGTGTGTGTGTGTGTGTGTGTGTCACGATGACGTCACTATGGCCAAATAAGGGCATAGGATACTGCTCCGTGAAGTCCAGTGCCCATTAAGGTACAGTGCACGTTCGGACCGGGACGATTTTCTCGCGAACCGTTCATCCGATCGACTTCAAACTCGACACTGCACTTACTTGGATCATCAGCAATACACCCACCAAGATTCAAGTCGATCGGATGAACGGTCCTCGAGAAAATCGAAGGGCAGACATACATACATACAGACAGATTCCTGGAATTATAGTTAGATGAAAAGCTAATCAAATTAAATATAGGGCTATATATGTAAAATATATGAACTGTAAACATTTTTAAAGGGCGTGGATGATGTTTTCGTGTAGTTAAGAAATGATAGCGAAGTGGGGAAGTGTTAGCGATGCTAGCATGAAAGTGGCGCGTGACTGCCTGTCCTTAAGGAAATGTATTTTGTTAGCTCTACAACACTTGCTGTAAAAAAAAACAATTTTCACCTCCATGAGACAGACTCCCGCACACTTGCATTCCGATAATTGATTATTTTTACAAGTTGTATTTTTTAATGTATTCATGCGCACAGTTTATTCGTCAGTTTAAGATAGCTTCGTTTAGCAGTCTTATTCGCGCGCTTTTCGCTATTGTCCCCCTGGCATAGCTTGAGCGCCCGTATAACGTTACTTTGCTGTGAACGGAGTTCACGTTGATCAAATACAAAGTTGTGAAGTTAAACATATGAATGTGAAACAGTTAAACATGTGAATGGGAATTACGCACGTTCGGTACCATTGTTATCCATATCACGCAGACTAGGTTCTATATCCTATATTCAGTGACGTTGGCGTGTCCGGTGACGTTCATTTACGCAGACAGCATTGGTCCAGTCTTTATTGACACATATGTACTGATATATATATAAGGTTTTAATTGACATATATGTACTGATATATAAAATGCTTTAATTTATGCATATACACTGATATATAAAAGGCTATGACACGTACTGAGATGAAAAGGGATTGAATGCTATATGCACAGAGGGTACAAAATGAATCATTCCTGAAATTATTCTATTATTTTGCAATTAGGAAACTATTTTTTACTATTAAAATATCTGATATAATTACATTGCTATTGCTATAAAAAAAATTATATATATGTTATATATTTGCATTGAACTATTTCGACAAAAGGGAAAAACTCTTAAGACTGACTATTTGTTTGCACTGACTGTTGAATGGTGAATGAATGAACAAATGTTTAATAAAGATTATACCCTGAAGAAATCTATTGACAACACGCATATCGTCTCGTCTCGTCAATTTCTCCCTCTTCTTCTAGAGTGTAACATTAGCTAGTTTTGGCAGGGACAGTTTAAGGTTAGCTAGCGAGTGAGGAAAGAGTCCGTGCGACAACTAAGCGAATCAAAATGCCTTATAAATGTAACCCATGTGACTTTAACCCGATATAATTGATTTATTTGGTTCACTCTTTTCATATTGAGTCATGATAACCCTGTTCTGGGGTGTTGATAGTTTTCAGATGGCCCCTAAAAAAACTTTTAACTGTCAGTTTTTTTTGTAAACGAGAGGATATCGAAAAATCAACTTGAACAAATTATTGAACATTAACTATTCCACTGCATCAGCTAAATAGAGAAGGAATACGTAGATATATACCTTTCCATGCTAGATTTCCCGATAAGATTTCTGCTTTCGTATTTTAGTTTTTTCTTTAAATTCTCCATTTGACGTCCTGGTGAGTTGCTAATCTTAATAGCGACCGTTATCAATAATGCTAGCTAGCCAGTTAGCTACAGGGTATACCGTTCACTAATGAACTTATAGAAGATGTTTAAATTAAATTTCCAGTGACAAAAAACAGTCAGGATAAGTGAAAATAATATATGTTTCATACTGAAGTGGTGTATGAACATTTTGGACTGTGTAGTATTATTTTTTGTTCAGTTATTCCAAGTAGTAAAAAGGTATAGGCACTGGCTGGCTAGTCTGTTTTACAAGCTGCCTGGCTAATGGAAAAGGGCATACAGCGCACGTATCCTACGTACAGTATAGCGATTAGCTTGTTATTTAACCTAGCTTCATTGAGGTTATTCCATGCTGGAATATTTTCGCTGCAGTGTTTTAACTAAATATTACTTGTTTATACTGTTGTTGGTTGCCTTTGCATCTAGCTATATTTGTCATATGTGTCCTGTATCGCTGTCATAATAGCTGTAGTTTTGAAGAATGATAGTAATCTGTAAATTTTTTATACAGACTTTTTTTTTTACATACTAATATTGACTTGATCTACGCCACGGAGCTCCGCCCCCCCTCGCATGTGATCGTCATCTTCACTGACATCAACATCATCGTCATTCCTTGCTGTGGCTGGACTTCTCTGTACCACCACCTTTTTCTTCCCTTGCTGCAACTGGACTGGAACCTCCAAGGACGAGTGGTAGGACTGTACTGAACTGGACAACAGGAATTGAACTGACCTGAATCGGACTTACATTCACCCACACACACACACACACACACACACACACACACACACACACACACACACACACACACACACACACACACACACACACATTTTGAGTGCACTCATTTTATTTTGGGGGTGTTTTATTTGGTTGTTTATTTGTGTATATATTTTTAAACAAGATCTTGTGAGGTTATTTATTTATTTATTTATTCATCCGTACTGGCGGCACTAAATTATTTCAGCTAAACTACTGTGACATAGTATTCAAATATATTAAATATTCTCTTCTTTTACATAGTGATAATACCAAGAGTGGAAAAAATACATATTCAGAGTACATTTTGTACATTTTAATGGATCTATATTGAAGTTGTATTTGTAAGTTTTTAAAAAATCAAACAGAAGCTAATTTGTTTAAATGGTTGATACCTGAGTGAAATATTTAAGTGTTTTAATATTGAAAATTTGAAGTGTTTTAATACTGATGATTATAAGTGTTTTTAATACAGAGAATTAAAAATGTTTTTAAAAGTGAGAAGTAAAGAGTGATGAGGAAAAAGAGAGACATCAAATATTGAATTAAATCAGCTATTTATTCACATCTAATACAGATTGTTGTGTGTTGTTTGGGGTGACTTTTAAAATATTACTGTAGTTTAATTGCAATAACCTAAGCCAAGCTCTATTAGTACCTAGATATTAAACAGACTGTGCTTGGGCAAGCACAGGTATTCCTGTCATTGCGTAGGTTACATAAACACAAAATGGACCAGGAGAAAAAAGTAGTGAAGTTGCCACAGTAGGCTAAGTGACTCAACTGTCTCTTAGCCTACTGTGGAAAACCATCCGGTAATGTCTACCTTCGGTGAGGTGTGTAGGCCATGGTGTAGGCTACTGCACTGCTGTTGTATACGACATTGCATGTAACATTACAGTCGCAACAACAGAGTCCGCATTTTCTAAATTAAAATTATTCAAGAACTACCTGAGGAGCAGCATAGGACAGGAGAGACTGGATGGACTGACTATATTTTCTTAATTTTACATGACATTACATTACAATCATTTGGCAGATGCTTTTATCCAAATCGACGTACAATAAGTGCATATTGAAGGTCATTGACGCGACTACAAAGCAAATTCGACAAAACACAACTTTCTCACAGCGTAGGAGCTATTCCTAGTAATAAACATGAGTAGTACACAGTCAGCTATACATTCTGAACTATAAAATAAACAAAAACACAAGTTAAATAGAAAACAAGCAAAAAAAACAAAACAGGAAGCGAGTACTATAGAATGGCCCTATATAGGTAGTTTAGTCGAGGTGGAGTTTGAAAAAGTGCGTTTTCAGACCACGCCGAAAAACAGACAGTGTTTCAGCTGAGCGCAGCAGAGTGGGGAGTTCGTTCCACCACTGGGGAGCTAGGGTAGAAAAGCTCCGCAGTCAGGACCAGCGAGAGCCGTTAACACGGAGGGAGGGAAGTGCAAGTCGCCCTGCAGCAGCAGAGCGAAGTGGTCGAGCAGGAGCGTAGTGCTGGATTAAGTCCTGTAGGTAGGAGGGGCCTGACCTTTTGGCTGCAGTGTAGGCCAGGGTCAGAACTTTGAACCTGATCCTGGCCACGACCGGCAGCCAGTGGAGTGACCTCAGCAGGGGGGTGACATGTGAGAACTTTGGGAGGTTGAACACAAGCCGAGCAGCCGTGTTCTGGACCAGTTGTAGGGGCAGAATGGCGCAGGCTGGTAGGCTTGCAAGAAGGAAGTTGCAGTAGTCCAGACGTGAGGTGACCATGGTCTGGACGAGAAGCTGGGCAGAGTAGGTGGTCACGTACGGCTGAATTCTCCTGATGTTGTACAGGAGGAACCTGCAGGACCGTGCTGTTGCCCTGATGTGTTCTTTGTAGTTCAGCTGGTCGTCCAGGACCACCCCCAGGTTCCTTGCAGAGCGGGAGGCGGTCACCATGGTTACGTCGACAGTGATGGACAGGTCTAGGAGCGGGGAGGTCTTGTATGGTATGAAGAGCAGCTCAGTCTTGTCGAGGTTGAGCTACAGATGATCGCTAGACATCCAGAGATGTCAGCCAGGCAAGCAGATATCCTTTCCTTTACCTGTGGGGTAGAGGGAGGGAAAGAGAGGAAGAGTCGAGTGTCATCAGCATAACTGGTAAGAGAAGCCATGTGAATTAATAACCAAACCAAGAGACTTAGTGTAAATGGAGAACAGCAGAGGACACCAGTACAGATCCCTGTGGGACTCCTGTAAAAAGTGGATGAGGTGCAGAGACAGAGCCCTTCCAGGAGACTTGGTAGGATCTATCTGTGAGATAGGATGTAGACCAAGAGAGGGCAGTTCCAGAGATGCCCATCTCAGCCAGTGTGGAGATCAGGAGTTTGTGGTTGACCGTGTCGAATGCTGCAGACAGGTCAAGGAGAATCAGGACAGAGGAGAGGGAGGAGGCTCTGGCAGTGGCGAGTGCCTCGGTCACAGCCAGGAGCGCAGTTTCAGTGGAATGCCCGGTTCTGAAGCCGGATTGGTGAGGGTCGAGCAGGTTGTTCTGGTGGAGAAAAACTGACAGTTGGTTAAGGGCAGCTTGTTCAAGAGCTTTGGACACAAAGGGCAGGAGGGACACAGGACGATAGTTTCTAACATCAGAGGGGTCTAAGCTAGGTTTTTTAAGGAGTGGGGTAACACGGACAGTTTTGAAAACAGCAGTAACATAGCCACAGGTTAAGGAGGTTTTGATAATGGAGGAAAGATATGGAAGGACCTCACCGGATATAGACTGGAGGACTGCCGATGGGATGGGGTCCAGTGGGCAGGTGGTTGCACGCTGACGCGTTACAAGTTGGAGTACATCTGTGTCCTCCAGAGTCTTAAAGGACGAAAATGTAGCGGTGGGTTCATTATGGGGCATATGGGGCGTCATGTGTGAAGGAGTTTCGGATCATGGCTACCTTCTCCTCAAAGTGGATGAGGAAGTCATCTGCAGAGAGGGAAGAGGGTGAGGGGGGTGGAGGAGGGATCAGCAGGGAAGAGAAGGTGGAAAAGAGTTTACAGGGGTTAGACATGCAGGCATTAATTTTTGACTGGAAAAATGTCGTCTTAGCCATAGGTCTTAGCAGACGTAGTTGCTGATGTGAAGACTGCCAGCAGGGTGTGATACAAGGCCAGATCATCTGGGGATCTGGATTTCCTCCAATTTGAAGGAGATTGTTCGTCATTTACACACGCTGGCAGTTCAGGCAGTTTTGCATACTTCTGGGTAGGAGAGGAGTGGTAGTGGGGGAGTGGAAGAAAGGAGGTGGGGAGTGAAGAATATTGGGACGCAGCCTCATTGGGTGCGTCCCAATAGTCGAAAAATGCCACCTTTCCTCCTCCACTACCACTCCTCTGCTCCGTGCCCCGGAAATGTGTCTGTGTTTTAATCTAATGTCACTGATTACATCTTAATTACGTATTAATGCTTACATATTAATTAATGTCTCGACACAAACCACAATGTCATGTACATTGGATACTGTACATGCAAATACTTGTACAAAAAAAGGTTAAGGCAGTTTTGCATACTTCTGGGTAGGAGAGGAGTGGTAGTGGAGTGGAGTGGAGGAAGGGAGGTGGGGAGTGAAGAATATTGGGACGCAGCCTTTGATGTGGAGAAGGATGAATATTCTCCTTCGAACCCCACCAAAAAGATGAGCTTCCTGCAAGATAAATAGGTACTGTGATTGCTCTTAATTAACAATAAGATGCACCCTCTTCCAAACCTTGTTAACTTAAACTGGATTGCTGGAATTGAAAGTGACTGATTGGCAGATCTGAATTGATTGGAAAGGTGTCTTGATTTCTATGACGCAGTTGAAAATGATGCAGTAAAAATTCTAGCCAATTATGCAAGACAGGTGTGTCAATTGAAGAAGCACCTTTCAGTGAATATGTATTAGTTTTTCCCCCCCATAAATCAAGAATGAATAAATGCATTATCATCACATTGTCTATATATATGGCCAAGGCTCTTTGAATTGAGGATCAGATTTGCATCATTTGTATTATTTGGTATTTGTGGATAAAAGATGACTATTTTTCCTTAACGAGAAAAACAACATCTTCATTGGAATCACCTGGAGAAGAGTTTGTAGTGAAACGGTATATAAGATAAGGATTCTTGGGTGTAGTTGAATGCACAAAGCACTCTTAGTGTGATTACAATGATGGTGTGGCTACAATTGGCACTGCTAAGCTTGCTGTTATGTGGAGGTAATTTTATTTTTGTTTGGTGTTTAGGGAAGTTTGTTGTGCCAGTTGAATCTTTCTGGGGTTTTAAGAAAGTTTTTTTGGAAGCCATCTTTAGTGTTGTGGGCTGTGTGTGCATTTAAGAATAGCTGATTCAGGAATACATTGTGGTAGTGCAGTCTAATCCGAGTATTTGCTATGTGACTTGTATGCTTAACTTTGGGTTTAATTTAAGGTTATCCCCACGATGAGGGGCCTGTTGTGTTCCTGGGTGACGTGACCACCACCACCGAGAGGCCCAGGGGCCACGACCTGCCCGGGGATGTCAAGAGGCCCACCACAGAGAAGCCCAGGGGCCCCGACGAGAAGGCCACCACCGAGAGGCCCACCACCGAGAAGACCAGGGGCCCCGATAAGAAGCCCACCACAGAGAAGCCCAGGGGCCCAGACGAGAAGGCCACCACCGAGAGGCCCACCACCGAGAAGACCAGGGGCCCCGATAAGAAGCCCACCACTGAGAAGCCCATGGGCCCCGATGAGAAGCCCACCACCGTGAAGCCCATGGGCCCCGATAAGAAGCCCACCACTGAGAAGCCCATGGGCCCCGATGAGAAGCCCTCCACCGTGAAGCCCATGGGCCCCGATAAGAAGCCCACCACTGAGAAGCCCATGGGCCCCGATGAGAAGCCCAACACCGTGAAGCCCATGGGCCCCGATAAGAAGCCCACCACTGAGAAGCCCATGGGCCCTGATGAGAAGCCCACCACTGAGAAGCCCATGGGCCCTGATGAGAAGCCCACCACTGAGAAGCCCAGGGGCCCCGACGAGAAGCCCACCACCGAGAAGCCCATCACCGTGAAGCCCAGGGGCCCCGACGAGAAGGCCACCACCGAGAGGACCACCACAGAGAAGCCCAGGGGCCCTGACGAGAAGCCCACCACAGAGAAGCCCAGGGGCCCCGACGAGAAGCCCACCACCGAGAAGCCCAGGGGCCCCGACGAGAAGGCCACCACCGAGAGGACCACCACCGAGAAGCCCAGGGGCCCCGACGAGAAGCCCACCACCGAGAAGCCCAGGGGACCCGACGAGAAGCCCACTACCGAGAGGCCCAGGGGCCCCGACCTGCCCGGGGGCGACGAGAAGCCCACCTCCGAGAAGCCCAGGAAGCGCAGGGCCAACAAAGGGTTTTTCTTTTCCATATAGCGAGGTTCCACTTGCCAAATCTCTTGTCTGCGGAAGTTCAGACTTCAATGCTTGAACATTTTCTATGATTAGTTAACATTTTCTGTCCACTGCTTTGATTTTAATAAACTGGAAGAAATTAGTTTGCGGTGTCCTGTGACAATTTGCAGTCCACTTGGTATTTTACTTTGTCCATAGATGAAGGTGGGTTTTTAATAGGAGGCTGCTTGGTGAGCTTCTGAGACTTCCCCAATAACCAATAGAAGCATATTTCCTTTTCAGGACAAAATGCATGTTTAATTTGCCTTGGTCTATTGCAGTGCTATGCCTGCAGGAATTAAATTCCACTTCATTCTAGCAGCAGGAGGAACCGGACAATGTTTGGTTCAAAATCAATATTTGGTTACAAAGGCAATTTCACCAATATTTAAATCTAGCTTCTCTAAAATTATAATTGGCTGGCTTGTGCAGGTTTGGAACTTGCTTTAGTAGTTCATCCTTTAACACTGTTTACATGGGGCATTCAAAATGATCGCTGCATGTAGCGCTTCACTCTTAATCCAGCTTAAAGGTCTGCTCTGGGCTGTGTCCCAATCCAGTTTTTGCTCCACCTTCGTAAACTTCACTTGCAAACATCACTTAGGGGAATCCCTTTTTAGACCAGGATGTACCCTCGGTCTCCATTTTAAGTGTGAGTCCAATCTGTTAGAAAGCCAAGTGAAGTTTGTGACATAGCCCCTCCACCCTCACCTTTTCTCAAGGGAAGGAGTCTGCAAAAGGGCAGACTCGGCCAGCTCATATTACCCACAATTCACATCGAACGTGATAATCACGTTAATGTTTATCACGGTATTACACATTAAAAGCGCATACAGAATGGAAAAGACGGTGTATAGGCTAATAAATACAGGTTAATCAAGAAGTTGTGTGCTATTTTGTATTTCATAGTTTAGCAAATTGCTTTATGCAGCAACAGAGTAGTGTAACTACTGTGGAGGGATGTAGGCTACTACCAGGTTCACTGTAGCTTTATCTTGCTTTTAAACAGATATTAGGCTGTACTGTCTGAATATTTTTCTGTATAATTTGCCAGATAGCTTAATCAACTTAATTTCTTGTCCAGACCATAACTGGCATTTCCTGCTGGCTATAAATACCTCAGGACTTCTGCATTTCCGCGCTTCAATATTGTCTTTGCTATGTTGACAAAGTCGATAAGGTATAGGAATTTCGGCCGCTGCATTTCTGGTTCGTACGAATAGGAAACGCAGCAAGTCCGGTTATAAGATTTAGGATTAGATTGGTTTTTCTCTTTCCTTTCCAATCTTTATCCTTTATTCTTTTCACCTGTTGCCAGTTGTATTCAGCTCTCTTGCTACAAGAGCTTTGGATAACAGGTCTTTTCTATTCTTTTCCTTCACTCATTCTCGAGTTTTGATTTGTTTCTCTACCTCCTGTTAGTAGTGTCACGCGTAGTGATTTAGTGGGTGAGGTTTTTTTTTTGTTATTCATTCTCGCTGTTTATCAAGACTCGCCTCCTTTTGAGATTGTGTTGTTTTGGCTTACAGTGCTCGGGACGTTTTGCTCCCGTTCATTTGTTTCCCTGTTCCCTGGTGCGGATACTTCCGTGTTTTGTGGCGTATCTTTTTAAAATACGCTTTTAGAATCCTTCTCGGTCGCGTCTGGTTCTCCGAACTTGAACACAACCCTCACATATACATATTTTTTTTATTACCAGCAGTGATTGTTACATCAGCATTAGAATGTGCAGTTAAGAACTGATTAAATTATACGGTAGTATGTTTTGATTTTAAATAAACGTAGGTCCTCTTAAACCAAACACCATTCAGCTCTACTTACACACCAGCGCTGCGCGTTTCAGCTGTTAAGCGTCAGGCGGTGAGCCTTTGTGTCGGGGCAGATGGTACAGGCCAGGTCACCAATAAGGTCTGCCCCTCTTCTGCAGCGTCGACTCCAGCTGTGATCGGCCGAGCGGAGCGACACGGCGGCGTGAATCAAACCGCTGAAACAACGTCAGAGAGGAAGCCCCTAAACAGCAAAAGTGTTTTAAGTGGTAATGCGTTTTCCAGAAGACACACCTCTGGCTTCAAAAGAAGACTGACAACACAGAGTAATGCAGACATTTTTATTACAGATTATGGCACAATGCAGGGCTTTCAACATTTTCTGCTCCGGGGACTCTCACCCAGGCACAAACACATCCAGGGGACCCCTACCCAGGCACAAACACATCCAGGGGACCCCACCCAGGCACAAACACATCCAGGGGACCCCACCCAGGCACAAACACATCCAGGGGATCCTCACCCAGGCACAAACACATCCAGGGGACCCCACCCAGGCACAAACACATCCAGGGGACCCCACCCAGGCACAAACACATCCAGGGGACAACGCAGAGCGCTGATGTGTAAGGAGAGTTGAATGTTGTTTGGTTTAAAAAGACTTACGTTTATTTAGAATCATATGCACACAATGTAGAAAAACACAAAACATATTACCGTATAATTTAATCAGTTCTTAACTGAACATTCTAATGCTGACGTAACAATCACTGCTGGTAATTGAAAGCAATGGAGTTCTAGAACACTGACTTAGAATCTTGAAAAAACATTTAAAAAAAAAAAAACCTCTTCAAACCGTGCCTAACATGTAGACATTGCACATTCAGTAACACAAGTTCAGTGAGCGTGTAAAAGTCTGTCACAGAATGTAATGTCATCCCTGGAGAGGTCATTGTGATTGGCTGGGTATCTTTGCCTCAGATAGTCAATATTATCCCTTGTCGTGCAGAGCTGTATAGGACAGTGGTGTGAAACCTGCAATTTACCTACTCCTCATTAATAAAATATGATGCCATACCAAAACAAATATACAAATAAGCCTAATACATTCACAGTGCATAAATAAGTAGCAATATAACAGCAAAGAATAAGGATCCTAAGTGTCTTCAACAAGCAGAGGCGGCCATTTTCTCATAGTAAGAGCTAACAATCTTTAGTGTTTGACCATGCAGTGCTGTCATTTGTATTGTAATAAGAGAACGTGCGATTAGACAGATAACCAACCTTACACAGCTCTTCCTAGAATAATATACTAAAAGGAAATGCAAGGAAAGGAGGGGAAATTTAAAGGGTTTAGGTGATTAGGAGGTAATAACCAAACGTAGAACTAAAACCAAACACTGAGACCCCTAGTAGGCACTAGAGAGATGTCGAGGCTGTGGAGCTGTAAAAGGAACCACGTGCTGTAGAACGGTGTCCCGAAAAACTTAACCTGTCGATAGGCGTCACTCTTCTGTGGATCAAAGCTCCCCGCCATCTGCTTGGCACCTGTTTGGGGCTGATGTGTCCCCCGCCAGGGGAGTCTTGTGAGCACCCTGGTTTGCCCTTCCCCCTTTAATGCCACTTCTTTTTGTAGTTAGATTGTAGAAATGAGGCATCTGCCCCTAGACCTAGACCGTCTGCCCCTAGACCTCTGTAACATGCTGTTGCTGTTGTGTTTTTGTTTTTTTGGGCGAACCCTTGACTGAAAACCCAGGCCAAACCTTTTACTTGTGTGCCTACAGCCTTGCTATGGACATGGACAGTATCCGGTCAGTCCTAAAGTTTAAGTCTTATGAATTTAACCCTTTAATGGCCGCTCAACCGTTTGGTGGAGCACTCTTTTTGTGTCTTGATATCTTGTTGAAAAATATGTTGGACTTAACTCCATCTGATTGAGCCATCTCTGCCACGTACACTGATAAAGATGGCTCAATCAGGTGGAGTTAAGTCCAGCATATTTTTCAACAAGATATCAAGACTCAAAACGTGCTCTACCAAACGGTTGAGTGGCCATTAAAGGGTTAAGAAGATAAATAAATACCTAAGTAAATAAATAAAAATTTTGGGAGATGAAATTCAAGTCCTTATCCTGCAGAGGAACACTGGCCATGACTATATTTGAAAACACATTTTTCATGATGCTGGTGTCACTGTTTTTAGTGTTTGACTCCTAAGTTCAGAAGAACAATTCTCTAGATTCTCTTGCTTGGAAACTGTTTGCAAAGTCAGTTATACTTTCTTGTCAGGGCAGAAAGTCTTATATGACAGAGTACTTTTCACTTAGTCGCTGAATTTAAGTAGTCTTCCCTTTCATACACACATCATATCTTTATTATATCTTTATTTAGCCAGGTAGGCCAACAGAACACAGCTGTCCTTTGTACTGATCATCTGCGGCATTACAGCGGTTAGAGAATGCAAGGGATTGTCTGGCCAATCTGAAGTAGGGAGGATGATTAGGTGTAGCCAATCAGATGGGAGGATGATTTGGTGACCAGATGCAGAGCGCCAGTTTTATGCGAATTTGCCCAGAACACTGGAGATTGACACCCCTACATTTTGTCGAAAGTGCCATGGTTCAACATGCTCAGTTTAGCATCTCATTTGAAGGATAGCAATTATTGTATTGAATGTGAAAGTGAAGACCAAAACTGTCCAACAATCAGGAATGCCACTGAAGGCTGATGTGAGTGGTGTTTACGCAGAGACTGTGAGTGGTGATTGTACCGGAATGTGTTTACAGCCAGCACCAACTGATCATGCAGCTGTTTGGTACTTACTTTTGCAGATATACTTCTCTTAGCAAACTAAATATCTTACACTTTATAACATGCTGCAGACGTTAAGGTTAAATTTGTGACACAAATGCAGGACAGGACTACCTCACCAAAGATCTGAAGCGCACCACATAGTTCTCTGGTTCAGTTTCTTACCCATAACCCCATGTTACTGCATGGGTGCCCTTAGTTCTTCACTCAGCTGGATAGCAGAAAAATAACAAAATAAGGAGAACTCTGCACTTAACTTAGCAGACAGTTTTTATTCCTAAATCTAATTTTATGTTTGAGGAAGAAATTAACATTTGAAAAAAGTATTTGGAAAAATCAGTTTTTATACACTTTTATACAAAACCACCTTTGCAGCGGTCAGAACTAACATAAATTTTAAAAAACATTAAAACCAGTAGCACAACATATAAGTACAGCTTTTTAAAAACAAATACATAATAATCAATCAATAATCCTACTAAAAATCAGCGACACATTTTTACACGATATTACAAAGCCTCTCCTTGGCGCTTTTTGGGCGCGCGCGCGAAACGCTGTTTCCACTAGGCCTGGTTTCCGAGCAGGCTTGGGTCAATGAGGACGGGTCCGTTGTGATGAGAGTGCCTGCCTCTCTGCAGCTCGCACTGGCAGTCCTCCACCATAGTCACGGCTTTGGTCACCCGTGTGTCGCCCGCGCATTTCAGGTGCACGGTCTTGCGGCTGAATTTGACCGGCGAGCAGTAGGAGCAGAAGGTGTGGCGGCCCTCCTCGCTGCTGGGCACGTGCACGGAGCTGCACCTCCCGAAGCACAGGTGGTTCTTCAGCACGAGCGTCTCGCAGTTCTCGTGACCCACTCTCTAAGTGATAAAATGGCAGCGAGTTCAGTACAGTTTTAGGTCAGCCGAATAACATAGTTAAATTTCAGGAATAATGATAATATATATGAAGCGCAATTATGGTGCTTACCTGTAGAAAGGGAATCGCTCGGCACTTTTCTTGGTGCACCTCATTATTTCTAATGGGTAGGATGGACTGGAAATCGGATCTTCTCCTGAACACGAAGTGGTTCCAGAACTTTTTGGCATTTTTAAGAGAAGGGGCATCAGTGGGACTCAAGTTTTCGGCAAGAGGCGTCGGTCTCAGATGGCTCAATAAGAGTTCTGGGGCTTCGTTACTGGATACTCCGAATTTTCTGAGATAATTTTCCGGTCTAACACTACGGACAGTTTTTTCCTCGGCAGGGCGAGTCTGGTTGACAAACTCCTCCATAGCCCTTTTCAGATGCGAAGCGCTCGCGCTGGTCTCCGGATCCGTTTCAGACGTTGGGTAAGAAGCGACCTTTCTTTGCATCTCGCCCAGTTTACTTCCAAGATAGCGACTTCGAAAGCTCCATCCGTGTATTTCTCTCTGTGCTGCGCTCACTAGAAGGAAAGTCAAAGGAAACAGTAACATTGCTACTTCTGTTATCTGGGAATTCAGCTTCCAAAATAAGCCGCGTTACGTCCAAACAAGAACGTCTGTAGTCCTGAGGTGCACGCGGAAAGAAGCTCTCTTTTATTAGGGGAGCCTAGCATCTCCCATCGCTACTGATGACCATGGGGAGTCTTCTCGTGGCAAACTTCACAAACACCTTTCAAGATTTTAATTATGATAAAGCACGTGCTTTAAACGATCCCCCTTGACACGTCTGTGGTTCTCGTGCAAAAGCTCCTCTTTGATGTAGATTCTTTATTGGAGTAAGGACAGTGTTTATTCTTGTGTGTGTTGATGTGTATTCCAGTAATTAACACATACTGAAAATCTATTAAATCCTTCTCTGGTGAAATATTTAAGGCTAGAATATTTTAATAGCCTACTGTTTAATACTTACTTATGCACATTTTTTATATATAGAAATGCATCCGACGATATTTATGCCAATATATTCAGAAGAAACACAAACAATATTATATTTATTGTTAAGTATTTACTTCATTATTTATTCGTTAGGGACAATGCAATAGCATTGCTGAAAATTTAAAAACAAGCACCAACTAAAATATCAATTTCAGTATCTAAGTATTTGAATGTTAAATATTTAATACTTGTTAAAGAGCCATTTAGCCAACCATGTGTTCCATACTGTTCCCGTGTAATTTACAGCTAAATCTAGTCCCACCCCCCAATTCCCATAGAGATCCATTCAAATGCAGAGAGGTTATAGTATCGCTTGTAACAGGACCTGAAAATAAGATAGACAGTTTTTTTGATGTTGATGGTCACAGACTTCAGGAAGTAACAGCATGTAAAGGATATGTGACCAAATATAAAATATGATACTTTAAAAATACGTTAAAGCAAAGGGTATGAATACTTATGTAAATGAGAAATTTTATTTTTTTATTTTTAATAAATTTGCAAAAATCTCAAAAAAACTTTTTTCAACTTAGTGTATGTAAACTTCTGACCCACTGGAATTGTGATATAGTGAATTAAAAGTGAAATAATCTGTCTGTAAACAATTGTTGGAAAGATGACTTGTGTCATGCACAAAGTAGATATCCTATCTGACTTGCCAACACTATAGTTTGCTAACATGAAATCTGTGGAGTGGTTAAAAATTAGTTTTAATGACTTCAACCTAAGTGTATGTAAACTTCTGACTTCAACTGTATATTTAGCTTTATATGAATATACCACATAAATGAAAAATATGAAGAAGGCTGTTTTTCACAAGATATTTTATTAGGAGAGAGGATATGATAACATTTAAGCTATATCCTCCTGAGACCTGGCAGAAGTAGTTTTTTTTTTTTTTACATAATACAAGTATCTTGGATGACAAAAACGTTGCAGTACAAATTTCTAAAAATATAGAATTTGTTATATTTTTATTGAGGGTAGGTTTCAGCACAGTACAATATATGGTTATTGAGATTAAGACCAGAGACTCGTGTCCTCTACAGGGCACAAAACTTAATTGACAGGTTTTAGGAGGATATGGAATATAATGTATATGATAATACAAGGTCTCAATGACTTGCTCTGACCCAATGCACATTGCATTTAAACTTCTTATAACCCATTCATTGCCATTTTAAGGCCTTGATTGATCGTGAGGCTTTGATTTTGCAAATATCTTGATTGCATTTATTTGGATGAAAATACAATTAGGGTGACAGTTTTTGAGATTAGGTCTAATTAGGGGCACAGTAAATGGATCCACTTTGTGTATATGTGTATTCAAACATATACGTATGGTGACCCAATACACATTTAACCTTAATTAGACACTTTTAATCACCTTGAGTAGTTGTGTCATCTTGTGTAAATGACTGGATGGGACACTTTTAGTTTCCTTATTGTGGTAGGTGTGTGGTACATATACATGTTAGATTTTTATATATGTTACATGTTCTTCATCGTCATCACTTTAGGTCTGTTTGGGAGAAGAAATTTGACAACAAGGTCACATTTAAATTCATGCTCCAAGTCTAATCTGGCTTAAATATTTACAGCATTCAAAATTATTTAACTTTTTACATACTGGTTAAAACCTGAAAACAACCCTGCAGAGTCACTGAGAATTTTCACCAAAAAATGTTACTTTCCAAAACTTTGAGTCATACAGAACAATCATTGTTGGTATGTATATATGAGATTTTAAAGCAGTGGTCATCAATCCTGGTCCTGGAGAGCCACAGGGTTTGCTGGGGCCCCCAACCCTGGTCCTGGAGAGCCGCAGGGTCTGCTGGGGTCCCCAACCCTGGTTCTGGAGAGCCGCAGGGTCTGCTGGGGTCCCCAGCCCTGGTTCTGGAGAGCCACAGGGGCTGCTGGGATTTGTAGTTTCTCAGCACTTGAGCAGCACAGTAATTGATCAGTTAAAGCAGTTGATTACACAGTTAACTCAGGTTGCCTGGTTTCTTATGTCTGAATTGGTTGCTGATCTTAATTTTAAAATGAAAACAAAAACCAGCAGACCCTGTGGTTCTCCAGGACCAGGGTTGGGGCAAACTTTTAAAAAAAAAGAAGTATTTAAAATAATTGAAGGCTAACTGCTGTAGGGGCTGTCACAGTATTATAGAGTAGTATGTAGAGTCATGGGAGGCAGTCGTTGGATTGGGCCCATTCAAATAGTTATGCTGATGCTTGGATGTTGAAAATAAAATCACCAGATACTCTTTCTGTGCCAGGAAGCTAAAGGCTTTATCATAACAGAATGTCCACTGAGGAGATCTGGAAGGCAAGCGAGCTGGTGTTGGCATGTTTTTAAAGATCTCCTCAGAGGATGTGACATATTATTGAAGGCATTTTTTAAACTTTTTTTTTTTTATGAAAGAGGAAGGTCTTGGTGAGTGTGGTAATTAGCCTGTTTGCTGGTGCTAATCATGCCGCTGGAGTCATTAGCTTGAGCAGGAGAGTGTCGAAGGCCAGGTGGGCCTCAATACACAAGCTGCTCATTCACCTTGTGAAGCTGAAGATCAAAGAGGCTTCAGACTGGCCAATGGAATGGAGAAATAACTCTTAATTTCCCCTGAAATGACATTGTTAGATATGATGGCTTCATCACATACAGACAAACCCCTAACTCATTTAACTCGTTTCCTACACCATGGCACATTGGATTTCATCAAGTTTAAAATTAAATATAATTTCTTTGGTAATATGCTCTTATTCTTTATCAGCATGGTTGCTATTTCAATAAATTTTTTTTTCTTTATAAGTTAAACTTGATCAGAATGTCAGGGAGATGATTTGATGATATGTGTGTATGTGTGTCTCTCGCACGTGTATGTATTTTTCTGTATGTGTGTGTTTGTGTGTCTGTGTTAGTGTGTGTGTGAGTGCATGTGCAGTGGTGTGTGTTTCTGTGTGTGTGTGTGTGTGTGTTTGCGTGTGTCTGTGAGTGTGTGTGTGTGTGTGTGTGTGTGTGTGCACATGTTTGTTTGTGTGTTGTGTGTGTGTGTGTGTGTGTGTGTGTGTGTGTGTGTGTGTGCACATGTTTGTTTGTGTGTTGTGTGTGTGTGTCTGTGAGTGTGTGTGTGTGTGTGTGTGTGTGCACATGTTTGTTTGTGTGTTGTGTGTGTGTGTGTGTGTGTGTGTGTGTGTGTGTGTGCACATGTTTGTTTGTGTGTTGTGTGTGTGTGTGTGTGTGTGTGTGTGTGTGTGTTTGCGTGTGTCTGTGAGTGTGTGTGTGTGTGTGTGTGTGTGTGTGTGTGTGTGTGTGTGTGTGTGAGTGTGTGTGTGTGTGTGTGTGTGTGTTTGCGTGTGTCTGTGAGTGTGTGTGTGTGTGTGTGTGTGTGTGTGTGTGCACATGTTTGTTTGTGTGTTGTGTGTGTGTGTGTGTGTGTGTGTGTGTTGTGTGTGTTGTGTGTGTGTGTGTGTGTGTGTGTGTGTGTGTGTGTGTGTGTGTGTGTGTGTACGCACTGATTAGCATTAATCCCGACACATGAAAGCACAGCAGTTCACACACAGGGGGCACCTCCTGGCTCACTGCTCACAGAACATTCCCACAATGCACTGCGCTCACACTGAGCCATTCCACAGATTCTATAGACACACCAGATGCCCAGTTCCTCTATTCATTCTGTCCTCTCTACTTCTTAACTATGGGAGGTTCCGGAGGGTAACAGGAGTTTCTCATGCTGTTTTGGTCATCTTGCCTCTAAATTAATTTTCATGCGCTACAAAATTAGAACATTTAGGCTGCAACAGAATAGCTACGGGACATTAAATGTTAAGAACAGAGTTGGGTATCTGGTAAGGTTATAGAATCTGTGTTTCCATGGCTCCGTGATAAAGCTCCATGTGTTCACATAAGTCAACAGTAGTACTATATATCTTATTTACTTTGCTTATCTACAGCCAACATTTAACATTATATTCAGGATTGTATACTATCATTGTAAGTAACTCCAGTTAAATACTGTACTTAAGGGGACAATAGACCTGTAGCTTTAAACCTGTAGCTTCTTGGTTAGAGGTCCTGTCTCTTAAGCATTAAATTACCCAGCCCACTTAATGGTAATAGGCCAAATATTGTGTTCCATAGCCTATGGTGAATTAAGTGGCACACTGGTATACATAAGTAAAATGGTCCCAAACGGGATTGATAGTTCAAACAGTGCTTCCACCTGCCTTGTACCTGTCAGGTATAGCAGGCATACCTGGCTTAGACCTGTGCAGGTTTAAATGTTGTTTAGACCACTGAACTTGTGTGGGAGTGTTTAATGCAGTGCACAGGTATCTTTACCTGAGTGCAGCATTATGCATATCGGCACTAAGGTGATCCGTGAGCGGGGCAGGCGGGGCGGGGCAGGCGAGCGGGGCAGGCGAGGCGGGGCGGGGCAGGCGGGACGGGGCGGGGCAGGCGGGGCGGGGCAGGCGGGACGGGGCGGGCGGGGCGGGGCAGGCGGGACGGGGCGGGGCAGGCGAAGCGGGGCGGGGCGGGGCAGGCGAGCGGGGCAGGCGGGGCGGGGCGGGGCGGGCGGGGCGGGGCAGGCGGGACGGGGCGGGGCAGGCGGGGCGGGGCAGGCGGGGCGGGGCAGGCGAGCGGGGCAGGCGGGGCGGGGCAGGCGGGACGGGGCGGGGCAGGCGGGGCGGGGCAGGCGGGGCGGGGCAGGCGAGGCAGGGCAGGCGGGGAGGGGCAGGCGGGGCGGGGCAGGCGGGGCGGGGCAGGCGGGACGGGGCGGGGCAGGCGGGGCGGGGCAGGCGGGGCAGGCGAGGCAGGGCAGGCGGGGAGGGGCAGGCGAGGCAGGGCAGGCGGGGAGGGGCAGGCAGGGCGGGGCAGGCGAGGCGGGGCAGTCCAGATGCAAGTTTAAATGTTGGATCAGCTGGTAAGAAGATGCGAAAGCGGGAGTGAACGGCCCTGCCTGTTACGGGCCGCTGTAGGGCCAACATGCATTTACCTGGTCTACCTGTCTATCTGAGCAGTGCAGTGGTGCGTTAGTACTACACTAAGCAGTGCAGTGGTGCGTTAATACTACACTGAGCAGTGCAGTGGTGCGTTAATACTACACTGAGCAGAGCAGTGGTGCATTAATACTACACTGAGCAGTGCAGTGGTGCGTTAATACTACACTGAGCAGTGCAGTGGTGCCTTAATACTACACTGAGCAGTGCAGTGGTGCGTTAGTACTACACTAAGCAGTGCAGTGGTGCGTTAATACTACACTGAGCAGTGCAGTGGTGCGTTAATACTACACTAAGCAGGGTAGTGGTGCGTTAATACTACACTGAGCAGTGCAGTGGTGCGTTAATACTACACTGAGCAGTGCAGTGGTGCCTTAATACTACACTGAGCAGTGCAGTGGTGCGTTAGTACTACACTAAGCAGTGCAGTGGTGCGTTAATACTACACTGAGCAGTGCAGTGGTGCGTTAATACTACACTGAGCAGTGCAGTGGTGCGTTAATACTACACTGAGCAGTGCAGTGGTGCGTTAATACTACACTGAGCAGTGCAGTGGTGCGTTAATACTACACTGAGCAGTGCAGTGGTGCGTTAATACTACACTGAGCAGTGCAGTGGTGCGTTAATACTACACTGAGCAGTGCAGTGGTGCGTTAATACTACACTCAGCAGTGCAGTGGTGTGTTAATACTACACAAGTTCAGCCACATCCAGCATTGTTGCACGGACAAGCAGATTAAGAAGAAACGGGTTTGTCATTCTTGTCTCTCCCGTCCAGTCCAGTGGACATCCACAATAGACGGTGTATCTGCCCATCTTGGCCGATACCATAGCTGAATATTGTTTTATGTCAAATGATGTCTTCTAACTCAATCCTAAATCATAATTAAGAGTGATCTAAACAACGTACGGGGGTGACGTCCGGATGTGACGTCTTATAAACTTTCATTCCGGCTACCGTGGACGACGAATGCGCTTGATTTTACTCAATATGAGACAGAAGCATATGGAAGTATTTATAAAATGGAAATCCATAAACTATGGATGTACACCAGGCATGTGTTTTGTACTGTACGGAAATGTAATAAATCCCATTTATCGTGTTGCGACAGGCAGAAAACCCAGTCAGAAATTCCCAAGTATGTCATTTACGAAGTATGGAAATGCATGCAAATATTGTTATGACGGAAAATATGTATTCTCAGTGTTAAACCCGCTCTGAATCGGGACCTTGCCTGCCTTTTTGGCGCTTATAAAGTGAGGAGGAGGACTGGTTTGGATGTGTTGAGTTTTTGTTATTTTTTATTGTAATCCTGATATTGTTCTTGATCTAGTTATTGGGCCAAAGGAATTCCCAGTATTGTGGCTGTATTTGGCTGTTAAGCAGATTTAGGATAATACACTTCCCAAATACAGGACCAGGAATATATATCACTTCCTTTGATATATGCCTGTATGCCGTTTGAATGCTGAATGTTAACGTGGCTGAATTGTACTTGTTTTAATGTTTTCTACATGTTTCATTTTGTTCGCAGGTCTCTCTTGTAAAAGAGATCTTGATCTCAATGAGACTACCTGTAAAAATAAAGGATATAAATAAATCGGCCTCTGCTGCCCTCTATTGATCACATATTGTATAGCAATCCTCCCTTTCCTGCACGACAGTGCCTTATCAATAACACAATTAAAGATGTTTTCTTATTTATCTTTTATTCATGTACTGGATAACATGTGTTCATATTTTTAAGTCAGACATGCGCACACATTCACACAAACATATACACACTCTCAAAACAACACATAATGTGTCATGTTTGTCACACACCTCCGTGTCGAGTTAATGTTTTAAGGACAACACATTTTGTCTTACTTTTCAACACAGTCTGTTTTAAAAGGTCAACCTTTTTAACACATAAATTGTGCAATTTGACACAAAATGTGTTGAAAGTAACACAAAAGTAGTAACACAAAAAATGTGTGGACATCCAACACATCCTTGTTGAGAGTGCCTGTGCGTACACACGCACGCACACACACACACACACACACACACACACACACACACACACACACACACACACACACACACACACACACACACACACACACACACACACATACACACACACACACACACACACACACACACATCCATACAGATAGATCAGAATGGTTTATGTTCCGTGTTACTAGTTTCTCTGCTGTAGATCTTTTCAAACTGTCGTCTGTATTGGGAGATTCATACACTTTTCCCCACTGTTGACGTCATTGTTTATCTCTGGCGTCAGCAGTGTGGTCAATGAAAACTATCTGGTTACCAGAGGTTGCAGGTTCAAATCCTGGGTGGTATGGCTGCCGTTTTAGCCTTGAGAAAGGCACTTAATTTTTAATTGGTTCATTGCACGGCAAGCTGAGGAAATGGTGAATGTTCAAAAGTCCAAGCTGTGTAAACTACCCTTCACAAGAGTTGCAGCCAAAAATTTAGGAAAGAATGATTCTAGTTTTGAATTAAAGTGGTACTTACCCTACATGGTGGATGTTGGATTGCTTTAATATTTTATGTGATCTGTAACATACGCTTGCTTTTCCCAATGACAGAGATGTGTCACAGGAAAAAATACATTTAAATGTGTGATATATTTGACGATAGAATAGGCTACAATGTAGGAGTTTGTTTTTAGAAGAAAAATTAACTCACTGATGTCTAATGAATAACAGAATAAACAAATAACAAGATTTTTAGAATAAAAATAATACATTTGTTGATATATCCTATTTGAAAATATAATACAATTCATGCATCTATCTTTAGCACACAATATCTAATGGGAAAACACTAACCAAAACGTTAATGCGCACACAGGTAGGCCACTGCCATATCAAGCGCATCTGAAGTACCATTTACATTTACGAGGAGAGTAAATAAATAAATGTATGATTTAATTAATCCCACCTGTAACCTTTGTGTCGCTTCTCTTAATGCCGTATTCGCCCTACTGGCCAGGCAACTGCATAGATAGGTTAATGCAGAACTCACACTCTCTCTATATGTAGGCTATATATTTAAAATAACGTCCAACTGTGGCCAAAACAAACCTGAAAATTCACTCGCATCCTTTTTTTTTGAGGGGTCCCGCCACCACCCCCCGCCCCCCCCTCTTCGGAGGTCAACTTTATATTTATCTATAGTGTCATTTACAAAAAAGTTTTGTGCTGGAGCCTCTCCGAGGGAGGGAAAACGAAATTAAGTACACAACAAAATTAAGCAAACAAAATGTCATAAAACAAACAACAAAAAAAACGATCAACAATAATAACTAGCAATAATCATATATTGGTGATAGATATCCAGGGGTCCACTCCAATTCAACCCCAAATGCCAAATAATAACTGTGAGGGGAAGTCCAACCCATAACACTAACAACAAAGGTCTCATTGGTGTCTGGGAGAGTCTGTCACCAAACAGCCATGACAGGGGGTAGCCTAGCCTCAGTCAACTACTGGACTCATCTGTGATATCCGCGGGATTAAGCTCCGCTATTCTGAACTGTGTTGTCTGCAAAAAAATATTGAATATAATTAAATGAAAACACCAGGGAGGGCAGTCCTCTTTCACGAGAAACGGCGCGTGCTACGGCTGCTCGGAAAGCTCTTATGAGACCGTGCCCGCGTCGGGAGGAGATGTCGTTTCGGCCGGAGCGATTTTAAACGCGTCGCTGGACCGCCGTCCAGTCGGGCTTTATCGCCGGATCTCTGAACCTGCTTTACTCCGTTTATATTACTCAACAGCAAAGAGCTACGTCTTGTAAACGTATAAGCTATTCATGAAAACCGAGCATGTCAGGAAAACACTACAAGGCGCACGAAGTCAGTTGCTGCATCAAATATTTTATATTCGGTTTCAATATAATATTTTGGGTAAGTGACTTCTTTCTCTGTACGGTCTCGCTGCCTGACTGTAACGTTAATAGCCTAATGAAATATTTTATAATGTGCTAACGTTGACTAGGCCGCAACAATACGGCTTTAGCTGGTGATTTTCTTTGTTTTCCTCTGCCTGTTTGTGAATGAATGAATGCAATGTTTTAAATGTTGCGCAGAAAAGGGCCAGGACATGATGAATTTGCGTTGGATTTTCAATACATAGCTGTATATGTTCAGATTCCAACTTCCTGTACCGGCCAGTGTTGCTTAAGATATTTATGTAGAGCTATTTAGGTTTGTTGTGCTGGCCGTTAAGGCAGTTTGGTGAGCCCGTCCGTCATTATTTCAATACGCGCCCTGAAGAGGCACCGATAATCCGCTTTATTTCTTGCTGTCGGTATCGTTAGCGGTTCCATTTCGTGACAGCCCACCGCCATGTCTTGTTTTCTGGACGAGTGATTTGCTGTTGCATCTGTTAATTACGACATTATTATTTTACACGGTGACTATACCCCGCTGGGGGAAGCTGGTCCAGTGGTATCGCCACGCAGGGGGCATATCGTGTCACGTTATTCCCACTTATCTGTTCTCCACACAAAGCTGCAGGCTTAACGACGCTTTTACTCAGCTCAATTTGATGCACGGTCCTCTGTATCTATGCATGTATGTAAATGTTCGCGGTTGCCTAACAAATACTTTGTGTTGACAGCGCAACGTTAAAATAACCCGTTTGTGTGCCAGTGCATGCATTGAAAGCCAAGTGGTTCAACTAGCATATGGAAAAACCTTGTGTTTTGGATTCCTATAGATTAGTAAAATGCAAACGTATTAATGCACGATCGTGCATGATGCCAGTGAGTATACACCTTCATTATCTGACTTGTTAAAGCCAGTATTTCCTCTCGTGCACCGTCCGATGCGTTGCGTTGCCATTATCTCGGTGTTCTTACTTTTTGAAGTCCACTAAGTAAATAATGTAAGATTGTATTGCAGTATTAATATTGTCTTGTATTAGGCATTGTATTGTGTACACCACCCAGGCTACAGGACTTTGAAATTTCTTCTCTATTTATAGGAACTTGGTTTGAATAAGACCTTGTAGACACAGTGAATAGTGACACAAAGAAGCATATTGTTTGTCGGTCCATTGTGTACATTTCCGTCAATTTTTCCTTTCAAAAAAGGAAGCGTCAGACATATTGGGTTAATATGGTAGATTGGCTGACTGCATCATTTATTTCAGTAACACTAAGTGAAAGGACTTTTTGTTGGTAAGGGTTGAATGCAGCTGAAGTTACGGAGGTTTGATGTTGGGTCTGTCAGCGTGTGGAAGGCGGTGTGGTTTTGTTTGACCCTCTTTTCTGGGGGGTGGGGGGTGATCATCTGCGGGAATAGTTATGGACTCCCTCTGTACTTTCATGTCCTCCCCCCCACCCCCCACCCCCCAACGGGGCAGGGCTGGAACACTGAGTCGCCCCGCTCGGTTCCCGTCATCATTCAGTGAGAGCCGCCATTGTGCTTAAGAGCAAGTGCACCCCCCCCCCCCCCCCCCCTCCCACCCCCCTCAGTTGCCTGCTCGAAACGATGATGTAATCTCTCTCGGCTGTATGTGAGCAGCCATATGGCCGCTGACTGTGAGAACTAGGAGTCGATCGGTCCATCACAAAACCATTTTAAAATAAGCCCCCCCACACACACACGTGCAATGGTGTCTGTAAACAAACTCTGTCTGGGCTAAATGCCTGTGTCACTGTCGGTGTCTCGTGATCCCTGGAAATCACACACATATGTACATATGCTCGCGTGTACTGTATGTGTGCGCACACACACAGACACGCACCACAACCGACAGAAAAAAGACTACTTGCTTCGCCTGCATTGTACACTCACTGTAATAACAGAGTATGTGTCGAGGGATAAATGTTAATGACGTTATGTGAGTTAAATGGAATGCCTTCACATGGCCTGTGCGCAGCACCAGTTCACTGCACTTTATCAATTAAAAGTGATGAGCTTTTTACCTGCTCTTTCTCTCCTTCCGCTACAGCTTACAGTGGAAAGGTATATAAGCAGGGTGTGAATTTAACACCAGCCACCAGCCAAGTGCTGGTAAAGTTTTGATTGTGGCTGGTTTTTCTACTCTACCAGCTAATTTGGCAGGTAACCAACCAGGCTGTGTTATATTGTAAAAGGAAACATGGCTGGTAAAATGTTGAATATGGCTGGTGATTTCTAGAATCCACAAGCCACTCTGGCCAGTGGGTGAAAAAGTTAATTTCATGGCCTGTATATTTAAGCTTGGAACATGAGATGACTTCCCAACTGAATCCCCTCTCTCTGGGTGACACCAAGGGAACTACCTACCCCTGTCACTACCTGCCCCTGTCACTTCCTACCCCTGTCACTACTTACCCCTGTCACTACTTACCCCTGCCACTACTTACCCCTGTCACTACCTGCCCCTGTCACTACCTGCCCCTGTCACTACCTACCCCTGTCACTACCTGCCCCTGTCACTACCTGCCCCTGTCACTACCTGCCCCTGTCACTACCTGCCCCTATCACCACCTGCCCCTGTTGCTACCTACCCCTGTCAACACTGGAACTGCCTTTGTCTGTCTGTCTGTCTGTCTGTCTGTCTGTTAAGGCCTAGTATTGCCTGAAGGGCTACTTGAGTTCTACATTTATTCACAAACCCATGATGTCACCATCACGTCTGGAGCAAAAAGAACCCCAGAATGATCCAGAATGTTCGCCCCCCTCTCTTTTTAAAATCTGTGGCAGCAGCAGCAGCAATTGAAAGTTCTCAGTCATCTGCCAGAAGCACATGTATTTTGTGAGATTAGGGAGCACCGACGCCCTTACTTACCAGATGCTGTTCACCTCTGTCCCTTTAGCTCATTTTCACAGCGTATTTCCTTCATTTAGCTTATTTTTCATTCAGCTAATTCAGAGTTTAAGAATGACTGACCGTATATAGCACTGGTTTTACCCATGTGAGAGGTGACAATGAAACCTTTATGAAGTGGTAAGGAAGTTCAGTGTATAAATAGAGTAACAGCAGAGTTACTCATTCATAAGTGCGGCTGAATAATTCAGCTCTGGTTCCAAAAGCTCAGGAGTTACTCATTCATAAGTGCGGCTGAATAATTCAGCTCTGGTTCCAAAAGCTCAGGAGTTACTCATTCATAAGTGCGGCTGAATAATTCAGCTCTGGTTCCAAAAGCTCAGGAGTTACTCATTCATAAGTGCGGCTGAATAATTCAGCTCTGGTTCCAAAAGCTCAGGAGTTACTCATTCATAAGTGCGGCTGAATAATTCAGCTCTGGTTCCAAAAGCTCAGGAGTTACTCATTCATAAGTGCGGCTGAATAATTCAGCTCTGGTTCCAAAAGCTCAGGAGTTACTCATTCATAAGTGCGGCTGAATAATTCAGCTCTGGTTCCAAAAGCTCAGAAGTTACTCATTCATAAGTGCGGCTGAATAATTCAGCTCTGGTTCCAAAAGCTCAGAAGTTACTCATTCATAAGTGCGGCTGAATAATTCAGCTCTGGTTCCAAAAGCTCAGAAGTTACTCATTCATAAGTGCGGCTGAATAATTCAGCTCTGGTTCCAAAAGCTCAGGAGTTACTCATTCATAAGTACGGCTGAATAATTCAGCTCTGGTTCCAAAAGCTCAGGAGTTACTCATTCATAAGTACGGCTGAATAATTCAGCTCTGGTTCCAAAAGCTCAGGAGTTACTCATTCATAAGTACGGCTGAATAATTCAGCTCTGGTTCCAAAGCTCAGGAATTACTCATTCATAAGTACGGCTGAATAATTCAGCTCTGGTTCCAAAAGCTCAGGGAGGTTCGCTGTGGAGGCGATGGGGTCCCCAGTGTTGGCTGCTCCTGGCACAGGGTGTGCCCCCACAATCTTCTCCAGAGCAGAAACCGCCTCAAATGTGCAAACCTGTGTTGCATGACCCAGATTGGAGGAGCTTCTGGCTCAATGGTAATGCTGATAACGTCTATCTCAGCGTACACAGCACATCTGCAGGTTTAACTCCAGTCCTGGAGGGGGCACTGTTTCTGCAGATTTAACTCCAGTCCTGGAGGGGACGCTGTCTGCAGGTTTAACTCCAGTCCTGGAGGGGCTGTAGTGTCTGCAGGTTTAACTCCAGTCCTGGAGGGGCTGTAGTGTCTGCAGGTTTAACTCCAGTCCTGGAGGGGACGCTGTGTCTGCAGGTTTAACTCCAGTCCTGAAGGGGCCGCAGTGTCTGCAGGTTTAACTCCAGTCCTGGAGGGGCTGTAGTGTCTGCAGGTTTAACTCCAGTCCTGGAGGGGCTGTAGTGTCTGCAGGTTTAACTCCAGTCCTGGAGGGGACGCTGTGTCTGCAGGTTTAACTCCAGTCCTGAAGGGGCCGCAGTGTCTGCAGGTTTAACTCCAGTCCTGGAGGGGCTGTAGTGTCTGCAGGTTTAACTCCAGTCCTGGAGGGGCTGTAGTGTCTGCAGGTTTAACTCCAGTCCTGGAGGGGACGCTGTGTCTGCAGGTTTAACTCCAGTCTTGAAGGGGCCGCAGTGTCTGCAGGTTTAACTCCAGTCTTGTGTCTGTCGCTTTTTGTGGCTTACTTTCAATCAACAGCTGATTTAGGCCTTGTTTCCAAATGTCAGCTGCAGTGTAACCATTAATTAGGGAAGTCACTAATTCATTCCGAACTGAATGGAGGAATTGTAGTGCGCGGGTGCACTGCAGTATATTCCATTTAGCAGGACTCCTCGAAAATCTGGCGGCGTTTCCGTGACATCCAACTTCATTTGACAACGGGAGTCCCATCTCTCATGCTGTTGGGAGTCTGGATCGGGCGCAGGGAGGGGGCCTTGTAGCCATAGAAACAGATTAGCTCAACCCCCCCCCAGTGGAAATTCAGTATTTAAGAGGCGATGACCTGTGATGGACCCCCCCCCACTCCCTTCAGAGTGGATGAAAGGTACTCTGGGCTCCTCTTTGTACTGATATTCAAATCCCAGCTCATTTCGGAGGGAAACAATGGAGCGACCGTCTGTCACTGTCACGCCTCGCGTAACTAAGATAACCGCCAAGAAATTCTTTTGTCAGATGGACCCCCTGGTCTGTAGCAACCCTGGGATACACACCGGATAAGACCTCCTGCTAAATCAGTGTCATAATAATAATGATGATAATAATAATTACAACAACTCTGGGGGTTATACTATGAAGCAGGATTACTGAGTTAGCTGGATAACTGCACTGAGTAAAAACCCAGAACTGCTCTTTTTACTTCAGTCCAGGTTTTACTGAGTGCAGTTATCCAGCTAACTCAGTAATCCTGCTTCTCTTACTCAGTGCTGTTATCCAGCTAACTCAGTAATCCTGCTTTGTAGTATAACCCCCTGGTCTAAGAGCGCTGTTGGCCTGAGGGGTGTACTACGAAGCAAGATTAAGGGGATAGCGAGCTAAATTAAGCCTCAACCCTGGGTTTCCTGTATCACAAAACCGACTCACTTTTAATCGGGGTATATTGCCACGGCAGCTTACTCTCCACGGCTAACCTGCTCCGGGGCAGTTTATGTTCAGGATATCGGGTTGAAACATAAAAGCACCGCCCATTGACCAATCAACTCTGTGGCTTTGGAAAAAGGTGTCTCCTTTCCAAAGGATCCTGTAGAGACATGTGCGGATACCGAGGGAATCTCTTCGCAGGGCGAGATTAGTGAGTTCCGCAAAAGATTTTCTGAGTTCCGGAAAATGTTTGAGAGACTTGAAACCCTGTGTTCACTTAGCAAGTTGATAACCACACTCGTAGTAGCGGGTTGATAACCACACTCGTAGTAGCGGGTTGATAACCACACTCGTAGTAGCGGGTTGATAACCACACTCGTAGTAGCGGGTTGATAACCACACTCGTAGTAGCGGTTATAGCGGTTAAGACAGATTGTGGTGGTTAGGCTTTGTGAAGCCAGCTAACGCAAAGAATCCCTGGGTATGTTAAGCTTCCTTCGTAGTATACCCCCCTGGTCTACACTACCGGTCAGAAGTTTTAGTTCACTTTAGTTGTATTTTCCTACTCTGTTTTTAGTGTAATTTAAGCGGTTTCATTTTTGTAAATCTCAAATGGCACAAGGTAAGAAGTGAATAGTCAGAAGTTAAAAATAATGTTTTATTTCACAGTTCATAAAAAAGCAATATTTGGCTAAACAAATTATTTCCATTTTCCAGTAAGAGAAGTAAAATCAAGCTAATTTGGGACGAATTTGACCGAACGGTCAAGAAGAAGCAACCCACAAGTGCAGCACGTCTGTGGGAACTTCTACAGCAGTGTTGCTGTGAACTTTCAGAACCATATGACTGCCCTTGTAGAAATGCATCTAAGATTTGCTTATTTTTTTTGTAAAATGCAAGGTGTTTATATCTTTTTTTAAATCTCTGATTGCTTGAAAATTATGGATGTACTAAAACCTTTGACCGCTAGTGTATATGTAGGAAAAGTTATTTTTAATCTTGAAGAAAATGTTTTTACTGTGAAAGCTTTTGGACATCCAATAACAGATACTGGTCTGTATCACCCTTGCCTATATACCGGAATGTTCTTTCACATTGCAAGTGGCTCTAGATAACGTTTGTCTCTGAATCTCTCTCTGAATGGGGCTGGATACGGGGTTATTCAAGGTCAGGGGTTTAGTGCCCCTGACAGCCTTGCTAACCCCCTCTGTGTGTGTGTGTGTGTGTGTGTGTGTGTGTGTGTGTGTGTGTGTGTGTGTGTGTGTGTGTGTGTGTGTGTGTGTGTGTGTGTGTGTGTGTGTGTGTGTGTGTGTGTGTGTGTGTGTGTGTGTGTGTGTGTGTGTGTGTGTGTGGGACACCAGGTGAGTGGGATCTCTGGCCAATCAGTGACAGTTAACTATCATATGGAGGAAAAAAAAAAAACGGCAGGTTCTCCAACCCATCAGACTCCAACTTAAGCACCCCTCCCTGTCTTATAGGGTGCATGACAGAGGTCTGCGGAGGTCCAGGGTCAAAGCTCACGGCAGGCATGATGCAATGTGAATAACACCCTCTGATTATGAGGTAACATATGAGGTCCATGCGTTGTCATGGGAACCAGAAATCCACTTTGCGCTTTACCCGGAGGCGGTGAGAGAGACGGAGCGTGGCGTCATTAGGGTCCTTAGCAGAGATGCTAAATTGGAGAGACGAAGGTGGATGTCAGACTTTTTGAGGAGGGGCTAATGTGAAGACGCTGCGGTGGATATCGCATCATTAGCAGAGATGCTAATTTAAAGAGACAGAGGTGGATGTCAGACTGTTAGCAGAGATGCTAATTTAAAGAGGCAGAGGTGGATGTCAGACTGTTAGCAGAGATGCTAATTTAAAGAGGCAGAGGTGGATGTCAGACTGTTAGCAGAGATGCTAATTTAAAGAGGCAGAGGTGGATGTCAGACTGTTAGCAGAGATGCTAATTTAAAGAGGCAGAGGTGGATGTCAGACTGTTAGCAGAGATGCTAATTTAAAGAGGCAGAGGTGGATGTCAGACTGTTAGCAGAGATGCTAATTTAAAGAGACAGAGGTGATGTCAGACTGTTAGCAGAGATGCTAATTTAAAGAGGCAGAGGTGGATGTCAGACTGTTAGCAGAGATGCTAATTTAAAGAGACAGAGGTGGATGTCAGACTGTTAGCAGAGATGCTAATTTAAAGAGGCAGAGGTGGATGTCAGACTGTTAGCAGAGATGCTAATTTAAAGAGGCAGAGGTGGATGTCAGACTGTTAGCAGAGATGCTATTTTAAAGAGACAGAGGTCGATGTCAGACTGTTAGCAGAGATGCTAATTTAAAGAGGCAGAGGTGGATGTCAGACTGTTAGCAGAGATGCTAATTTAAAGAGGCAGAGGTGGATGTCAGACTGTTAGCAGAGATGCTATTTTAAAGAGACAGAGGTGGATGTCAGACTGTTAGCAGAGATGCTAATTTAAAGAGGCAGAGGTGGATGTCAGACTGTTAGCAGAGATGCTAATTTAAAGAGGCAGAGGTGATGTCAGACTGTTAGCAGAGATGCTAATTTAAAGAGGCAGAGGTGGATGTCAGACTGTTAGCAGAGATGCTCATTTAAAGAGGCAGAGGTGGATGTCAGACTGTTAGCAGAGATGCTATTTTAAAGAGGCAGAGGTGGATGTCAGACTGTTAGCAGAGATGCTAATTTAAAGAGGCAGAGGTGGATGTCAGACTGTTAGCAGAGATGCTAATTTAAAGAGGCAGAGGTGGATGTCAGACTGTTAGCAGAGATGCTATTTTAAAGAGACAGAGGTCGATGTCAGACTGTTAGCAGAGATGCTAATTTAAAGAGGCAGAGGTGGATGTCAGACTGTTAGCAGAGATGCTAATTTAAAGAGGCAGAGGTGGATGTCAGACTGTTAGCAGATATGCTATTTTAAAGAGACAGAGGTGGATGTCAGACTGTTAGCAGAGATGCTAATTTAAAGAGGCAGAGGTGGATGTCAGACTGTTAGCAGAGATGCTAATTTAAAGAGGCAGAGGTGATGTCAGACTGTTAGCAGAGATGCTAATTTAAAGAGGCAGAGGTGGATGTCAGACTGTTAGCAGAGATGCTCATTTAAAGAGGCAGAGGTGGATGTCAGACTGTTAGCAGAGATGCTATTTTAAAGAGGCAGAGGTGGATGTCAGACTGTTAGCAGAGATGCTATTTTAAAGAGGCAGAGGTGGATGTCAGACTGTTAGCAGAGATGCTAATTTAAAGAGGCAGAGGTGGATGTCAGACTGTTAGCAGAGATGCTAATTTAAAGAGGCAGAGGTGGATGTCAGACTGTTAGCAGAGATGCTATTTTAAAGAGGCAGAGGTGGATGTCAGACTGTTAGCAGAGATGCTATTTTAAAGAGGCAGAGGTGGATGTCCGACTGTTAGCAGAGATGCTATTTTAAAGAGGCAGAGGTGGATGTCAGACTGTTAGCAGAGATGCTAATTTAAAGAGGCAGAGGTGGATGTCAGACTGTTAGCAGAGATGCTAATTTAAAGAGACAGAGGTGGATGTCAGTCACTATGGCTGTAGCGATGTCTCTCCAGAGGAAACAGTCTGCTGTGACCGTGGTGATAACGCGATGGCGCCGGAGGGTCGCTTGCGAGGCAGACCCATGAAACCGGCGGGTATGGCGGATGAGTAAGCCGTGTGTTCTGTGGGAAGCGCAGGGCAGGGGGTGGAGTTGCTGACCCGGGTCCCGCACTGCATCGTGGGAAACAGCTGGTGCGTGTAACATGCCTGTGTCTGGTCTGGTAACCATGGTGATCCGTCACTGCCCAGTCTTCACTGACTGGTCACATAATGCAGCTGTGACGGGGTCCTTTTGTGTTCAGTCTTGTGCCTGTGTGAAAATAATAGAACTGAGACATTTTCTCAATGAACAATTTGATTGATATTGATCACGTCAAGACACTGAAAATTAGATGAATCTAGCAGAGTGATTTTTAAATTCTAGTCCTTGGCCGGTTTCTGCTGGTCTTAATCAGTGACTTATTCTGAAGATTCACACGAGTTGTTGGTCACTGTAGTGCAGTGGTTAGGGGAGTGGACTTGCAGTTGAGAGCTCACAGGTTTGATGCCCAGATGGGGTACTGCTATTGAGCAAAGGTACTGACCCGTACTTACCCGACCCAGGTGTGTCAATGGGTTTTATGTAAAAATGTAAGTTGTTTGCTAAATGGGTCTGCAGTTCTATGTTGTACATTTAGGCATTTAACAGATACTACTTCTAAAGTGTACAGTCTCAGTCTATACATACACTTTATACAGCTGGATACTTACTGAAGCAGTTCAGGTTAAGTACCTGTGCTCAAGGGTAGAACTGCAGTGCCCCACCTGGGAATCAAACAGCAGTGCCCCCCCCCCCCATTTATAAACTGTACCCAGTGCACTCTGTAGGGGCCTCTCTCTTCGTTTGACGGATACAGGATCCGCAACGTTGCGGCCGTCAGCAAACGCTCACTCTACCTTCATCTCCCTGTATTTGGATGCGTCGGCCTGGCCTGGCGAGCGAGCGAGCGCACGGCGTGCACATTTCCGTCCCGGCGCGGGATGAAAACTTGCTGAATCGCTTGAATCTCTCCTTCAGATACACATCACATTAGCATTTTGCTTTTTAGTTATTTGGCAGATACATTCGCTTACATAGCTTGCAGTTTTTTGTTTTGCATAAAATCCCTCTACACAAGTCATGCTGATTAAGTGCCTTTGCTTACAGCAGTGCTCCCCAACCCTGTTCCTGGAGATCTAGCGTCCTGTAGGTTTTCACTCCAACCTTAACAAAGCACACCTCATTCAACAGCTAGAGATCTACCGTCCTGTAGGTTTTCACTCCAACCCTAACAAAGCACACCTCATTCAACAGCTAGAGATCTACCGTCCTGTAGGGTTTCACTCCAACCCTAACAAAGCACACCTCATTCAACAGCTAGAGATCTACCGTCCTGTAGGCTTTCACTCCAACCCTAACAAAACACACCTCATTCAACAGGTAGAGATCTACTGTCCTGTAGGTTTCACTCCAACCCTAACAAAGCACACCTCATTCAACAGCTAGAGATCTACCGTCCTGTAGGGTTTCACTCCAACCCTAACTAAGCACACCTCATTCAACAGCTAGAGATCTACCGTCCTGTAGGCTTTCACTCCAACCCTAACAAAGCACACCTCATTCAACAGCTAGAGATCTACCGCCCTGTAGGTTTTCACTCCAACCCTAACAAAGCACACCTCATTCAACAGCTAGAGATCTTGTTGAGCTGCTAAATAGTAGAGGTGTGCCAAAATAGGGTTGAAATGAAAACCTTCAGGACGGTGCTATTAGCTCACAGGAAAGGCTGGACTATCACCCTTCAGAAAAGGCTAGGCTATTAGCCCTTAGGAGAGGCTATGCTATTAGCCCTCAGGAGAGGTTATGCTATTAGCTCACAGGAGAGGCTAGGCTATTAGCTCACATGAGAGGTTAGACTACTAGCCCTCATGAGAGGCTAGGCTATTAGCCCTCTGGAGAGGCTATGCTATTAGCTCACATGAGAGGCTAGGCTATTAGCCCTCAGGAGGGGCTAGGCTATTAGCCCTCATGAGAGGCTATACTATTAGCCCTCTGGAGAGGCTATGCTATTAGCTCACATGAGAGGCTAGGCTATTAGCCCTCAGGAGGGGCTAGGCTATTAGCCCTCTGGAGAGGCTATGCTATTAGCTCACAGGAAAGGCTGG
>CM056391.1:5474657-5529657 GCA_029718625.1 Synaphobranchus kaupii
ACGGAAGGGAAGGATTCTGGTCACAGGTGTGTGTGTCTGTGTGTGTGTGTGTAACAGAGGATCTGAGAGCTTTATTGCCGCTCCTGTTTCAGGTTTTGTTCCGGTACGCTTTGGCCCTCTTAAAGTACAGAGAAGAGGATATTCTGAAGATCCGGGACAAGGTGGAGATGTACCAGTACCTTCGTTTCTTCACCAAAACCGTCACTGACGGCAGGTACGGGGCCTGCCATAGAGTGGCAGAGGAACCAGACAGCCGGCGACTGACCATATACTGCTCTCCACTCTCCTCTGCTGATTGTCTGTCTCTATCGCCCCCTGCAGGAAGCTTGATGAGCATTGCCTTCAATGGCATGAACCCGTTCCCCATGAAGCTGCTGATTGGCCGGAGGACGGTCCACCTGGAGAGGCTGAAGGCGGAGCTTAGCGAGCTGGAGAGGATCCAGACCGAGTACACTGCCCAGAGCTCCCAGCGCAAGCACAAGGAGGCTGGACACCACTGCCAGCGAGGACGAGGACTAGGCGTAGCCGGGGGGGCGGGGCATGGAGAAGGCTTTAAAGAAGACTGGACTGGAGTCTGCAGACACAGACACAGCGCCCCCTCCAGGACTGGAGTTAAACCTGCAGAAAGAGCGCCCCCTCCAGGACTGGAGTTAAACCTGCAGAAAGAGCGCCCCCTCCAGGACTGGAGTTAAACCTGCAGACACTGCGCCCCCTCCAGGACTGGAGTTAAACTTGCAGCCACTGCGCCCCCTCCAGTCTGAAATCCCTGCTTTAGAGGCATTGCAGGTCTTTCCCACCCCCTCTCAGGCCACACTGGTCACACAGGTAAGACTCACCTGATGGGGCGGGCCTAGCTTCTTCTCCACCCAGTGGGAGCTTGTCATGACCATATTGACACTCAGTGACACTCTATCAAGCACAGAACTTTTTTTTTTAAACCTATATTTTAATTTGCTGAGCCTTCAATATTAACGACATGGTGTAATGGCTTGATGGAGTCCACAGGTGCACAGGCTGAGACCCCAGCAGGCTGAGCAAAACGCAGTGCACAGTGTCAGCCTGGGATATAATGGTGTGGGACAGTCTGCAGTGTCAGGGATGAACCACTAGAGGGCACTGTGTACATGCAAATGTAGACATTTTGAGCTCCATCTTTGTTACGGACGCCACGTTTGCGCCAAACGGTTCTAAACATTCTGCGGAGGCCTTGCTTCCGTTTGGCGGTTGTGTGTCGGGGGGGGGGGGGGGTTTTAAAGGTGTAACCAGACGCAGCGATTGGCGCGTTTAAGAAGCGGGACACAATCGGCACAATCAGCAGCCATGGTAACAGTCTGCAACCGAACATTTAATACAACACTGTTTCAGTTTATAAAACCTTCCTGAGCAGTCCCGGGTGCCTGAATAATCCCGCTCATCCATTGGCTGAACCCTGGAGCCCCAGAGTTAGTGACCCAGCGTTAAAGACAGGCCTGAAACATCCACACAGGCCACAGAGCAGAACCATCCCTTTAACCCTTCCTATTATGTCACGGGTCAATTTAAACCATTTCAGTTTTTAATTTACCTGAAACACTGCACAGCGTCTCCTTCTCTTTGTGACATTTTAAACTGTTTTTACTCCTTTCAGGGTTTTTACCCACAGCTGTGTCAGCGAGCACTTTTTTTGTGTGATGATGTTGCGGGTCAATTATGGGTCAACGGTGTTTTATGATATGCTAAAAAAAAATACATTTGATTACTGAAAATGGTTACATCAAGTTGGTGGAACGGTTTTGTAGAAATCCAACTATTACTTTGAAAGTAAATATGTTTTACAAACTGTTATTAAATATTGTGTTTGAAATAAAAAAATAATGTCCTTGTATTCGTTCTCGGAGAAAGGCCAGATGAGACTGACGAATGAAAAGGTTTTCACTGTTTGAGGATTATGTTTGATTCACACCGTGCAGGTCAATTTGACCTGTAACATAACGAACAGAACTATCTGTCAACATAATACGAGAGTTAAAGGGAAACTGATTTGTGCAACCTGTGTCTCGAGCATAAAAAACATCTTTATCTTCATCCGAAGTGATGTCACAATGATGTCATAATAGAACTCCTGGTAAAGAATGAAGTTGTCTTCTAAATGGAGGAATACTGTGTAACATATTTTTATGCAAACAGATTGATTGAACATGTTTGATTTCCTGTGCACCACTTCTAAAAGCCACAGTACATAGGAGTATTTAGTCCCGAGGTGCCACAGTGCGTGGTTGTGCTTGGTGCGTTTCAGGACTTTAAACGGCTTCATCGAAGCCCCAGGCTGGCTGCCGATTAGAAAGGAAATCGCAGAAACACCAGCAGACACTTCAGGGCAGGAGACAGAGACCCCCGTTATAGGGAGAGCTGGGGTCAGAGATCCCCGTTATAGGGAGAGCTGGGGTCAGATATCCCCGTTATAGGGAGAGCTGGGGTCAGAGATCCCCGTTATAGGGAGAGCTGGGGTCAGAGATCCCCGTTATAGGGAGAGCTGGGGTCAGAGATCCCCGTTATAGGGGGAGCTGGGGACAGAGATCCCCGTTATAGGGAGAGCTGGGGTCAGAGATCCCCGTTATAGGGAGAGCTGGGGTCAGAGATCCCCGTTATAGGGGGAGCTGGGGTTCGTTCTGAGAGCAAAACAGAGAGGCTGATGGGAGTCCAAAGCTGGACAAACGCAGTTCAGAATTTAAACCTGTGAACAGGGCTTGATTTACTAAGACCTTTGGCGTGTGCAAAACCTTGTAGCAAATGCAATAACATGACCAATGATTGGTCACGGTATTTGTTTTGCACCAATCATTGGTTGTGTACTTGGTTTTGTGTGTGTAAAAAAAGGTTTCGCATACGCGAAGGGTCATAGGAAATCAGGTGTAGGAAACAGAAAGGGCAGCTTGGCCCAATTTGACACCAATCTTCCACAAATGTTCAAAAGATGACAGTGAACAGTGTGCTCAAATATTTCCCCTTTTATTGCTTATTAAAAAAGAGATGCATAAAAAGAATATGCCTTTAGGGGGAAAGAAACAATTATCTGACATTACAAAGAGCGTGCAGGTCGGAGCTAAACGCTAGTGTTAGCGCCAGACAGCTGAACAGATATGGCTGTGGTGTCTGACGGTGTTTTATAAGATCAGCTCTGTACAGTGACCCCCCCCCCCACCCCCTTCCCAGAGAAAGAGCGACTTGTATCTTGAAACTTGTCGCTATATAAAGCGAGCAGTTCGTCAGACACTACAAAACCTGCAAAGCAAGGACTTTGGAACATTTTTGAACAATTCTTCATGTACAGGAAAATACACCCTTCGTAACCAAATGTTAGAATTTAATTGTTGAATCATTGAAAGACAATGCGGCATTCTGCCTGCGTTAATAACGGTCAGTTCTAATACAATTTTCCAGTTTTTGCAGCGGATAGTGTACGTGACAGTGGGTTGACTGACAATAAAGTGAAATTAAGCCAGTGAAAATCGACTGCAAACCCAAGCTAGTTAGCTTATTCACCAAGCCAAGACATCGAATGTAACCACCAAACTTACCAAGCTAAATCACTGTATAAAGGATAGCCAAGCCAATGAAATGCACAAGAACATTTATACTCATCTTTGTCTCGTCAGTTTAATGCTATGTTCCATTACTGCGAGTGCACTTTCACCATGTGTTGTCGGTTCTTTAAAAAAATACATACACTATAAATCTAAATTACAATTACAGCAGATATCAGTATTCTAGTGGTATTTAGGCAAGACATTAAGAGTTTTCATTATTGTAGCAAACCTACAAATGGCTTTAAGTGTCATTAACAGGTGCAACGTCATAAAAAATAACTAGCACCAATATTTTAAAATAGAGTATATCTGAGCTATATTAGTACATTGAATTAAACCACATGAAATGTATGCACGTATAAAATATGCAATTGGACACATGCAGTTAAATTGAAGTGTAGTTCACAATGAAGCAAAACCTTGTGCTAACATGTCTGCTTAAATATTTCCCTTGAACATGTTAAAATTGTCCATTTTCTGTATAATTGTGTGATTTTGTTATGCTTTTATTCTGAAAGAACAACTGCTGAAAAATAATTTTAAAATGTATTTTGGTTTGTTATTATTGCCATGTACATAACACATATGAAGTATAAAAATCCAGAATCTGGGGGTGGGGGCGTCTCTGTGCTCGACAGTGGCTACCACATCATATGACTCTGAACCACAGATACTCGCACTTATGCTTGGAGGCCTGCAGAGGGCGCTGGTTCTCATTATGACTCAAATAAAGCAGTTTATTGCAGTGAACTCGCCTCACCTACTTTCTCAAGGTGAAAACAAGCAGCCATACACCATGTGGCTCTCCAATGGCAAGAGTGAGTAGCACAGCCCTGGGCTCTCCAGCTTAGACCAGCCTCACTAAGCTTCAGCTCTTTCCGTTCCTAGGACTCTCGCTCTGTTTGGAGGGACCCGATCGTATTTGCATGTCCATCCTCACTAGAATGTCCTTTGAGTTCTGCAGCTTCGCCAAACAGCCAAACGACACTGATATCTGACCAGAGGTGGCTATGTTATTCATGGCTCTACTTACTTCCTGGCTATGTTATTGATGGCTCTGCTCACTTCCTGGCTATGTTATTGATGGCTGTAATCATTTCCTGGCTACATTATTCATGGCTCTACTTACTTCCTGGCTATGTTATTCAAGGAAATACCCACTCCCTGGCTATGTTATTCATGGCTCTACTAACTTCCTGAGCACAACTGTGTTGCTGTGGTAACACAGAATTTGGAATGTAACCTAGGACTGAGCCGAGGTGCACCAGATTCCAGCAGGACAGTACACACAAAGACCAGGTTTATGAGTTTGTGGTAAGAATCACTTTTTAGCACCTGCACTAATCTGATTCGGCAAAAATTGACAACCTAAAACTCAACACTCACAACAAAGTGAGTCACAAGGCAACGTCACAAAATGTTCATGTAACAGAAGGTTGCATAAATTACGCATCACCAGTGATTTAAAGGTCTGATTAATTAATCTCAGACAATTGAAACAAGTGGGTCTCAGTTCCTGGCCACAAATGAATAAATTATGTGTGAATCTATCTAGAAATCATAAGTTCTTAAGGCAAGCTGCACTGGGTGACATGCAAGCATCCCAGGATTTAAACACCATCTCCACAACTGTGGGGGTGCCCAGCAGAGGGCGCTGTCTGCTGAAATGGTTAAGGCAAAGCGCAAGGCTGGAGGATCCCCACATTTCAGGACTGGAGTTAAACCTGCAGACACTGCGGCCCTCCAGGACTGGAGTTAAACCTGCAGGCACTGCGGCCTTCCAGGACTGGAGTTAAACCTGCAGGCACTGCGGCCCTCCAGGACTGGAGTTAAACCTGCAGAATTTCAGTTCAAGCCCCTGTCTTACAGTAAGACCCAGACTGTTGAGCAGTCTGGCTGAAAAGTGAGAGAAAATCCACGGATTTGCAATCGACCGCTTCATTAAATCTCCAACATTACCTTTTTGTGAAATTGTTTTTTGTCTCAAGGACGCAGTGACCAATCAGAGGACTCGACCCATTTTAAGGGACCGTGGCAAAGTCTCTTCCTTTGTCAGAGACATGATTATCCATCGCTTTCTTTACAAGAAGTTCTGTACTTCTCAAGAACAAAGGCTTCAGACCTTTGCGGATGTTTTTTTTGTGCCGGGGGTGTCACTCCATCTACAGCCAAAAGGCGGCGCTATGTGTCCCATCTGAGGGCAGTTCCAGAACTTTCCTTCCGGTTCTCTTTGCTTGGTAAAAGGAGTGCAGATTACGGAGCAGTTTACGCGCTTAAATTATTTTTCTTGAACCCGACGCACACTCGTTTTCTCAGGAGTCTGTCAGTGTGTACTTTTCACAATATATTTTAAAAAAGAAAAGAAAAAACAACAGAAAAACTATAATATTTCTGACTGATGGTGGATAATAACCATTTTCTGAAAAAGTCTTAAAATTATTTAAAATAAAGCATACCTCAGTATATATAGAGACCTCACCCATTGAAATAAAGATTACAACATAACCTAATGCAACACATGAATGCCTTCAGGTTTGGTGCATTAAAATACAAACACATTTACAAAGCACCCAATTTCAGAATCGGATTAAAATAAAGCAAAGTGTTTAAAGACAATTAAAAAAGGTTAAAAAAAAAAAAAAAAGGTTCAAAAGGCAAAAGTAAAAAAAACAAAAAACATTTTGATCTGAACGCAAACAAAAATGGCTTTTCAAACGAACGCAGTAATCAAACTGATTCCACACATTTCGGCACTGAACTTGACCAAACGACGCCTTCCCATTAGTCCATTTTTAAAAAGGACATCGCTACGAAAATGCATCAGCGGCTAAAACACACAGAGCTGTTGTGTAAAGTGCATCGTTACGTAGTTATTGTACAGCTTATCAAAATATGTGTTCTCTGGAGTCAAAAGCTTAGTAAACATATTACATGTCGGTAAAAAATAAACATTTGGAATGTCTTTAGAAAGTCCCCACTTGGCGCTTTTGGGTCAGCTTTAACTTCTGCCTGGAGTCTGGAAAATAAAACAAATAAAGGCCTGTATTCATAATGTGTCTCAGTCAAAGCACTGATCTCACATCAGTTTCCTCCTGTTAATGTCCCAGCCATGTCCATTATGAGCTAGGTCTGTATAATAGTTGAATTTAGCTCATTTTTAACGTATAATGTGTAACTAAAAAAAGTTTACTACGACTTTTGTAAAGAGGAGGCTCAGCTAACTCGTAGCCAGTAATGTTATAATGGCACGCACCAACTTGAGGCATGGGCGGTTGTATGCTTGCAGCAAACGCTAGCTAGATGTTAGCTGGTACAGACTCAGAAAAGCCATTTTAAACGTGGAATGGCTCGGTCAACTTGTTGGCGCTAGTTTTGATACGAGTAGCTGAGCCTGCCCTTGCGGTACACCTAATTCCATGTTCCAGTAAGCCTAGGTAGATTTTTGTGGGTATAGAAACAATTGTGAATGAAGCAAACAAATGCATTAGCTAGCTAGAGAACAGTGGACAAATTAGATGTTTTGTTCACTTTCATATTTTAAGAAGTCTACAATTTGTCTCCAATTGGAACAAAACAAGTCAATAAACAATAGTAAAACAGACCTACAAAGAAATGTGATACGCTGGGCACGCGGAGACTATCAGGAAAGCCTGCTGCGGCCTGTATTGTAGTGGTAGCGTTAGCGCAGATCACAAGCAGGCATTGCATCTCAAATGGCCTACATAGACCAGCATGCTCTGTCCTTGTGTTCTTGGAAGTGCGGTCTTGCAAGGAAACTTGACAAGAACATCGTTCACAAGAACTCAAGTCTGAACTTGATGACACTGAGAAACACCCAGAGTGTGACCTGCCAGGCAGAATCATATTCAAAGCTAAAGATTCAGGCAAAAACACTGAACACTGAATTTTTCCATGGTTGCAAAGTATTAAATTCTACACTATTACGCCGGGTTCACACCGTCTACTCGTGAAAGAGACAAAGCGACAAGATTCCATTCAAAGTCTATGGATATCATCGGCAAACAGCGGGCGGGGTGGAGTCATAGGTAAGTTGTTGGTGTCGCACCAAATGCGCTACAATGCGCCCTTGTCGCTGCACGTGACCAAGTACAGCGATTTAGTCACTGTCGCGAGTAGATGGTGTGAACCAGGCATTAAAGCCAATGTACAGGAAGAAAAGTCGAAAAGGAAGTGGAGCACAGGCAGACAGGAAGTGGAGCACAGGCAGACAGGAAGTAGAGCACAGGCAGACAGGAAGTGGAGCACAGGCAAACAGGAAGTGGAGCACAGGCCGACAGCAAGTAAAGCACAAGCTGACAGGAAGTGAAGCACAGGCAGACAGGAAGTAGAGCACAGGCAGGCAGGAAGTGAAGCACAAGCTGACAGGAAGTGAAGCACAAGCTGACAGGAAGTGGAGCACGCAGCGCATTACTCACCATGGGCTTCATCTCTGTGCCGTCTCCTCCGTCGGCCCGGCCTCGCCCTGCTGCCTTCTTACTGCTCTCTACAAACTCCTGCACAAAGAGAGAGACCCAAACAGACTGACATCTATGGAGCAACATTCATGCCAATATTATATCAGTGTTAAACAGTCAGTGTTAAACAGTCAGTGTTATTTCACACCCGCCTCACCATGAGGGCCTTGTCCATGTAGAACTCCCTGCCAGGGCTGCCGTCGTTGTATTTGGTGTCTACGGCGAAGCAGAGGAAGAGGACGTCCACCACGATCTCGAAGATGGACAGGAAGCAGTGTGCCACCAGGAAGGCGAACAGGCAGACGATGAGGAGGGGCAGCACCCACACAGTATAATCCCGCTGGTAATTTAGCGCCAACACCCCCGCAAACGCCGTGCAGGACACGATCAGCACCTGAACACACACGCGCACACACACACGCACGCACACACGCACGCACGCACACACATCAATAAGGCTGGGAATCGAGCCTCTGTACTTTTTGAGCACCGACCAAATCATGTCCGTAGCACCGAGTATCGAAAACTGTCCAAGCATTCGGTGCCAATTTTCTAAACTTTTAGATAAAAAAATTCTAATAATCTCTTAAGTACCAAATGTTTAGCCCAGCCAGGCTTTCACACAGTTTCAGATATTGCTAGATTGAAATCATAATTTTGTTCATTTTATACTGTATTTTATACAGCTGTTACAACATTAATCACTGAAGCATTTGAGAGGTTTTGGATTATTTTGTTAAATGAGAAAGTTTTTTTGGATATTGTAGAAAAATATGTTTTTACACTCAGCATCAAAAAAAGTATCGTTTTGGTATCGAATCCCAGGCATCAAAAAAAAAATTCTAATTGGTGTGATGAAGCTGGATTAAAACTCATGTGATCATTGGGGAAGTGGGTGTGGCCTGCGCCCTCACCTTGCCCAGGAATAGCACAAAGTCGCCCACAGTGTTAATGGCTGCCACTCGCAAGGCGTTCTCCACCAGGATGATGAAGGCGTCTCGAGCCGACGTGCAGAAGCTTGTGCTGTTGATGGCTGTCGCAGCGTACGCATTCTGAACACACACACACACACACACACACGCACAGTGTTAACACGCCACAAAGCGACACACATCCCCACCAGAATGACAAATTCTGAGAAAATAGGGGTATGAGTTTTTAAATGTTTTTTATTTTTATTAAATGTAACTTCTGCAACTTAAATATTTTATACGTCCCACTCAGTTGGATGAGCTCACCTGATTCAAATACCTCAGACACTTCTCCAGACACCACAAGCAGCAGATGCAAGCTTTCAGCATGCACCTGGCACATGCGTTCTCCTGTCAGAAGGGAAGAAAAAAAACAAGACATTTTAATAATTATATATTTTATTTATATTGTGCTTTTCACATAAAGTAGGCTTTCCCTGTCCATCTCGGTCTGCTCTGCACAACTCAAATGTGTGGAAGTCTGCATTTGGTGTCAGACCTAAATTTGCTGCTGAATGACAGGAGCCTACAGATTTTGCAACTGGAGTTTGAGAACCCTTTGTAAAAAGTGTTTTAAAACATTTTTGTGGTGCAGTAGCAGAGATGGGCCACAGGGTGGCAGCAGCGGGACTCACCCTGCCTTTGAGCTGGGTGTGTATGTAGCTGAGGACGAGGCGTGGGATCTCCACCAGGGTGATGATGAAGGAGCCCTTGGCCACCGTGCCCAGGTGGTATCGCATCAGTCGGAGACCCGAGGAGACGATGGGGGTCAGGGGGAGGTCAGACTTATCCCTGACCGCACCAGAGACAGTCAGGCCCAGTATGCACACAGCATCTCAGAGCAGGAGAGCTGATCTAGGATCAGTTTTCCACTGGCTGTATCCTAACCTTATCCATTATGAGCCAAAGGGCACTAACTGACCCTAGATCAGGTGCCACGTCCATATCCTAGATCAGTGCTCTTACTCTGCGATTCTTTATAAACGCAGGTCTCCTCATTACATTACATTCATTTAGCAGCTTTTATCCAAAGCGACGTACAGTAAGTGCATAAAGGGCTCTAAACAGGTAAAGCCCAAGTTACACGTGTAGTTCCCCAAACATGATACCACACAACTTCAACATCCACAGGCAGGGAAAACATTATATCAAGTGCGTGCACAGATTGTCCAGGCTGTTTTCGGACCGCTTTCGGACCGCTCCTGACCTGGTGAAGTAGTACGTGACGACCGCCCCGGCAATGGTCATCTGCTGGCAGGCCAGGAGGAACTCGCTGATCCAGATGAGCCCGACGGCGTGGTACCAGGTCATGTACTGCAGCGGGCCCGACATGCGGAACTCCACCAGGCCTGTCTCCGGGCTCTGGACCGGACTACCTGGAGGCAAACAAACAAAGAACCCCTCCGTGACCCCAGAGTTTGACCCCCGACCCCAAAAGGGCAATCAGCCTAAACTAAGGGAATGCCTGATCAGGATGTATCATGTGTCCCAATACATAACCCCAATCCTAAAAAGTGTGTCCGTACAGTAGGTGTCTGTGTGTGTGAGTGTGTGCGTGTGTGTGTACAGTGTGTGTGCAGTGTGCGTGCTTATGCGTGTGTGTATAGTGTGCATGCGTGCGTGTGTATGTGTGTACAGTGCGTGTGTGGTGTGTGTGCTGTGTGTGTGTGTGTGTGTGTGTGTGTGTGTGTGTGTACAGTGCGTGTGTGTGCATGTGTGTGTGTGTGTGCGTACATGCTGACCTGCAGTCCCGAGGAACAGCAGCACACTGAGCCAGTAGACCCAGAAGAGCATGAGGGCCAGAAAGGTCCAGAACGGCTGCAGCACCAGCAGGGGCAGGTGGGTAAACACCCTCCCCGCCACATGGAACAGAGCGATGGTGAGAGCCACACGCTTACGCATGAAAAACATCAGCAACAGCAGGATTGCCTGGGAGAATACAACACACCTGTCAATCATACACACAGCAACAGCAGGATTGCCTGGGAGAATACAACACACCTGTCAATCATACACACAGCAACAGCAGGATTACCTGGGAGAATACAACACACCTGTCAATCATACACACAGCAACAGCAGGATTGCCTGGGAGAATACAACACACCTGTCAATCATACACACAGCAACAGCAGGATTGCCTGGGAGAATACAACACACCTGTCAATCATACACACAGCAACAGCAGGATTGCCTGGGAGAATACAACACACCTGTCAATCATACACACAGCAACAGCAGGATTGCCTGGGAGAATACAACACACCTGTCAATCATACACAGCAACAGCAGGATTGCCTGGGAGAATACAACACACCTGTCAATCATACACACAGCAACAGCAGGATTGCCTGGGAGAATACAACACACCTGTCAATCATACACACAGCAACAGCAGGATTACCTGGGAGAATACGACACACCTGTCAATCATACACACAGCAACAGCAGGGTTACCTGGGAGAATACAACACACCTGTCAATCATACACACAGCAACAGCAGGATTGCCTGGGAGAATACAACACACCTGTCAATCATACACACAGCAACAGCAGGATTGCCTGGGAGAATACAACACACCTGTCAATCATACACACAGCAACAGCAGGATTGCCTGGGAGAATACAACACACCTGTCAATCATACACACAGCAACAGCAGGATTACCTGGGAGAATACAACACACCTGTCAATCATACACACAGCAACAGCAGGATTGCCTGGGAGAATACAACACACCTGTCAATCATACACACAGCAACAGCAGGATTGCCTGGGAGAATACAACACACCTGTCAATCATACACACAGCAACAGCAGGATTGCCTGGGAGAATACAACACACCTGTCAATCATACACACAGCAACAGCAGGATTACCTGGGAGAATACAACACACCTGTCAATCATACACACAGCAACAGCAGGATTGCCTGGGAGAATACAACACACCTGTCAATCATACACACAGCAACAGCAGGATTGCCTGGGAGAATACGACACACCTGTCAATCATACACACAGCAACAGCAGGATTACCTGGGAGAATACGACACACCTGTCAATCATACACACAGCAACAGCAGGATTGCCTGGGAGAATACGACACACCTGTCAATCATACACACAGCAACAGCAGGATTACCTGGGAGAATACGACACACCTGTCAATCATACACACAGCAACAGCAGGATTACCTGGGAGAATACAACACACCTGTCAATCATACACACAGCAACAGCAGGGTTACCTGGGAGAATACAACACACCTGTCAATCATATGTGCCTGTCAATCATACATACACACACACACACACACACAAACCTGTCAATCATACACACCTGTCAATCATACACACACCTGTCAATCATGCGTGCCTGTCAATCACACACACACAAACCTGTCAATCATACACGCCTGTCAATCATACATACACCTGTCAATCATGAGTACTTGTCAATCATACACACCTGTCAATCATACACACAGTGACAGGACATACATGTCTGTTCAAGCACCGCTCATCCCAATATTTCCTCATCTCACATCCACACACAATCTTCCTTTCATTCTCTCTCTCTCTCCCTCCCTCTCCCTCTCGCTCAGCTGACCCACCGTAAACACGGGTGGCGGCGATGGCGTACACCAGCAGTGCCTGCACGTTGTCCTGGGCGACCTGCAGCTCATCTTTGGGCCTGGTTTCATTCAGGTTCTTCCTGTGATCCACGTACAGCCACCACAGAACCCCTGTTCCTCCTGAAAAAAAAGGGCGGAGCCCGCTGCTCCCGTTACCACGGCAACAAACATCTGATGACTGACGAGGGGCTGATTCTTCCCTTCTGAATTGCGCAGGAATGGAAACGATGCAGTGCTTAATGTGGAGAGGATGACAGGTGCTTCTCTTTAATAAGATGGAATGGGAGAAAATAACACTAAAATATTACTGAATAATTAATCAAATTTTTTCTCCTGTACGCTCTCAATCACCCACTTGGGAACGACACGCATTGACAAAGTTAAACAGCCATTCGGCCGTTTTGAGACTTCCCGCTTTGGCACTGCCTGTTTTGTGGGGCGGAGCTTCGTCAGTGGGCGGGGCCTGCAATTGGACGGCTGCGCTCACCCAGGGAACCGATGACCACGAGGGCGGTGATGATCCACACCAGTATCGCTGAGATGAACCGGATTACCACCATCAGGATCATGGACAGCACTGTGGGACAGAGCCTCTTTAAATTACCCACAATCCCACTGTGGAACAGAGACAGGACATAGCCTCTTTAAATTACCCACAATCCCACTGTGGGACAGAGACAGGAAATAGCCTCTTTAAATTATCCACAATCCCACTGTGGGACAGAGACAGGACATAGCCTCTTTAAATTACCCACAATCCCACTGTGGGACAGAGACAGGACATACAGGGTGTGTCTCAATATTCTTCACTCCCCACCTCCTTTCCTACACTCCCCCACTACCACTCCTCTCCTACCTGGAAGTATGCAAAACTGCCTGAACGTTTCGAGGCGGTGTATGTACAGTATACAATGTACCTGACATTGCGGTTTGCATCGAGACATTAATTAATATGTAGCCATTAATACGTAATTAAGATTTAATCAGCAACATTAGCGTAAAACACAAATATCATTTTCTGGGGCACGGAGTAGAGGAGGTGGTAGTGGAGGAGAGGAGGTGGTAGTGGAGGAGGGGAGGTGTTAGTGGAGGAGGGGAGGGTCCATTTTTCGATTATTGGGACGCACCCACAATCTTCCACTGTGGGAACTGAAATGCACCCCAAATTCTTATCTGTGACCCATCTAAATGAAAATGACTGAATGCCCCAGTGCTAAGAGCAGGAGGTCTCTGTGGGTAAAGGGCAGGGTGCAGCAGAGCGGGTACCTAGCGCCAGCAGGCACAAGCCCATGATGATCTCCTTGCTGGCCATTACCCCGGCGATCAGGCGATGCAGGATGCTGTTGTCGCTAACAAAGGTAATGAGGGCCTCGGCGAACTTGGCGTAGCAGGAAACGTCCACGGGGGTGCAGCGGTGGAACACTGGGAGAGACTTACTGCAGGCAGGACACCATAGAGTAGAGAAAGGAATCATAGATACACCATAGATATCACAGAGTCGTGGAAGGAATCGTACATAAACCATAGATATCATACAGCAGAGAAATAATCATAGAAAAACCATAGATATTACAGAGTAGAGCAAGGAATCGTAGATAAACCATAGATATCATAGAGTGATGGAAGGAACCATACATAAACCATAGATATCACAGAGGCGATCTGTCACAAACCTTGGCGGCACTGGAAGTTTGGGACATTTGGTGGCTCTCTCTGGATGATTGGTGTATCTGTTAGCGGGCACATCGTAGGAGCAGAGCTCAGATCCTAAAACACACACACACACACACACACACGTGCGCGCAGACACACACAGACACACACGCACGCGCAGACACACACAGACACACACACGCAGACACACACAGACACACACAGACACACACACACACACACACACACACACACACACACACACACACACACACACACAGACAGGTGAAGCAAGCGGTCAGCATCATTGACAGTATTCCTGCTCTCAAAAAGCAAAAACAGTGAGAACTCTTCTCAGGACTCCGTCGACACATAAAGGGTTACTGAGCATGTGTGGCCGTTTTTAACTTTGGTATTCTTTGTTTTAATGGCGTATCATAGATGTCTGTTCTTGTACACTTGCTGCGTGTACACTGAGCTAATACCTGGGCCAGGTCTCCTGTGTAACAGAGAATATAAATCTTAATGGGACTGTGTCATGGTTTTAACCCTTTTTGCCTATGCGGTCGTTCTCCTTGGTGGCCACGTGAGGGCGCTGCTCTTTAGGTGGATGCTTGCTCCGCCCAGCTTAGATTACGGGGCTGCTGTTAGCGCCCACACCTGTGCTTGTCACCTGGAGAGAGGTATATAAGCCTACCGTTTTCTTCGTTCGGGGCTTCGACATTGATTATTGTTAATTGTTATGTACTGTGGTGTATTATTGTCTGTGAGTTCTCGTACCATTTTGGCTTCTTGCCTATTTTTAAACGTCTCGTTGTTGAGGCAGGGCTTATTTCCTACTGGCTTAGTGGTTGGTTATCTCGTAGTAAGTTTTGGACCGTATATCTCTGCTCTATTTCGCGCAGTTGTGCTTAATCTCCGTGTATGGAGATTTGGGCGATTCTGTTGGGAAATTTAGTTCTGTCGCCCTTCGGCACATGTCTTCCCATAGGGGATTCCTGCGTTTTCGCTTCTACTTAGTTTGAGCTCGTAGAAATATAGAGTAGCAGTTTCTCTGGTCCATTTGTTCGCCTAGTGATTGGTTCTCTTATTGAGAGTCCTGGCGTTTTAACTTCCACTCATTTCCGGATTACTGTGAGCCAGTGAGTAGCCTAGCTTTGGTACGTTTATTCCCTGCTGTTCTCCTTCTCGTGGACTAGGTTCCCTTTTTGTTGTGAGTCAGGGTTTTCATTTATATTAAGAGGCTGTCGTGCTATTTTTGCGTGGTCTTCGTTGCAGCCGTCCTGTACGTCCTTTTTACCTGCGGGACGATTTCGTTTGGAACTATTGTTCTGTTTCGTTCTCGGGGTGTGTCTCTTTATATGGAGCTTGGGCGTTGTTGTGGACGTGTTTGTGTGTGACTGCGTGTTTCTATATATAGCATCGGAACGTTAGCTCACTGTTCCAATTCGCCTCGTTACTTATTTATTTTCTGTGAGGCTAGGGCGGTTGTTTAAGTTTGCGTGAGTCTTTTGGATAGTAAAGTTTTGGGACGACGGTACTCCGTCGGCTCACCTGTAAAATGTTTCTCCTTCCTGGGAGATCGGGTGTTTACCCAGGTTCGTTTGCTGCATTAGACTGCGCACTTGTTTTACTAGCCATGGAACGTAATATCTCTTCCTTCGCCTCCTCCTATACCAATAGGTGGTTATTAGTTTAATTGTTTATTTGCTGTGTGTGGTTTTTGCCATTGTGCTACTCGCCTGTTCTTGCGTCTCGTATCGAGACTGGGCGTTTTAATTCTGGCTCATGTAACTGTGAGCCGGCCTGTAGCTGTGGTGTGTGTGTTCCTTGTCTTGTCTCCTTCCCTTATCTGCGGGGTATCCCGCCTTAGTGGCCTAAGGGCTTTATGATTCCCCTTGCTGCGTTTGGCTCCTCCCACCTCACACGTCACGCACCCCTTTACAGACTGTATCTCCATCTCAATGAGAGTAGCCTGGTTAAGTGAGGGTTAAATAAAAAATAAGAGGGGGGTGGGGGGGGGGGTATACATGCCCTTGATTTTTTTTTTTTTTTTTGGGGGAAGCGGGTGGTTTTAAGCCAGTGGAAGGAGAGAAAGCTCACCGTTTGTCATGGCAAACTTCCGAATGTCATCGTACGTCTTGAGCTCCTCGCTGGGACACTTGACTACACACAGCGCCATGGACTTTATTTTCCGATTCAAAAGGTCAATGTTGCAGGGGTCCAGGAAGAAGACGTATCTATAAAAAAATTAATAAAAAAGGGGCAAAGTTAAAGGCGAACTCCGCCCACAGAAATCCTTACTTGGTACATTCCGTCTTACCCTCAGAATTATTGGTGCAATCCAAATATTTTGTCTTTATCTGCAAATAACAATCTGAAATGATGATGTCATTGGCATGTAAATCCTCTTCTTGAATGGAGGCGTCTTGCGCAGGGAAAAACCGTGTGATGGCAACAAATTTTATGTTTTCTCTACATTTCTTTTTTATTTATTTCAGATTTTTCCCCGTTTTTCTCCCAATTTGGTAGCCAATTGAACCCCTATTCTAATTCAATTCCCCCCATAGCAACCGCTAGAGAATCACCGCGGCACAACATTACATTACATTACATTCATTTAGCAGAATGCTAATTTAGCAGAATGCTAAATGAATGTACACAACCCTGTCAGCCGGCAGTAGGACGGAGATCGCCACGTCCTCTTCAGGGCGCGACTCCTCCTAGGGTTCCTGACCGTGATTCCAGCTCGCCCAGGGCCGTTCTATGCGCAGCGATTCTCTCCGAGCTCCTCCCCCACCCGGAGGCCGCCGCCAATTGCTGCTCCACAGGGCGCCGGCCATGCTCGGGTCTGGCAGGACCGGGGCGCGAACCCCGATCCTCGGAGCACAACCGCACTGACTGAAAATCGGCGCTTTTACCGCTGTACTACCACGACACCACTGTTTTCTCTACATTTCTGAAGTAAAAAAATACAATATTTGAGACAAAAGTCATGGTTTGGAGTCTTGTTTTAGTTGCACCTGCACTGCTGCCATAGATAAATTCCGTGAATGGGGCGGAGTTACACTTGGGTGACATCATTGATTGGGGTGGGCTCTATACACGTTCTTTGTTAGGGGCTAAAGTATTAGGCCTATATCTGCAATGTTAGAAATGAGACATTATCCCGAATGTGAGGACAAACATATTAAATGATGATTTTTTGTTTGGAGTTTAGGTCATTAAGGCTGAGATCACCAGCATGTGAACTCACAAACCGGCAGCTCAACCACATGAGGACAGGGGTGTGCGGGCGTTACAAACACAATATTATTACATTTGTTTAGATACGGCCTGGAATGAGCAAGCCCAAATTTTGGAATTCTGACATTTTTAGGAATTTGGCAATCCCGCCCGAAGTGCTATTTTCGGTTCCTAGAAGAGGACATGCCCGGAAAAACAGGAGTTCTGGTCAGCCTACCCAAACAATACAGATGGCGCCGAGCCCTGTTCAGGCCTTCGGCTCTTTGGGGATCAGCCAAGGTTTTGTTACAAGGGCCCATTTGTCGAGGGGCGTCTCAATACTGAGGGTCTGTGTTTGCCTCAAATCTGCGGGGGCCGCTGTTCTCGGAATATTCCGGAATCAACATTTACATAATGCTTTCTGCAGAAGCTCTTATCTCAACAACGACTTGCAGAAATGACTATTTTAGATGCGACCCATTCCTGCAGCTGGATATTTTACTGAAGCAATTCACGTTATTATTGCTTATATCGAGATCGGGGGCAATTTGACCCCATGCAGTGCTTCACTGGGGGAGTCCGGGTTCGAGGGCAGCTCATGGGGTCCAACTGTCCTACAGAGTGACGGAAACAAAGTAAGAAATCTAGAGGGTTAGAGAGAGAGGCATTCGCCCGTGTGTTCGACGGGCCCCGTCTCTTTATTCCCTGTGGAGAGGGATACGGGTTCACAGCCAGAGCCAAAGGCTGTGACCGAATACAATCCCTACACCCTTTTGAGGGCGCATATTTGAGTCTAATTTGCCAAAAAGCTTTTGAGTGGGCAACTTTGTCTCACAAATGGGGGCACTTAAAATACCAGGATGAAACCCTTACTTCCAGGGTTTTGTTGAGGGAATTCAGGAGTACACTCATCAACAGAACTGTGCACTCATCCGACAATTTCATGAAGTAACCTGGAAGTAAAAACGTAAAAGACATAAGAGCGTATATGCATATCTATGGTACAAGAGCGGGTCATATTAGTAACTACTTTTTTTATTTTTGTTAATTCTATCTTCATTCATAATCTACACTTTGTAACCATCGTCATATGTAAACTGATTGATATTCTCAATAATAAAAATATAAATCTTTTAAAAAATATATTACAAACTACTTCCTCACTAGTTTGGAAAGAGTTTGCGGGATTTCGTTCGCACACTGTTTGCAAAGTGAGGGGACAGGGCACATAGTAGACAGTGATCTGAGTGGACAGGGGACAGGGTATTCAGTCACGGCCTAGGACTGTGGTGTCGCGTGAGAAACAAAAACGCAGACTGTGAAGCAAGGCTAAACAAGTCTAAACGATGCTGAATGCTACCGACTGTCTGATTTTAACATTTGACACAGGACCAAAACAGAAGTCGTATTGTGTGATATTACAGATGGGGACTATTTAAGGAAATGTACGCATCACGTGTAACACAGACAAACGCAGTCCTCCGCAGACACTTATACAGAGTAAAGGCACAAACAGTGAAAGCTGTGGCTTTTTCTGAAAGTGTGGACACCTGGCCACGTACACTCGGGGCCGTGCACAGACTATTTTGAGGACATATGCTAATATTGTGATTGAAAAGGGCATCTGCGGTTTAAAACTGAAAAAAGAAAAATGTTTATAATTGCTGCAACAAAAAGGGCACCTTTGCTGTCTCAGGACAGGAGGGTGTATGCTTAAGTATACAGTATGTGTGTATGTATCTGTGCGCTGTCTCAGGACAGGAGGGTGTATGCTTAAGTATACAGTATGTGTGTATGTATCTGTGCGCTGTCTCAGGACAGGAGGGTGTATGCTTAAGTATACAGTATGTGTGTATGTATCTGTGTGCTGTCTCAGGACAGGAGGGTGTATGCTTCAGTATACAGTATGTGTGTATGTATCTGTGCACTTGCCTGCTGACACTAAACCAACTGTGGACAATGAAGAGTTCAAAGACAAAGAAATGGCGATGAGAAGCAAGGAAAACCAGTGTACACGGCGGGGACCCACACCTGAGTTTGGGAACCCCTAGTGTGGGCCCTTGTGGGACCCACTAGTTCTGAAAGGAAAAGAGTCACTGACAAACTTTCGTTGTTATGACAACAAAGAGCCAATGGGAATCCAATTAAAGAAGGCACACCATAGATTCAAATCTATCTAGGTGCGGTGCTGGAGATTTACCGTTACGTTAGCAATTTATTTAGTCGTTATGTAAATGAACGATTAACCTTCGCTGTAAAACCAACCAAATACTACATTCCGAGGCAATGAGATAAAAGGTGTCATCACATCTTCAACACAAACACCATTACACATTTCCTAACCTTTTCCTGACTTATTTATCTGCAGAATTAAAATATTATTCTACCAGATAAATCCGGTGCCTCTCTTACACCCGACCTGTATATCCAGTGGTTGCAAACCTCTCCTTGGGTACCCCAAGAAGGATCCAGGGCCACGTTCAATCTGAAAACGGTGTGCACCGTTTTGCTACGGTTTCCGGGTTGAACGACATGTTTCCTCAAAACGGTGTGAAACGGTGTGCAACGGGCTTGGAGGTACGTTTTCTCTCGTTTGGTGGGTGTGTCAGGGGTGTTACTCAATCAGCAGCGACGTGTATATAAATCCCGCCGTATTAAAGAGGCAGTGCGCACAATGGATCAAGCTAAAGTCTTTTACAAATGTGTCAACTGCAGCTTGGTGTGTGCAACAATTGAAGGCATTAGAAGACATGTTTGTATCTTTTGCTATTGTATGTACCATTGTGGAGTGACACTTTCATAAACTTTTCTACTCCACTCTACTCCTCTAAATATATAATGGTAAATATTACAATAGCATATCACAACAGTGATCAGCAATAATGATAGGCCTAATACTCATAATAAAATAATTAGCTCCTATAGATTTTAACACAGTCTCGAAGGTAAGAAGTGGATTATCATTCACCTGAAATGTTTGCCTTGTCATCCTGAAATGCAAGTCAAATGTTGGATCACTATACTTAGGAACCACAGTTTCCACATACCCCTTCACTTGATTGGGACGTTCTCTGCTATTCTGGACTGCAAGTGCAGTGACTGTAACATCGAGCGTATTTTGGAGTATTAAACACGTATTTAAACCGATTTCATCAGGCTCCGAAAATTCTTCAAAAATGACGCAAAGAATGACCTTCTCAGCTACCATAGTTGCAACGCTTGCGTAACACAACAGGGTGTTCAACGCACCACCGTTTCCGTTTAAACAAACGTTTTGCTACGGTTTGTCGGGGCTGAACGCAGCCCAGGTATTTGATGCACACCTGATACAACTAATCAAGCCCTTGAGGTGGAACAAAACTAATACCTGGATCCTTCTGGGCGTACCTGAGGAAGAGGTTTTGTAACCACTGCTGTAGATAACGAGAAGATAAAAGCTGAATGAAAAGCCGCCGGCACTTTGAGCAGCAAACGTCACAATGGCTTTGTGTGCGTGCGTGGACACAAGCTAATCCGTTTTAACCCAGCCATTTGATACCTTAATCCCTTTAGACAGTTTGTAGGCTGTTTTTTGACAGGGCTGTTCTTCTTCACAAGTCTTAAATACTGAAGGGTCCCTTTAAGGCACTCGATCAGGCTGAACTGAAAAAAATAAAATATGAAAGGAGGGCGGACTGTCCACTCTCCTTTAACAAAAAGGTTGTCATTGTTATTTGGGTATTACTACAATTAATTAATATGATTATATTTATTCATTTTTATTAATTACTGTACAACTTGTCCCACAGTTGTTATTATTATTATACTAGCACATAGCATGTGAGGGAGAAGCCTTTCTCCTCATGACCCCTCAGCGACCCCACCGTGACCCCAGTCTGACAGATTCATTAAACTATTTTAAATTTCAAGCTTCAATAAGGGACAGGCCTTCAGTTTTGTCCAATTAAATAATATAATTCAATACAATATTTAGCATCATTAAATGAAATAAATAAAAGACGACCATAGAGTCGAAGAGACGCTCAAAAACAAAAGCTTCAATTAATTCCTGAGGAAGGACGACACACAGCGGGCTCGACCCGGGAAATTTTAAAAAGCCACGCGCTGGTGCGTGCGCGGCGGCTAAATAAACTGCGCTTTTAAAACTGCGAGAATAAACGCTGTGAAAACCGTCGACGGTCTGAAAACGGACTTCAGGTGCTTTCACGAAACACCGCGGAGAGCGAGATGAAGCAGGAGCCACGCCCGGCTCGAGGTGGATTCAGGGAAGTGTTTTTATTTGTTTTTATTATTATCACCGAACCCAGATGAAAACGGCACTTTAGAAGTGAAACGTTAACTGAGGAGAGGCCACAATTCCAGCTCCATGGATAAATGTACAGAGGCGATTTACGGGCTGACAAGTAAACCAAACTGGTAAGCAAAAATGCGAACATTAAACAACTCGATAAATAATGCTGTTAAACAACAGGACATTGCTTAGCACAGTCGTTAACTAATGGAAGAAGTGTGAACGAGTTAACAGTGATATCGGGTCACTGAAAAAGGATAGACTCTGTGTCGTTTGCCATGTTCTGCTGACAGACACGATTTATATTTGATTTGATATTTTGTATTTGATTTGAACAAAGATTCTTTTATTAAAACGTTACATTCAGAAAATATTCAGGGCTAGTCTCGGAACAGTAGTACTTTATGTTGTAAGACTATGTATTCAATAGGCTACTGTTCTCTGACTGTCAAAACCCAAAAGCTTACTTTTCCATAGAGTTCAATAGGAAAATGAGTCAGGAGAAACAACCCTTAAAGTGATCCATCCACAGTGATGGTTTGAGGCTCGTTTGATACCTTTGAACTTGAACTTTGGTAGAACTTTGGGTTGTGTAGTTACCCGGCCATGATATGAGTCCAAATAGTGGCGAAATATGTTCATTAGTTGCTCTGTGCTCCCCTGGGGTGATAATCAAGAATAAGGTATTTGTCGCTCTCCATTCACTTCTATGGGGCAGCTAAAACGGTCTCAAAATGACTCTTCTAGCACGTATACGACCAGGAAAGAAGCTGATTCTGTTAATACAAAAAAATAACCAGTCATCGTACGTATTTTTTTCGTGTAATTAAAATTATTAATAAAGTACTATTTTCTTCAATGTTGTTAGCAAGCTACCAGAAAAGACTACCAAAATGTCGGCAGGTCGGACCATAGATATATACTAGTACTAGGAACGTATGCTTCTGTGGAAATTTGGACCAATGAGTGGTTTCTGACGCATCGGCGCATTAACGCTGTTTCTGGCACAAGAACATAGCATACCTACCGGATCTACGTTCCAAATACGATACGAAAAAGCAAGAAAAGGGCCATTGAATTAAAAAAATAAAAATAAATACGCACGAGGACTGGTTATTGTTTGTATTGACAGAATCCACTTCTGGATGTAAAAACCCTCAAATTAAAGCTGAAAGTCTGCACTTTAACTTCATAGTCACCGTTCCATTTCAAATGCAATGTGCTGAAGTAGTCAAAACAACAAAGTGTGTCACTGTCCAAATACTTATGGACTGCACTGTACATATGTATGCCTTTAAGCAAGTCACTCTGGGTAACAATGGAACAAATTATCAAATGAAAAATAAATTAAAACAACCAGCACAGTGCAACAAATACAAGTGTGACATTTTTCTGTGGGCTGTGAACAAGGGAGTCTCGCCTCCGGTTCTGCTGGTGTTTACTGTTAGGAATTAATAGATCAATTACTATTAAAACAGCCGACTGCACAGGTCACTCACCTCACCTGGTTTCTGGTGTCTAAATTTTCTGGCCGGTGATTTTTAGGGTGAAACCCACCCCCCACCCCCGCAGGACCAGGGCTCAGGGACCCCAGCAGGCCCTGTGACTCTCCCCGGGACTGGGGTTCGAGGGGTTTTGCTACAGAGGGCGTGGATAAGGGGTCTGTCCCGTGACTCACTCTTTGCTGGTCTGGTCCCGGCCGCTGAGCTCGATCCCCTCGATGGGGGCGTTTTTCTGGCCGCAGGTGTTCCCGTAGCTGTCGTACCCCGAGATGAGCCGGGACGCCGCCCCCGTGGCGATGGCGAAGCCGCAGATGCACCCCTGGGGGGGGAGGGGGAGGGGAGGCTGTCAATCACCCGCAGAGAGGAGGAGTTTCCTGTGCCATGTCACCATTCTCAGGCAAACGGCTTCAATAATTACAATTAGACATTTAGCAGACGCTCATAATTAATTAATGATGGATGTGGCTGCTCTGCGACTGGTTCATACACCTTGTTCCTTGTTCCAGGGACTGACCAGTCTGACTGCAAGGGGAGGAATAAAACTACATGAAAACTCAATCACATTTTATGTCCAAGGAAGCATTAGTGTTTTTTTCTCAGCTATTTGCTGGTCGTAAGCAAAAAGGAAAGCCACAAGCAGTTCTCGCCTAATCGTTACACATCGGATACACATCCGCGCATACGCAGACAGAAAGACACGTAGGCTACACAGCAAAAAAAATTGACATTAAAGTTATTTTACCGCATAACAAAATCTGATATTGCATGGGATATGTCTCTTGATAAAAACACACATGCCTAGTGCCGAATTGCCATTATTTTAGAATGGCCACTACGCATCGGTGTCAATGTGGAATTCCACTGGAATCCTGAACTGTGGGACTTAAGCCTCGAGGTAAATTCTTAAGCGAGAACATGACGCAACTCCTGCGGGTCTGTCCGTCCACCAAAAAGGGGTCCCCAGTCACGCAGGTAATCCTGCAGACCCCTCGAACGAAGCGGTTGGTTAATATTTGGTTAAATCCGTGGTCAGACTCACCATGCCGATGCAGAAGGCTATAAATATTATGAGCCATGGAATGTCTGTGCAGCACCGATCTTCCAGAGGTTTCCATTCTCGCTTTCCCTTCTGTGAGAAAAGACAACACAACCAACATTATGTCAGTTTGAGTCTTCATCCTGGCAAAATTGTTACGAAAAAAAACAAAAAAACATTTAAGAGCGACGCAACAATTTTGCCAAACGTTGCAAGATGCATGGACTGAAGTGATGGTACCTTTAACAGAACATAAACTGCATGTATTAACTTTTTCTACACAGGAATAAGTCTTTAGACTAGATTAAGCTTGGCCTAGCTATACAGGTGGACTATACCTAAAGACGACCATCGCTGCAAATGCCTTACGGTAAGGGAGGAAACGGGGCCAGTTTTGTTTACAACACAGCAATGGGCTGAAAACTTCCACGAATAAAAAAAAAAAAAAAAAAAGGACTTCCTTTTAAACGTGTTTATCTTTAACACGTTTATTTGCCTGATAACTGATCAAATTATTACAATATGGTATTCGCACTTACAAAGTAGGAATAGCATATTGTTAAAAGCTACAACAATCGTGGTCTTAATATCTTTTAAAGAATAATAAATGGTACCAAACCGCTACATGATTTCTTAAAAGTGAAACTGACTAGATGCAAGTAATTAGTGCACAGTTAAATGTCCGGTTATATTGACCAGATCACGCAAAGAGTAACGTTAGATAACTAGACGTCTTGCTACGAAATGTCTCTCGCTGTCTCTATGGTGGAGGGAAACAGTTCGCTTACCTCTGTACTACCTCCGCATCCCATTGCCTGCAAATACTTGAGATCGCGAACAACTTCGCGAAAAAGACGACCCAAACTTGCGGGCAGTTGACAGTCTCTCTTTCCCCTGCATAAACTGGCGAGCGGCCGCTTTAAACGATTCGAAAAACGGAAAAAGTCATACAACCGGCCCACACCCAAGCCAGCGCATGCAAATTCCCATTTCTTCTCTACAGTCGCTCCGGGAGAGACGAATACTTTTTAGGATTTATCGCGCCACACTTCCTGGCGGATTCAGGTGTAGCCGGAACAGGAATATTTGAGCCACTCCACTGGCTACGTGTTTACCAGCATCAGATTTGTGCAAACGTTTTGGGCAGGTCCATTTGTCTGATATTATGTGGATGGTTAAAATTGAGTTCTCTGTCCTATCCGGATGGAATAAAGTTCAGTCAGTCTGTGCGGCGCCTGCTCTCTGTCGCTGACTGAACTCCTAAAGGATGATGGGACACTGGCGGAACCCGCGAGTTTAAACTGTAGGCCTAGCCTACTAATGTACAGTATTGTCGGTGTATGGATTTGCAGTCGCTGAGTTATGTTATCTCTCTTTAGGATTACATATTAAAATAGCTGGTCTCCGTGGGAAACATATTAATATATCTTTGATATCTTAAATATGCTGTAATACATTGGAAAATACATTTGATATATTTCGGAATGTAGCCCATGGCCCTAATAGCCTATATTTCCCAATAAGACCAAAGTAACGTATACACAAGTATTCAACACACTGTCAAGCTGTGCATTATACGGGTCCTCATGAGGACAGTAAATATGTGCGTTTATGGATACGTGCAGTATTTTTAATTTTTACAGAATTGGCTCTTAACGACAAAAACTTGGATCATAAAAGGAGTGAAAAGAAGACAGTGTTACTTGTGTAAACTGAGGGCTGTCTAAAGGTTGGGCGAAGCCATTTCTGAGTTTATTTGTTTCAAAATGGAAGACGTGCAACTATATCCATGGTAACTTTAAACGTAATGATATTTATGCAGCATTTCTTAAATATTGTACGTGAAATCATGACCGTTCACTTTGCCATATCGCTAAATACCCAGTGATCTATGTTTTGCAATGAATCAATGTCTTCTGAACAATCACTTTTTTCCTATATTATTACATTAGTTTGCGTCAAAATCATCCACGAGAGGGCGATGCTGTTCCGTTTGATCCACTAGAGGGCGATGCTGTTCCGTTTGATCCACTAGAGGGCGATGCTGTTCCGTTTGACAGAACAACGTTCACCCTTTTTGGCTGTGAAATTCCAGAAAGGAGATGGTTGCTAACTTCTGAAGGCATCTCACAAGATTGTATATAGGGTGAGCTTTTGCGAGTATGTAAGAATATAAAACTATAGAAGAACAGGAACAGGGTTGGGGACCACTGTGTTAAACTAGGACTCACTGTAGTCATTAAAGGTCCCTCTTTTCGAAAGAGCTGGGGTTAGGGTTAGGCTAAATGACCATAACCTCTCTCTGTCTGGCCACGCCTTTAAATCTCATTGGCTGCATAATTCCCCAGGTCATCGCTGTAAATGAGTTGACCTACACGGTTCATTAAATTTTAAAGAAAATGTAAAAATAGTTGAAATTTTCCATGTTAATTTTTCTCCCTAATTTGGAATGTTCATCCGGTGATCCCTGTGGCAGATTTGGGAGAATATCGTTCACGGTTCTCAGAGACGTGGTGTCACCAGCCTGCTTCTTCTCATCCTGCATCCCACAGCCACAGGAAGACATTTCATGCGAGGCTTCAGCGAGCAAACGTTGGGCCATCGATCGACTAGCAGAGGTCACTAGAGAGTGATGAAACGCAGACCCCCTTTACTGACTGAACCCTCATGTCCCTGAGGAACGAAATTGACAATTGTCTGTCGCCCCGTGGAACTACCCGCCACAGTCCCACTGGCGCCAGATCCGATCCGTGACCACAGGGCTCGTCCATGCACCTCAGTGTGTATTTAGACCTGGAATGCTTCCTTTGTAAGTGTTGGCCGATACACTCTGTATTTGGACTGAGTTTTGAAACGTAACTGGGAATTACAGAGTTTGTAAAAATATGGATTGTACATTATTGGTCCAGTCTTCTGTGCGGTTTTCATTTACTTGGCAGCGGAATACCGAGAGGACGGATTCGTTCCAGGAACGCAGATAGGAGAAATCTGCGTGGGTGAGGATTTTCCCTGAAAGTGCACTTACCGGAATAGACGGCCTTCACTCCGCGTCCGATAAGGCTGACTAACCCACATACCACACAGAGGCAGCAGAAGAGCCTTGTGATGAATGAAGTATTGGCGGGAATGGCGTTCAGAATAAGCAGTGTCTGAAACGGCAGTCTAATCTAATCGGAGAAGGTTCTCCATGTGCGCAGGCTACCGAAGGGAAAGTGAGCTTTTACCTGAATTCCAGAATGGGTGGAGCTACAGTGAGCTGCCAATCACTGACTTTGTCTCCGCGAATTAAAAAGCCTGGCTCTGTACAGCAGAACACAGCGATTGGTTCAAGCCAGTGAGTTGCTAACGGCTTATGGTATCTGCGCCCAGCTGTGGTCTCCTGGAACCCTACTGTGACATCACAAGGCTTTTGTTCTATCCCAGCTGTAAAACACCCTATTCAACCAATCAACTAATCACGGTCTTCATTCAGGTCTTGGATTGGTTGACTCGGGTATTGTGCTGAGCTACCATCCAAACTGGCCTTTCTTAGAAAAGACTGGGGACCTCGTAGTGAATTAAAAGTCACTTAACTTACCTTAATGATGTAGGGCATGTTGGGTAATATTTCACACTAAACGTTTGTTAATTTCAAGTGGTTTCAGTAAAAACAAAAAAAAAGGTACTGTTACTATGCTTGACCATGTGTTCAAGGTCTTTAGAAAATGTTTAAAATAAACCAGATAGACCTGGAATATTCCCAAAATGACTGTGCTGTGATCCAGGACGGGGTCATGGTAGTATAGGATCATGAGCTTAACAAACAAATAAAGAAACAGCCAATATGCAAAGGCCATTCAAGGCTTCACCACTCGATATAAAGTGTGTCTCTTTCAGTAAGAAACCAGTGACAAAAGATTATGGTGTTTATCAACGGGATATAATGTTAGCTTCAAAATGCATTGGACCTTTTTCAGATTGTGGGTAGTAATGCAGGCCGACATACGCCTACCTACACCATGAGACCTACCTACAGCTAGTACACAGTGATACCTACCTACTAAATCCTACATGCACAATGAAGAATATCTACGGCTATGTGTGAAGACTATCTATAGCCACCTGCACCATGAGGCCCAACTAAACCATGCGGCCCACCTACACCGTAAGGCCCACCTACACCATCAGGCCCACCTACACCGTAAGGCCCACCTACACCATCAGGCCCACCTACACCGTAAGGCCCACTGTGTTAAACAGTACCGGGAAATAATTTTTAAACTGAAGCAGAATTACAAAAAAATTTAAGACCACACTTTTTTTCTCCATCACTTCCTCCTACTTTGCCTAATCTTCACGGCTCTCGAGATGAGAAGGCAGGAACCGTTTTGGTACCAGTTGTGGATAGTTCCTGCCCTCTCTTAGTTCCTGCAGCCTGGGGGGAAAGGGGCTTTACAGGGTGAAGGAGGACAGGAGCTTCGCTGCTGTTGTTGGTTTTTCCTGCGCAGCTGCAGAGCAAAGGTTAAAAAAGCTCAGCTGCAGAGCAAACAAACCCTCCCCTCAATCCTAGAAAAGGGCGTTGTTGCTAGTGTTGCTAGTGAAATGCTAATGGCTGTTATCATGGAAGTGTATTGCCCAAAGTGACTGAATCGCTCCTCAATTGGACCACAGTGAAATGTTTTCACCAAGGACCCACGTGCAGTTGTTGCTGTATCTCATTCAATTGAACAAACAATGCCACATTAAGTAAAAGACTAATTAAATTAGTTAATTAGATAATTAAGAGCCTGTGTTGTGCACCCCTAACAAGGCTGGGGAGTGAGTTCCAGTCCCGTCAAATCAGCAAATTTACTGAAATTAAATTTCATGAATTGGACAAATTCCCATAATGATCTGTAAGCAGTTTTCAATAAAAAAACTGTTGAAATTGAAATGGACCTGACTGCTAGCCTTGCCTCCTGGCCTGTGTAAAGCTAATGGAACTGACTGCTAGCCTTGCCTCCTGGCCTGTGTAAAGCTAATGGAACTGACTGCTAGCCTTGCCTCCTGACCTGTGTAAAGCTAATGGAACTGACTGCTAGCCTTGCCTCCTGGCCTGTGTAAAGCTAATGGAACTGACTGCTAGCCTTGCCTCCTGGCCTGTGTAAAGCTAGCCTTGCCTCCTGGCCTGTGTAAAGCTAATGGAACTGACTGCTAGCCTTGCCTCCTGGCCTGTGTAAAGCTAATGGAACTGACTGCTAGCCTTGCCTCCTGGCCTGTGTAAAGCTAGCCTTGCCTCCTGGCCTGTGTAAAGCTAATGGAACTGACTGCTAGCCTTGCCTCCTGGCCTGTGTAAAGCTAGCCTTGCCTCCTGGCCTGTGTAAAGCTAGCCTTGCCTCCTGGCCTGTGTAAAGCTAGCCTTGCCTCCTGGCCTGTGTAAAGCTAATGGAACTGACTGCTAGCCTTGCCTCCTGGCATGTGTAAAGCTAGCCTTGCCTCCTGGCCTGTGTAAAGCTAATGATAATATTGTTGCCGAGTTGTCGGTCACCCTGGTGTTCTCAGTCACTGGTCAAATGAGTGTTATCTCCACACACTCGCTCACAGGTTAAAATGACCAGTGTGATTCCATTTCGGAATGGAGAAAGTACCGTTTGTTTGTATATCTGGACAGCAGTGTAAACTGGCAGCACAGGCCCCATATTTCTGAACTGCAGACTAGTTAAAAAGAAAGGGTAAAAATAACACAACGTCAATGTTTAAAATGAGATTACCAAATAGTTTAAGTTGTACACAATTTATGGCAGAAGTAATACTAAATGAGAGGTAATCATGAAGTTATTATATTCAGTGAAGGACCGCAGGTATAAAACACATAAATATAAGCCCCAACAATCCCTTTATCTCTGACTGTTAGTGAGCTCTTTTTTCATGGTCTTTTCATTTACTGTATAATTCCTCAATGGATTAATTTTTTTAAAATTTTTAAAATTTTTTATTTTATTTTTGTAGTCAAAATGTTTTTTAGGTTTTTTTTTTTTGATTAAACACAACTTGGAATGGCCACCCTCCTAACAGTTAACAATTGTAGTTATGAAAGCATCCTGTAGAGGGCGCTGAAGGCCATGCTATTTTCGCATTTCAAATTCAAAGCACTAGAAACTGCACATCAAGATGGCACCTGTTGATGTTGCTTTCCCTGCCTAAGAAAACACATGGAACACTTTGTCCTTCCGAGGCATTCCCATCTTGATAAATGATCTGTTCTGTTGGGAAGGAATATCGGAATGGTTTCTTGGCTGTTCCTGTTACAGTGGAGTTTGAATGCTTTGTGCTGCATGGGAAGGTGAAAATTAGCCAACTTCTTGTGGGCAATATGTTGCGTGGCGCTTTCTTATTGATTTCTTTACATCAGTTTGAGCATTATTGTGGAATGTTAGATTAAAATGGCCACATTAATGAACGTCATTTGTAGGATTTACAGCGATTGGATAAAAATGTAAATTCTGGAATGTATATTTCCTGGAAGTATTTCAGGGGAAAAAACAGGAGGTTACAGGAGCATGTCAGCTATTTCAGTTCTGTCTCAGTTTCCATAGGAACTAGGAGCTGACGGACTCACCGGTCCCTTTTAACCCGGTCATCCTGTTCTGTCCAAACTCTCTTCTCAGCAAAAAAAAAAAGCTCAACCTTTCACTTACTTTTGTACAGCTGCCACATGGTCACTTTCCAACACAAAGCATTTTTGAACTTCTTATCATTTTCAAAGCACTGCTTTTATTGGCAGAAAATGTAGGTTACCACCTAATTTCTGATTGTTTAGAATCGGTAGGAAAATTTACATTTACAACACACAAACAAACAACACATAAAGACCGGGACATTTTAGTTTATTTTCCGAAATTAGTGTGTGACAACCACCACAGTGAACAATAACTTTGAAGTGGGAAAATATGTTAAAATAAGGAATAATAGAACAGCAGCTTGCTCTGTAAGGTGTCCTTGGGTTTGAGAAAGGCGCTATATAAATATGATGTATTATTATTATTCCCTGTTTAAATGGCATCTTGGCTGACTTAATGACAGCTGTACTCGTCCAGCCTGCGCTAGTTTTAAAACCATAAACTCAAACCCGACTGTTGTGTGAAGCACTACATTCACAATTTCACAGTCTCCCTCCTGACCCACTGTTGTAGGTTCATGTGTGTACTACATCTGAGTAAGTTATGTACTAATGGTTACTACTACCGAATGATTAAGCACCGGCTCTTTGTTACCTAAAGCTTTTAGTATGCGCTTATGCAAGTCGCTCTGGATAACAGAGCTTCTGCTAAATGCCTAAATATAAACCCATTGTCTGGCGACACAAAATGGCTGCCGTGAGTCACTCGGTGGAGGCAGTACATTGGTAGTGGAGTAGCAGCTCTTTAATCATTTCAATGGGGATTACAACATGCTGGAGAAATTCAGTTCACTCATTCATCAAACCTTTTCCTGTTCATAACCCTTAGCTGACGTGATTGGCTTTAAACTGTTCTCAACACTTTGCTTATCCTTTGCAATTTTGGTAGTGTCCTACACATTATCTTTCTTTTTTTTAATGGTGGTGAAACATCTTGAGCACAGGTTGTCCGTCTCAGAGCTTGTGACTGCTCTAGAGGTCAAAATGGAAGGTTGGCCATTGGCATCTTCACGTTGTCATGGCCCGACCCTAACAGGATGATCAATTGACTGTACGCAGCCTCGGGCATTTAAAACAAGCCAATAACTGTCGTTTAAACGCTGCATCTTTTCGCGCAGGTTTTACGTCTCAAATTACGGCTGCAGGCATGCGCTCGTGCTGTCAACCTCACCGAAGTTTCCCTCATTGATCCGGATGCCATTAGTAGGCTACTGCACATCAGGATGATCGGACACACCTTCCCCTTCCCCCCCATGCACACATGTTCTGTGGAGCTCTGCATCGCTGGTCAATGCTTTAGCGATGCGAGCGAGCGCTGTGCCCCTCACGTGTCGGAAAATACGCCGCGCACGGCGCACGCTCCCTCCCAGTCTGACGGGATTGGTCCGGCCATTTTATCAGAGCTTTGCACATTTCGGTGGCGGGGGCCTCGCGGCTCAGCCTGCCCCGCGAGCGGAATCTATGGCCCCGCGGTAAATGCGTATGTCACTCGTCAAACCGCGACGCTGTCCTCCAGCGCGGAGGGCTGTGACATTGGGCGCGCGGCTCTCCTGCTGCTCTGAGTACGGAAGGGGAAAAGACGAGGCTACGTGTTTCGCTACAGCTCTGTCACCGGTGCGTCTCTCGTCCACATCCTTGGGAATTCTGTCACATGACCTTTTAAAAATAGGTCGGTGTAGTAAAAAAACAAGCAAGCCCTGACACCGTCATTTACGGTTGTATAAATATGCGAATTATTTCTGTTCAGAGGAGGTTCGTATGTTTTCCCCCCCAGAGAAGAACCATTTTTCGGGCCGTCGGGTGGGAACTGCTGCTGTGTGCAGTTTTCCGTCCGTGTTTAATAACAATGTCTGTGGTGCAATGTGTAACGCCTCACGCCCAGGACCTTGTGCTAAAGGCTAGCATTATTGTTCAATTATTATTTATTAGCCTTTACTTGTACAGGGTAGGTTGACTAAGCATGCATGCCCTTTCACAGCAATGCTCTGTTAACGACACCCCCATTGTGGGAGGAAACCGGAATACCTGGAGGACACGGGGGGATCATCAGGACCCTCTTACTGTGAGGCGGCAGTGCTGTCCACCGTGTCGCCGCCGTGGCGCCCAAATGCAGTTATCAGACATGCAGTTATCCGGAGTTGACGAAGGTGTGTGGAGGATCTTGGGTGAATTTCAGCAGCTCGAGTGTGGCTACCCACTGTCGTCCTCATGGAGCCCTGGACCCAGAGCCGGATATTACAGGCATTTAGCAGCCGCTCTTATCCAGAGTTTACACATTTTTAAACATATTATCTATTTATACAGCTGGATATACATGTATACTGAAACGATTCAGGTTAAGTACCTTTAGCTCAAGGGTACAACGGCATTATCCTACCTGGGAATCGAACCTGCAACCCCCAGTTCCTTAACCATTATACTACACTGCTGCCCTGAATGTCTGTATGGTACCTTGTTTGATCCTTAGTGAAAAGTTCTGTGCAAATAGAACTGGGGGGCGGGGGTGTGTCGGCAGCGTAGTCCGCCAGAGCGCCCTCCACGTGCTCATTGTGAGCCGCGAGGTCGGCCGTTCCAATCCAGTCACATGACCCGTCCGCATGTCTCTCCCTCTCTCTCGCTCCCATTCGTCCCATCGCTCTATACTCTGCTGTCCAATAAAAGCTGAAAAGCCCTAAAAATATAACCGGAAAAAAAAAACACTATAAGATTCACTGTCCGCTGCACCCCACTTTTAATCGGAAGAAGGCGGAAGCTTTCTGGTGTTAAAAATGAGACGACTGAAGCTCACGGGTCCCAGAATCTCATTCTGAACCAAGGAGGAGCTATTTACAGCTGAGTCTGGCTCCTCTGGCTGCAAATGTAGCCGACCATTTCAAATGAACGGCTTAAAATAGTCAGTGACCCCTCCCAAAACAGGACGGACTCATGGCTTAATTAAACTACCTCTGCAGCCCACCTGCTTAAACTAGAGTCAATGACCCCTCCAGAAACAGTTGGGCAGGAAATGTTCATGGTCGACCCAAATCCTTGCGCAGTCTAAGAATCCCCTCCAGCCAGGGGGGGCGCTGTTTTAAAACAACATGCTTACTTAAAATGGAAAATGAACGGTATAAATGGACTGTCCTGATGTTTCTCATTGGCTGTGTTGGGAATGGTTCCCTATAGGTTTTATAATGCACTGTTTAGGGAATCCACTATTTTGTAGCGTGTCAGAATTCTCGTTTTTCTCAATTGACAATTTGGAAACCGTCAAAATAGCCAATCACCTAAATAGTGCACTATAAAGCGTATAGGGAGGCATTCACAACGCAGCCACTGTCATCCAGGCATAAACGGTAGATTCTGATTGGTTACAGCGACCGGCCGCGATAATGTGCGCGCATGCAATGTCCTGTTGATTGTCCTGTCAAAGGCCGGTCGTTATGGAAACGCCGTTATTTTACGGCACGGCTCATTATGCCGGCTAATGGCAAAGATTTTAGATATATGACAAGATACGTAACTGGCGCTTTTCCTCATTGGATTTTTTGTCCGCACAAGAGGAAGTGATCAGGCATGCGCAGTAGTGTTTTCAGTTAGCTTAGCAACTAAAGTTATATAACGTATGCTTAGAGTGGCGCACATCTGACCGGCGCTAGCCGGATTTAAAGTTGGTTTTCGTTGGATAGTCAAAATCATAACAAGTTGTCAGTAGTAGTACTGGGTCCTGACAATCTATGCATATATAATCTAAAAAGAAAAGGTAGACTTTTGATTTAGTCTGTCTGATAATGACCCGTTTAGCGAACTGTTTTGAAAAAAACTCCATTGACCTCTAGTCATTCAATGAGCGCCTGTTGTCTGTCTAATAAGTTCCAAATGCGGAGGTTCCAGACCCAAAGTGGGACCTCTTGCTCCGATTACCCTCTTTGCTAATGAGCAGTAAGGAGTCGGCACCACGCGTTTCCAGCGTGCTAAGAAGGGGCCGGGTTAATGGGCTCAGCAGCTCTCTCCAATGGAGCTAGCTATAGCCTAAAACCCGAGTCTTTCGCGGCTTTCAGTACCATGGAGGACCGGCCTTCTGTGTGCTCCAAACCACACCCCTCACTGCCAGGGCTGCTGGGGGAAATTCTCAGGCCCGGTACAATATTATATTATAGTATAGTATATTATAGTTATATTATCATTCCCGGGACAATATTATATTACATTATATTATTATTCCCAGGCCCGGGACAGTAATATTTACCACACGGTCACAGACCATTGAGCCCCCCACCCTCCTCCTCCAGGCCTGGGACAGCGTACCCGTGTACCCCTGTACCCCCACCCCTGACGGCAGCCCTGCTCATGGTTAACCCGTCGAGCTGAAGACCATGGTCTCCAGCCAAACTGTCGCTAATCGTCCTCTCATCGCTTCTCCAGGGGTGATGTCACATCCTGTAGCTCACTGGTGTCTCTGAGCTCAGTCCATTCGGTAAAGGCGTTGAGTCAGAGGAAAAAACTCCGTTGGAAGGATGGACACAGTGTTGAGGAAGAGGATGACACTCGTCGGAATATCAGACACGGGAAAAGCACGGGTTCGTTTGGTTCAGAAAGGAAGTGTGTGTCCTTCTGCATTGGGCTTCTGAATGGATCCAAATTGGATCCAGCCATTAAAGCTTACATAATGTCCTCAATTTCATCACCAAGCAGAAGCACCAGGGCCTACTAATTTCATTGTTTGTTCCTTATTTCTGAGTGTAGTTCTGTATTCTCTCCTGTCACAGACAGAACGAATGAAAGGGGTAATGGGAAGGGGTAATGGGGGTTATCATTTACTGCTCCCTATTTGACCATACCAGTCCTCTCCTTAAATATATTCTCAATAAACAGACGCACATCAGTATTTAGATAGATCATTACTTGTATGTTTCCATATACTGGATACAATTACAATTATGTAAATATAACTTCTCCCTGTGCATGGGAGATGATGTAGAGCTGTGGCTCTATAAGGAAGCTGCGATAGAATTTTCTAGAACCATGCAATAAAGAGGAAATGTGGGGGAGTGGTTGGGAAAGGGAGGGTGTCACATGGGGGGGAGGGGGGGTGTGCAAGAATGAAGCGGTCTCTGGCGCCGCACCAGAGCCAGTGAAAACTCGCTTTCCAGATGAGCAATGCAGGCATGACAATAGCCTCAAGGATGGAGGTAAATATAGGTTATTGTTCACAATGGGACTTTACCCTCCAGTTACCTTCGATTCATTTTGTGTTCGTCTGTGACCCGCGTTGACAGTGTCGAACGCTCCTTGTTTACAAGAAAATGAAACCAATAGTGTCACAATTTTTACTCTGTAAGAACAGTTGATTTAACACTGATTTATTTAACTGTTTAATCATCTAGATTCTTGTGATGATTGACAATCATAACAATTAATTTTCCTTTTTTAGTGATTCGGTCCTATCTCTTATAGTGTTAGGCAGTATATTCATAGCAATTATTAAAAACTCCATTGTTGCCATCATTCAGGGAATTTAAAAAAAATTCATTAATGCCACCATGCTCGCCACCAATATTTGAATAAAAGCTTATTGTTGTAGACCTACGGCCACAATCTATCATTTTGAGTGACTTTGATTTTAGTTACATTTAGATGATTTATATTAAATTATTAGTTTAACTGATAATGAGGCATAATGCTCTACACAAAGATTTGGTGTTTGAAAAAGGTGATTTTTTTGTTTTTGTTTTTAAATGTCAGACTGATGCTGTTGGCATGCCGTTCCCTCCCCAGTAGAGCCCGGAGGAGTGCGGATGTTCGCTGCTATCTTCTTTGTGTTAATGCGATATCAGCATTCTGTGCTGCATGCTAAAAATAGCCAGGTACCTTTAGGACAAAACTAAGAACAAAAAATAAAACTCTGCTCCCTATATGCTAGAGATGTAGCAGAGTCTTTATTAATATTCAAAAGCATATTCATGTTGGTCGCTCCTGTGCCCTCCTGTACCCTGAACTTTTGTTCACCAAGTCCCCCAGAATGGAACAAAGACAGAACAAGGCCCCAAATGGTTTATTTTACCTGCAGGTAGTCTTTTCTTTTTTACACCTTTGTGTGAGATTCACCCCTTTTCTGCCTTCTGCGGGTCCATGGAGCTGACTGCTTGGCCAAATTGTACTGCTTTGCTTAGTCAGGTCATGGTCCCTGCAGCAGACCTCAACGTTAACAAGCTTATTAACTATTTTGTCTATTTCAGACTATCGTTTTCAGGAACGCTTCTAGACCTACTAACCTACACACGGTCACTGTACGGTGGTAGACATGGCCGCGCTCCGTAGACTATTTACGCACTCTGTAGACGTATGTAGGTAGGCCTACCAAGAATGTAATTATCACGCGCTCACGCGGAATTAGCTTTCACATTCCAAGCGAATCCACTTTGAGCAATTCTAACAAAGGGGGGGTCGCCGGGTTTCCGGAAAATTGTGAAACAAATATATTGCCTGCGTGTGCATACCATTGTGTTTAGGCTACGATATTTTATAAGTTCCCTATATACACGGAAACCACTGATGCGTTCGTGATTAAGAACACTAGTCACTAAATAAGGGTTCAGCAGAACAGAAAGCAGTCCACAGCGGAATGACATCATTTGCCTTTCACCCAGTTTCTGCGAGCTGCAGTGAGGTTACTATCGGTCAAAGCAGCTATGCGCGCGGAAGGGATAGAGAAGCGGTTTATTTCTCCCTCCCCCCTCTTGTGACTTATTATAATTCCTGTTTTTTTTTTTTAAACCTGTAAACGTGTATACTGTTGAATCTCGTCAACCTACGCCTAGTGTATTTCTAAGACCTTTCATCTCAAACCAGTATTTCATCGCTGCTTTTTGTCTATATGTAACCACGCAGGAGTTTAACAACAGAATAACCCTTCACGGTTTCACACACATTCTCTTTCATAGTCCTGCTCGCACCGTACAACGTACGATCTTCTGCCTTTCCGCCTGTTTACAATCTAACCTGCATTGAGTTATTCAATCCACCAACCCAAGAAAGCCCTAGCCGGTCAAATTATTTCAAACTCTAGTCATTTAAAGCAAACAAAAAGGTTGCTTACAATAAGCCCAATGATTAGCTATGCAGAATTTGTAATGACATAAACTATAACTGAAGCGTGCACATTTCATTCTGTCAATGCAATAGGCAGGCAGTGGTATCTGTATACAGTAGGCTAGTTTATCTATTCACAGTGCATACATCACACGCAAACGCCTCGCGCTGTAGAGGTTACTATCGGACAAATCCTCCCTTGCGCGGCTTCTCGTAGTACAGTCGTTACAGAGGCTGGCATTCTTGACGGAAACAAAAAGAAAAAGACGCACTTTTATTCATGGTATGAATGTTCTATGACCGCTACTTTCACAAGATTTCTCAGCATTTCTATTATATTAAAAGCTGTGCATTTTTAATGCGCCACTTCAGGGGGTTACCATTGTTCATTAACATTTTACTGAATGGCAATGAATTCGAAACCAGTTTATTTTAAAATATGAAATTATCACATCTTTACTGCAGCGCATTAATGCAACGCCTCCTCATGTTCCATACAATGAACGTTTAATTGTATTTCTCATCATGTGATGTTCTAGCTACACCAAACAAACAAACAAGTAGCTTATTGCTCTGAGAAAACCGTAGGCTATCCCAAACGATCAATTTACGCGAACTTGACCAACAGTAAGCCTATCAGCCAGTTCTGAACTTGTTCTTTATTCACAATTACTGTAAATTTGCAACTTGCACATTAGAAGCCATGGGATGCAATATCTGCGGTGTGTGGCAAGCTACAGAAATAGCGCTTTTCTTGTGGCGACGAAAGTGGAACAAGAAGAATCCTCTTAAGAATGATCAGAGACTGTAGACTATGGGCTACAATAAAATTATGCGTGTGTTAACATGGACTATGTGCTGTCTAAACACACGCACTGTAGCCTATTATTGTTTATTTGGCATGCAGACTCAAAACTTAAAGCCAGATTTCAAAATTATTCCTTTCATGTTACACACAGCGTCAAAAATGTATATGAACGTTTCGCACTAGTCTATAGGATAAAAAAAATCTTATGTCGAAGCCTCATATTATAATACTAACATACATATCCTGCATTCTATCAGCGTTGTGTTCTCTGAGATTTCAGGGTGAAAATACCAATTGTGGTTTTTGCGACAAATCCAGTGGCTAATTAACAATACGTGTTGTTTTGAATAACCCTTCACACGTTTCTGAATACAGATGTCCTATCTATAACAGAACATGTCATATGTTCACGTAAACACAAATGGATCTCGGACTTGTTGTAGCAGTTGTAGTTTCCTCTCCGTAATCGTCGCCTACGGTTTGTGGTATGAACAACATCTCCCAGAGAACCCTGCTTCACCCACTAAAACAGCTGCTTGTCATTAAAAGGGCAATAACGCTCGAATCGCTGCAACAGCAGACGGACGAAAGAAATTCGTCAGAACAGATGAACACGATTGTTTTAGGATTTCCGTCTGCCCTACTTTAACAACTCGTGTGGTTAATCAACTCGTTGTCAGAATTAATGGTTTCTCCACAAAACAAAATAGCAAATGACACCATAAACGCTGGAAACCTCTTTGAACTAAATGCACACTGGTTACAATCAAGTTTGAAAATTTGAAATGACAACTTTCTACGTGATGGGGAATCCTCATTTTAGGCGCAACTCTAGTATAGTACAACATAACCATGATTGAGGCCGAAGAAATTTGACCTCGGTTATTTGACTGCTTGTCCTCGAGGTGACACATTCTGCTAGAACAGGATGTGTCTGAAAATGCCTCCCCGGATGTCTGCGTGACGTCTACGTGCACTAACACGAACCTATTGATGTAAATACCGCTCTGCGAGATGTGCTTTTCGGCTTGAGCGTGATATGATGTCGCAGTTTATAATCGGCTTATGTATGTATGTACGCATGCATGCATCCCCTAATATTTTTTGCAGGGACATATGAACATATGCTGCCAACAGCATATGTGTCACTGTGCAGTATGATATGATATGATAATCCTTTATTGTCAGATTTCTCTGAAATTTTCTTTTTTCATAGCAGCTCCATAAAAAAAACACACATCATAACAAGTTCAATACATCAGACAAGACACTAAGACACAATTACGGTCAATAATACATACATTGTTATAATATCAACATATCAATCTTAGATCACCCCCACATTGCACTAGACCCATTTATTGCACACTCCACCACGGTCCGTGATACTGCACTTGCCACCATTGTTATTATTGCACAGTCCCTGGTTGCACTTGCCTGAAAAACCTGCCATCTTTATTGAGTAGCCTAATTGACTGGGGGATAAAGGAATTCCTTAGACTGTTGCGTTTGAACTGCGGAACTCTGAACCGCCTGTTTGAGGGCAGAATTCATTGCAAATACCTTCTTTGACTCTGATCTGATATTATGAAAACTTTTAAATTACCACATGCAACAGTTTTCTCTAAATGTAATCATGCAGCCACTTTCTGCTATGCAGTACACATTTACCCATCATGTGATACCAGGGGGGATAACAGCAGCAATCTGCACAGAATGGGTCTATGTGCTGCCACCCATTATTATGAATAAAATCAGCCTCTGAAACTTTGATGCAAGGCCATTGACCTCCACCAGTTGGTTGATTGCAATAAAAAAAAAAATTTAAATCACGAGGATGAGCTGCATGAGGATGAGCTGCATGAGGATGAGCTGCATGATGATGAGCTGCATGAGGATGAGCTGCATGAGGATGAGCTGCATGATGATGAGCTGCATGAGGATGAGCTGCATGAGGATGAGCTGCATGAGGATGAGCCTGCATGAGGATGAGCTGCATGAGGATGAGCCTGCATGAGGATGAGCTGCATGAGGATGAGCTGCATGAGGGTGAGCTGCATGAGGATGAGCTGCATGAGGATGAGCTGCATGAGGGTGAGCTGCATGAGGATGAGCCTGCATGAGGGTGAGCTGCATGAGGGTGAGCTGCATGAGGGTGAGCTGCATGAGGGTGAGCTGCATGAGGGTGAGCTGCATGAGGATGAGCTGCATGAGGATGAGCTGCATGAGGATGAGCTGCATGAGGGTGAGCTGCATGAGGGTGAGCTGCATGAGGGTGAGCTGCATGAGGGTGAGCTGCATGAGGGTGAGCTGCATGTTTTCATTGTAGTTCGGTGCAGCTTGAATTTTAAGGCTATCAGGGTGACCTGAGGGAAATCCTCTAAAATGTCACTGACGCTTGCTACAGTATAACATGGGGAAAGTGGCTAAGATGTCACTGACGCTTGCTACAGTATAACATGGGGAAACTGGCTAAGAAGGTATGACCTCGTGTGGAGAATGTGTCTTCCTTCAGAGAAGTCCAGTTCCTGCATGATGCAGTGTTTCTAAAGCTGCGATTCGGGCTGTGCCAGTCTGGTGTCTGCGGCAAATCGGCAAGGAACGGCTCTATTCTGACAAGTGGCAGAAATCCTAGAGTGACACTGTGCTGTGGGTGTTATGACCGAGACAGGAAAGATGCACAACGCACTGCTGGGGGTGTCAATAAATACATGCATGTATGAAAATATGCTTTTTCACAAATACAGTCATTGTATCGCTGCTTGACGTGAGTTTCTGGCTCTGTTCTGTGTTTTTATTAATACGCCGTGTGGCTTTAAATGACCAGGAAGAAGGGCACCTGACTGACAGAACCACACTAACCAGTCCAGCTGCAAAGCAGCCCAGCTGCAAAGCAGCCCCATCCCAGTTAACTTTGCATTTCCCATCTTACTGCTAATTATTCTGCACCTTGCAGCTTCACTGAGGCACAGAAACTGAAACCAAGAGGCTTGTTTTGAGCATTAAACTCAGTCAAATATCCAGCTGAATAAATGGATTGTCGGTAAAACAAAAATAATAATAATAATCTGTGTAAGAACATCTGTAAAATGCCAAAATGTAAATTCCTGTTAAAGAGAATCACTGAACAAACCTAAGAGCAGAGTTAATGCATGTGTGTTCACTTACAGTACAGTTTACCCATATATGCCATAGACATGCATGCAATGTATCGTACACATTTGGGTAAATATTATTATGCATAAGCGTGTGTTATTAAAACAATTATACATCTTCAATAAATATATTGCAGCAGTTGTCAAATTGCGTGAAGAAAAACCTGTAAACAAATGAATGACCCCTCTTTAATGCAACAGTTTGACCATCTGAACAGCGAAACACATGCACATCAGCCAGAGAACTCAAAGCATTCCCACCCTCATGGGAAGAAATCTCCGGCTGTGTGTGTGTGTGTGTGTGTGTGTGTGTGTGTGTGTGTGTGTGTGTGTGTGTGTGTGTGTGTGTGTGTGTGTGTGTGTGTGTGTGTGTGTGTGTGTGTGTGTGTGTGTGTGTGTGTGTGTGTGTGTGTGTGTGTTTTGTACACATCCACTGAGCCAACAGAGACTACACATCCACTGAAGCAACAGAGACTACACATCCACTGAAGCAACAGAGACTACACATCCACTGAAGCAACAGAGACTACACATCCACTGAGCCAACAGAGACTACACATCCACTGAAGCAACAGAGACTACACATCCACTGAAGCAACAGAGACTACACATCCACTGAGCCAACAGAGACTACACATCCACTGAGCCAACAGAGACTCTGCTGAGCTCTACATAATGTGAATAATGATCAAAGTTCAGGATAATTTAATATTCTCTCCCTCTCTCTGGCTTTCTGTCTTTGTTGTTTATTCTCACTTCATTCTCTCTGACTGTCTGTCTTTGTTTCCTTCATTTCTTTTTCTCTGCCTCTCTCTCTCTGACTGTCTTTCCTTTCACGTCTCTCTCTCTCTGTCGTGGTCTGAGTACGGCAATGGATTGAGAAGAATGAACAGTGAAACGGGGGGCTTGTGCTCGGGTCATGTGATGTTCTTTGGCTGTGACCCCAGTGTGAGTCCGAGGTGGGGGCCAATGAAGGGTAGAGCACCCTATTTTATCTTTTTTTTTTTTTTACCCTGCAATGCACTGTGGGGTACTGCCAAACCACCAAGCTTGCATCTGTTACCGTTCCAACTAACTTAGCAGTGGCGAAAAGGTCACTGTACACACACAATGTGTCCAGTCTTCTCCCAGGGTGCCTGTCAAGCCTACAGCTTAGAACACAAAGTACACTTTTGACCCCTGATCTGGAGCCTGGTATTAGTCATTATGAGTTTTGTTATCCTGTGAAATTTTCTTGAGAATCACGCTGAAGTTGCACAATAAAACACTGTTAATTTAACTCTCTACAGAGTTAATACGAGTCCTGTTGGCATCAAATGTATTCTGTCAGAGTTAAATTTACTCCCAAAGTTTATTTAAAAGTTTATGTTTTATGGTCTAGCTCCACTTAAAGAACATGTGTAAGAGGTCCTCAAGGGCCTTGCGATTACTGCCGTTACTCTGTAGCCTACTTTACATCGCAAAATGTTCAGTGTAAAATCAACACTAATAGAGTACTTTTAAATTAACTCTAATACTGTATATAAAGCTGAAGTACCATTATTATTCCAATTTAACTAATCTGGTTCATCTGTGTCCATCAGAGTAATTTTGAGAAGTTTGGTTGGGTGTGCAACTTCCGTTGCAGATAAGAACGATTAGAGGCTACTTCTGGCCAACTTCACACAGAACGGAATAACAGTTCAAAAGATACTCAATACAGAGATCAAACGCCAACATTTACAGTGCATCCGGAAAGTATTCACAGCGCTTCACTTTTTCCACATTTTGTTCTGTTACAGCCTTATTCCAAAATTGATTAAATTCATTTTTTCCCTCAAAATTCTACACACAACACCCCATAATGACAATGTGAAAAAAGTTTTTTTGAGAATTTTGCAAATTTATTAAAAATAAAAAATAAAAATTTCTCATTTACATAAGTATTCATACTCTTTGCTTTAACGTATTTTTAAAGTATCATATTTCATATTTGGTCGCATATCCTTTACATGCTGTTACTTCCTGAAGTCTGTGACCATCAACATCAAAAAACTGTCGATATCTTATTTTCAGGTACTGTTACAAGCGATACTATAACCTCTCTGCATTTGAATGGATCTCTATGGAAATTGGGGGGTGAGACTAGATTCAGCTGTAAATTACACTGGTACAGTATGGAACACATGGCTGGCTAAATGGCTGTAAGTTATCAAGGGTCTGAGCTATCAAACGAGCCCCAAACCATCACTCTGTTGCCAGATATGGAGTAGATGTGGATGGATCACTTTAAGGGTTGTTTCTCCTGACTTTTTCCCCCATAGAGTTCTATAGGAAAATGAGTCTGGAGAAATAACCCTTGCAGTGATCCATCCACATCTACTCCATATCTGGCAACAGAGTGATGGTTTGGGGCTCGTTTGATAGCTCAGACCCTTGATAACTTACAGCCATTTAGCCAGCCATGTGTTCCATACTGTACCAGTGTAATTTACAGCTGAATCTAGTCTCACCCCCCAATTTCCATAGAGATCCATTCAAATGCAGAGAGGTTATAGTATCGCTTGTAACAGTACCTGAAAATAAGATATCGACAGTTTTTTGATGTTGATGGTCACAGACTTCAGGAAGTAACAGCATGTAAAGGATATGCGACCAAATATGAAATATGATACTTTAAAAATACGTTCAAGCAAAGGGTATGAATACTTATGTAAATGAGAAATTTTATTTTTTTATTTTTAATAAATTTGCAAAAATCTCAAAAAACCTTTTTTCACATTGTCATTATGGGGTGTTGTGTGTATAATTTTGAGGGAAAAAATGAATTTAATCAATTTTGGAATAAGACTGTAACAGAACAAAATGTGGAAAAAGTGAAGCGCTGTGAATACTTTCCGGATGCACTGTATGTGTGAAATGTCGCTATAATGATAGAAGAGACAGTGATGTTGAATTGAATTGAATGTGAATTAACATAGCTTAAACGATTTAATGTTCACTGTTGGCGACGTTTACGAGACGATTATGAGATGATGTTTGTGAGTCACCAAAATAAACAAAACACGGTTTGTTCATTTAGAAAGATAATTAATGTGTGTGTGTTGGCCAAACACTTTAAGAGGCACTACAGCCCAACTGAGTCACAACACTCTTCTATATACTCGACTTATTGATCGCCTTTATCACTCCGGACCAAAAAGAGCTGAATGTGTAGGTTACAACGCTAATTAATAACATACCGTGATATGTCAAGAAATAAATGGTTCAGGTAAAGTCAGAAACATCTCATAGAACAGCAATGCTTGCCAAATGCATGTCATGTTTCGGATAGAACAACGTATATTTTTTAAAGATAAGATTTTCCTCACGAGAGAGGAGGAAAGGCTCGCGAGCCCCCTTTTAGGCCTATATCTGAAACTAACCGGGGCAGCAACCAGTTCCCCCTTACAATCGCATTTGTCTCTCGTGCACAACGGAGTAGTTACACACCTCAAACACGAAAACTTACGACAAAACATGACTACAAGCTTACGCGTAATTGTATGACAAGGACGCATTTGAAAATATAGTGCATTTGGTTAGCGAAATAAATATTGGATCGTTTTGACCGTTCGAGCGCAGCGCGAGCGTAGCCCTTTTAAGAGCTGTTTTGACTCTACACGTGCTTGCCTTGAAAGGAGGGAGCTGCACAAACAGACTCGGATCCTTTTGACCGAGAGTAACCCTGCATCTACAAGCGGTAGCACTATAAAAGCGTTGAGGGGGGAAAAACGGCACTCTTATACCGAGAGCAACATCAAACCTCCGAGTGGACAATAACGGACGGAGACAAAGTGAAGAAAGGGTTCATATTTATTCTTCACTCTGTCAAAGGACTATCTATTTATGCTCAAAAAGGAAAGATTAGGAGATTTCGTGAAAAGGTAACAATTCTGATGAATTTCTTATTTAGTCGTACTTCAGAGTCTCTTTGTTAACTTGGCTGTGGTATGTAGTGGGCGAATTAAAGATGATGCAAACTTTACATTTTTGACACTTAGCTTGCTTGTTAACGTTATAACTAGAAGGGGCAGGTTGTTTTGATCATCTCTATATTTTTCTGCCAACAATAAAATACAGAAATAGCTGCCAACAGAAGTAATAAATGATGCTGTGATGTCCGTGGGCTATGTTATACAGCAATTTGATAATTAACAGTTAGGCTACATATGAATACCCAAATCATTTTGCGTAGAGAATGCCATGGATAAAAACAACATAGTTAAATGTTACATTTATTTTAACTTGTTTTGCTGGCTGTGACGCCGTTGGCAAAAAAAGATAGGAAGTGCTTCTGATTCAGCAGTGTTGAATTTATAAAGCAAGCATCTGTCGCGCATTGTACGGAGAGAGGCTGTTGCGAATGACCGACAGTAACCCCTCATCCTGCCTAGACAATGAAACATCGCTGAGCTTCAAGTTTGAGTGGACATCATTTATTTTTCTTTTGTCATGAAACTAAGCAATTGGGGAGAAAAAAATGACAATTGAAAATGATTTATTTTGTTTGAAAATTCTATATGCGTTACATTTTTTTTGTGTAAGTTTGTTGTGGTAAACAATTGAGGTGACGCCAGTTTTTTTATGTAGAGACAGCAGCGCATTGGCAGTAAGAAAAACATAATGTGACTAATTTGGTCGCTGTTGCTGATAATTGTTTGAATCATTGAAAAACGTCGAGGAAATTATTTGTTATACTGTTATTAGAATTTACAAAAATCTAGGCTACAAATGTATAAGGATGTTGATTATACAGGGGACGCTTGGCTTGAGCTGGAATACCTTGTGTGTGCAACAAATCCATAACGATGTGTACTGGAACTGATGCAGTTTGAACGCTGCAAAACAATAGACATAGCGATGCTCGGCACGTGAGCTGAAATAAACAACTAAATTTAATAAGGGAAAACGATTCCTCTCTGCACCAGGGGAGGTGCTGTTGTGCTTCGTCCAGTCCGCAGAGCGATGAGTTTATTGATAGCCAGGGGGAAAAACGAAGCCCTTGCGGTTTTTTCTCTCTCTGTTTTTATCTCTCCCACCCGTACGATTTAAAAAATTAAGAAATAATATTGAATTTAGTAGAAAATTATGCCGTCTCTTCCTCTGAGTTTACGATGCGAATTAGGTTATTTGATCAAGCTTTCGTTGATGTATATAGCCTACATACATAATTATGGACCGAACTTCTAGTTTGAAATGGCAAAATAACAGACTGGTTGCGGGTTTAAGAAGATGGTTGGCCGAAATTTGTATCTTCATTTTTTAAGACTGGTGGCGGGTTTAAAAAGTTGGTTGGCTGAAAATTGTATCTTCATTTTTTAAGACTGGTGGAGGGTTTAAGAAGATGGTTGGCTGAAATTTGTATCTTCATTTCTTCTTTTTATAACTTTTTTTACACGGTTGGTGGAATTTACTGACATAAAATCAAGGATCCTGTTCTGATTTAAGCAGTGTTGTCGTGTTCAGTTTCTCTGTTTCAGGTCGCCCAGCATGAAGAGGCGCTCACACATTCACTGTGTAAACATACTGACATTACTAAAATGTTTAAATCCGTTCAACCTCTTATTTTAATGTAATCAATGGAACTGCACGGCACACAAGGTATATAGGATGCGTTAAAACAAAAAACGCAGCACTACACTGTTTGGGCAATAATGATGCGTTTAATTCGCGTTGTAGCTGCGTTTATTTTGAAGAATGGCCATCTGCCATTATAAGGCAATCGCCTTAATCACATCAGTTATCTACTGTTTAATCAAAGGCCTGATGGAAACGTTCACCGCCTTGTTTGTGCGCTTGTTAATCAGAATGAGATTTCTAATAATAATAATAATAATAATACATTGTTTTTATAGCGCTTTTCTAAATACTCAAAGCGCTTTACAGTTTAAAATTACACACACAGTAAAATCAAAGGAACAGTTTTTTACCCAAGTTTCCTGTGAATGTGTCTGTTCTTTTGTGACTGCAAATAGGATTTCCTAGCTACACTCTCAGAAAAAAAAGTACCTAAAAAGGTACAAAAGCTTGTCGCTGGAGTGGTACCCTACAGGCATAGGTACATAAAATTGTACCCCTAAGCCAACAATACATAATTAATTTGTACCTTTTTTTCTTGAAAAGGTACTTATTAGTATCCAAAGAGTACTTATTAGTACCCTAAGAGAGCATTATTGTACTTTCAGGGTAGCCTACATTTGGGTAATTTGTACCTTAAGGAACAAAAATGTACCTCCACTGTACCTTTATTTCTGAGAGTGTATTCATATTAATTAGAGTGTATTAATCTGAGAGTGTATTAATGTATAATCATGTTAATCACATGCCGAACACAATGAAAATGTCTGTCATTTTCTCTGTCACAGTCAACTTTTCAGTGTCATGAAGTAGTTAAACGAGGCCATTGGTCCCTTAAGCGTAGCCTATGTCACGCTGCACGAGCACTGAATTAAGCCGTATATATTACTTACCGAGATCGAGTCCGAGTCTTTTTCCTAAACGGAGACCGACTAAAAAAAACAAACAAATGCACATACAACAATCAGAGCCGCCAAAAGGGACAATAAATAAATACATTTCTAGTTGCTTAACATGACGCATAAAAAAGAATCACACAGCTTTATCTGCTGCTATTGTAGGGTTTAAATCAATGGTTAACCTAAGACAATATTGATTTATCATGGAAACATAGATAAAATACATTTATATAAAGTATTTCCAAGTATGTATATACATGTATATATTATATTTAAATGCATTTATATATGTATATATTTCTGCTTTGATGTTGTTTGATGTAGATTGTAAAAAATAATAATAATAATTTTTACCATGATAAAACACACACACATCTGTGTAGGTGGTACCCTGGCATGTGTCGATGGTCCGATGTGTGTTTGCCGATCCAAAAGTCCCAAAATCTGTGTGTTTTTCTGTGCAACAGTGTATGAGAGGGGTACACACACCCCTGCCCTGTATAAAAAGGGTTTGCTGGGGCGATCTCCTCAGTTTTTTTTCTCCAGATAGGGACAGGTGGATAGACGGGGGTGCACTTTGAGCAGGGGACCTTTGAGCAGTGTGTTTGTGGGACCAGGGGTGTCTCTCACTCTCTCTCGCCCCCTGGGTCTAATCGAGCTGTGTTTTTGCAGTTGAGTGCAGAGGAGAGATCTGGGGGAGTTTTGCACAGGCGCCATGTCTGTCTCCACTCAGCTCGGCCTCCTGCTCTGGAAGAACTTCACCTACAGACGTAGACAAACGGTAAGCCTGCCTGCCTGCCTCTTTCTGCGTTATCCCCTGCCTCCGACTGGGCTGCGCAAGGCCTTGCGTTCCCCAAAAAGAACAGAGTTCACAGTTTACCTACCTGGTTAAATAAAAGTTTTTTAAAGAATGTATAACCGTCTAAAGATTGCATCAAACTGTATCTGAAGCCAGGCCTGTTTTTAATTGCTTTTTAAAAATTCTAAATCAGTGTTCTAGAACTCCATTGCTTTGAATTAGCAGTAGTGATTGTTACATCAGCATTAGAATGTTCAGTTAAGAACATTCTAGTCACATATTTGTGATCTTGCATCTTAAAGAACTGAAGTGTAAATTGATGGAATATTCAGTCCTAACCAGCATGCTTCTGCTCTGTCTCCACAACAAAACAAAAAAAAACACCCAAGGCCAAGGAAAGCCAGAATTGTATATTTCAAATTGAAGGAATGCATTTTTATAATGACAAAAATGTATTGGTTCAGCAAGTGAAGAGCCTGCTTTGACGCAGTGATTCAGCTGGTCAGAGTTTCATGCGTACAAGTGAACCTATATGTTCCATCTTTATCGTATGTTGGGTATTTTGTTGTGATAAATTGCTTTGCTTTTTATGTGGAATATAATATGTTTTACAGTGCGTATTTCTATTTGTCCTGAACACTTTACATTTATCTATATAAATGGCTTTTTCACTCTTCCACAGAGGGTTGTTTGAGTGCTTTTAAATACTCAGGTTTAATCTGTAGTTTTTATAAGAGGTTCCATGTTAAACCACAGGCTGGGAACACAAAGTGAAGAATAATATTATAAAAAATATTTTCTCAAACCTCTGATATGTGAGAATGAGTTCCCTCTTGGGGAGGTAAGGTTTTGTCGCCATGCATTAGTGGGCATTGATCTCTCTATCTGCCAATAAAACACATTCCACATTACAAAAACAACATATGCATATCCTGTAAGAGTTATTGAGCCACAGGATTCTGTGAGTAGCCCCCCCCCCCCCCCGAACACACACACCTGCCTGCACCCCTCTATAAGGAAACAGCTGCTGTGGAATAAGGCTAGCAGATGTAGGGGGACAGGCTTACTCTTCTCTCCGAATCTGGTCTGCCCCTCCCATGCCCCCACACTCCCCCCACCCCACACCACGCACAGTCGTGTCCGGTACACTGCATCACGCTGAATCTTGCTGTTCTGTGTGCTGTGTGCGTAAACACTGGGTACTGATACCATAGATAAACAGCACTGTGAGCCAGGCTTACACTAACAGAGAACTGGCCAAGAACTGGAGAACTGTGCTGATGTGTCAGTCTCTCTGTCTCTCTGTCTCTTTCCTCTGTCTTTCCTTTTTTCCCTTCTCCGTCCCTCGTTCTCTCTCTCATGCCCTCTCTTTCTGTTTCTCCTCTCCCTCCCTCTCCCTCTCTCTGTCTCTTCCTCTCTCTTCCTCTCTCTGTCTCTCTCTCTCTCTCCTCCTCTCTCGCTCTCTGTCTTTTTGTCTCTCTCTTTCTGGTAAAGTAATCATATAGCTCCTCTCTTCCTCCACCAGGCCAGTGCTCCCAGTAAACACTAAACACACTGTTTGCTCGGTGACTCTGCAAACTCTTAGGTGCTAATGATATTCCTAATGGACCCAGACAGTGCCTAATGGCTTGTGATTCGGCCACAGTCACATGACCAGTAGCACAGACCTTTATAAGGGATAAGAGCATAAGAATACTTAATGAGGAGAACGGGCCATTCAGACCATCTATTCCCTGGTTCTGCTGACAGAATTCAGTCTGAAAACTCATTTGTAGTTTGCATTTTAATAAGGTTGATGCTAGATTGGATAGCCCGGAGCCACTATCTTAACAGTTCGGGCATGAGCCTGAGTTACGTGAACTCCTGTGAGGTTATGTTTAGGGGTTGGGAAAAGGTTGATGCTAGATTAACAACCAATCACAACAGAGCGTCCCTCCCAGGGTCCCGCCCAGGTCCCTCCGGGCTATCAAATCTAGCATCAACCTTTTAATAATCACTTGAGTTTTTTAAACATGGTTTTTAAAATGAACAATCAGGCCAAAAACAGTGATCCCCCTATCCTCTCCTGTTTCTCCTTCTGTCCCTGTAGATCCAGTTACTGGTTGAGATAGTCTGGCCGCTCTTCATCTTCTTCATCCTCATATCGGTCAGGCTGCACTACCCTCCGTACGAGCAACATGAGTGTAAGTACCGCCCGGCCTACGACACACACCCCGTTTCATATGCACCTGTCTGAAACACGCTTTTCATATGAAACACAGGGCTTTGTGTGGTTCATATGCACCTGTCTGAAACACGCTTTTCATATGAAACACAGGGCTTTGTGTGGTTCATATCGCTGTGCCCACACCTACTCCTTCACCATTTTCAGTGTAGGATGTAAGCATGTTTATTTTTCGACGTTTTTAGTTTGCATTTCAACGAGATGCGTTATTTAGTGCATTTCTGCCAACCCCTGTACAAAACAATGACCATGTTTTCTGGATTTTTTATTTTTTTTAAAAATGCATATTGTTAATATTTCAGTGTTATTATACAACATGTATTCCACTAAGATCCCTCATGGAAAATTAAATATATTGCAGTGTGTTTAAATACAGTATAATATAAAGATATTGCAAAACTTCACAGGTTATGGGCAGATATACGGATTATTGTTGCTTTCTGATATTTGCGATTTCATCCTTTAAAATTGGCTATGAAATATATCCATCATTATGTATTTCCTAAAATTCCAAATGTTTATTGCAGTGTGTATTCCTCCTCTGCACACTGCCTGTCATCACCCATACTGGAGCATTCCATTTGAGTTTAATAGATTTATGACGAGTTTATGGCCTCCAAGTCTAATTTCCTTTAAGATGTTCAGACCTGGAATAGCCTTCATAAAGCGGCGGTTATCAGCTAGCGAGAGGCAGAACACACGTAGCTTCGGTGTACCCGTGCGGCTGTAATCCCCCGTGCGGCTGTAATCTGCCACGGGCACATTTTAACCACTGCACCAGTAGCTACTTTTATCTAGCAGATATGCGATATGTACTATTAAACCCGCTAATCGTCTGATGCTCTCATCCCTAAAGCAACTTGGCAAAATAAACTCGGTTTTATTTACTTGCTAAAGCAAGTAATTCAAATTGTCAAAACAACTACACGGTAATCTCAATAAGTCACTTGGCCAGACCATGAAAAAAATATATTTAAAATACTTTTTCATTTAACAAGTTAACCCCCACGCTCCCCCCAAAAGAAAGGCCCGTAAACAACGCCTTATTTTTGTTAGTCAGCTCAATGTCGTCAGCGTTTGTATCTTACCCAAGCCCACGGTCAAGCTGGTTATTTGTTTTGCTGTTCTGATGAGTTTGGCCTCTCAAGGACAAAACCCTGAGATACAGAGAGGGGATGCAGAGACATTAAAACGCAATCTCTTCCCAGTCACGTGGAAAGTTGACTACGGACAGAAATGGCCGCTATTAACGCTTATTCACTGAACTGAAACCGGTTACGTGGGTTAGTGCAATCATTCCCACACTCCTATTGACCTATTGTGTATATGTTTTTCATTAATGGAAGTAAGAGTTGATCTAAGTGACTACATTTCCTGGGATGTTAAAATGTATTCTTCAAAGTGTGCATCCCTTTTTTTAAACATGGCTTTAATATGGCCAACTGGCATTAAAAGTGTCAAAGAACAATTAGCAGCTTGTTTCAATTAAGAAGTTGGAATAAAAATGGAAATTTAAATGAAAGCCAGCATCCACAGTGGTCCCCATGTCTGAGTTTGGGGGGGGCGGGGGAAGGGTGGGGGGGGGGGTTATATTTTCCATTGCCTGCCCTTGTCTAATTAACATTCTCTAGGTGCAATATTTTAATGAGTCTGGTCATTCCCAGATAGCTTCTTAGCTTTATGAGACAGTTTGCCGTTGTTAAAGAGTAATGGGTAGAGTTCTACAAAAGAGCATGATGACCTTCCTGTTTTCCACGGTATTACTGAGGGCTTCCAGGTAGCTTTTCTGTCACACGTTTTGGGTTTTTGCTCCTTCCTGTTCAGTCTAAATGAGAAGCAAAAATGTTTCAGTTCTACTGAAGAACCGGGGAGTTCCTTTTAAAGGAGCGTCTTGTGTACGCATCACGCCGAGAACCGATTCTATAAAAAATAAGAACAGCGGCTTTTTCCGCTGAACAGCTTCTAATTTCTTCATCCTCCGTGGCGACACAAAGGCCCCCTTCAGTTAGAAAGACTGGATTCATCAGAAGAGAAAAAAACCGTTATCATTTAAGAACAGGCATTTGATGAGACGCCTGCTATTTCGGGCGGTCTATATGGGAAGTTAACTTCAGGTTGTATGGTAACATTCTTCTCCATTTTGTTGTCACATGGCCAGATTCACAAATCACCCAAAACTCAGTGTTTCACTAAGATATATTTCACTTTGGAGAGCAAAGTTAGACGGTATCACATGCGCTGAACTTAGAGTAAATCGATTGATTCTTGGTAATACGTGTATATGTTATCAGGCCTATGTTTGTTCTTGCAAAGCTCCTGTTGGCAGTCTTTAGGTTGACTGATAGTGGACCTGTTTTTTTTTCTTCCACTCCTCACATGGATAGCTGCCCGTTTGATTTTTTTTCGGAGGGACAGGTTCTGGGGGCAAAGGTGGAACAGTTTGGTGAGCCAATCGTTTGGCAGATAAGTCCAGCAAGGGTGGTGCCACCACCTCGCCTCTCCCCTCCCCTCTCTCTGGGCCCGTCCCATCTCTCTGTGGGCTTTGCGATAAGACAATCTGAGGGCGCAGTCACGTGATCGGCTCCCGCTTGGCGAGTCGGCCTTTTGGGGCGGCCTGCCTGCCCCGTCGCTGTGCTTCAGACTCAATGAGCCGTTTCTGTTGCATGGTGAGGTCACAGCTGTACCAGTATAACACCGTGACGTAGACTCCGCCCGGCAATGATGCTAAATGATGTCAAACAACGAGATGAATCACTAGCGTCAGTTTTAACCGGGTCCCTCGTGGGGACAGATTGATAAAATGTACAGTAGTCTAACTGCGTTCACAAACCAGGTACATTGTCCTATTGACTTATTGTGCAGTTGCTTGGGGCGGGGGTTGTTGCCATGGATACACCCCTTTTGCGTTGGCGCTCAGTGTTTATTTCCCCGTCCTGCTCCAGGTCACTTCCCAAACAAGGCCATGCCTTCCGCGGGCACCCTGCCCTGGGTCCAGGGCATCATCTGCAACGCCAACAACCCCTGCTTCCGTTACCCCACGCCCGGAGAGACACCCGGTGTAGTGGGCAACTTCAATGACTCAATGTAAGTACCCTCCCCCCTATAGTACCCCACCCTCTGTATTACCCCACCCTACAGTACTCTACAATGGTGATGATGATGATAATGGTGACGATGATGATGATGAGTTCCTGATGAAGATGAGGAAGGTGATGATGATGATGAAGATGATGATGATGATAAAGAGTACAGTTGGTGTGTGGGGTACAGGGTTTCCAGTATATTAAGTGCAGGCACAGACATGTATGAGTTTCATATGTAGGCCTAATAATGGGCTGTAAGTTAGCCTCCATCTCCACCATTTTGAGTTAACGATGCATTTATGTGGGTTTTACTGCATTTGTGCTCGTTTCTGCTTGGCGGTCCGGCGTCTGTGGTTCTGTCCGGCGTC
>CM056391.1:5534657-5604657 GCA_029718625.1 Synaphobranchus kaupii
TAAAGAAGCTAATGCTAAAGAGGCTGTGTATGAAGGCTAAAGAGGCTAATGCTAAAGAAGCTGCATTTTAAGGCTAAAGAGGCTAATGCTAATAGGCTGTGTTTGAAGGCTAAAGAGGCTAATGCTAAAGAAGCTGTGTATGAAGGCTAAAGAGGCTGTGTTTGAAGGCTAAAGAGGCTAATGCTAAAGAAGCTGCATTTTAAGGCTAAAGAGGCTAAGGCTAAAGAAGCTGTGTTTGAAGGCTAAAGAGGCTAATGCTAATAGGTTGTGTTTGAAGGCTAAAGAGGCTAATGCTAATAGGCTGTGTTTGAAGGCTAAAGAGGCTAATGCTAATAGGCTGTGTTTGAAGGCTAAAGAGGCTAATGCTAATAGGCTGTGTTTGAAGGCTAAAGAGGCTAATGCTAATAAACGCTAAAGAGGCTAATGCTAATAGGCTGTGTTTGAAGGCTAAAGAGGCTAATCTAATAGGCTGTGTTTGAAGGCTAAAGAGGCTAATGCTAATAGGCTGTGTTTGAAGGCTAAAGAGGCTAATGCTAATAGGCTGTGTTTGAAGGCTAAAGAGGCTAATGCTAATAAACGCTAAAGAGGCTAATGCTAATAGGCTGTGTTTGAAGGCTAAAGAGGCTAATCTAATAGGCTGTGTTTGAAGGCTAAACGGGCTGTTTGATGTCTGTCCGCAGGGTTCAAGCTGAAGGACTTCCTGCGCGATAACGAGTCCCTGTCGACGTTCCTGGAACGCAACGCCTCTCTGCCGCAGCACGCTGTGCGGGAGATTGTCGAAGCCGACATCAACCTGGAGAAGGTAATGATGACTTTAACGATGTTTTACTGATTCATATTTCACTTTTCATGCAGTGGTTTGCGAACCAAAGCACTTTGCGTTATGTGCAAATTCATTCACAACAGATATGATTAGAAACGAATAATACACATGACAGGGTGACAAAGCTGTGATTCACAAGGTAAAGTGTTCCCTTGAAATACAGTAGAAATGTATGTGAAATAAATCTCATGATAAAGTAAATGTTCTCTGAGAGTCGTCCTATAGGAATGGGTTTTCTATCGGCACTGATCAGCCCAGAGGGCCAATCCTGTAGCGTGGCAGCAGCTCTTCTGCCCTATACTGGAAGAGACGAGGCCTCCCGTTGTGTTACAGTACACTGCACATGAGGGAGGGGAATATCTGCAGTCTTAATGACATTTCTGGGTCGAGGGGAATGGATTTATAGAAAAAGAGCTTGGGCTTCGCAGAGCCAATGGATCAATTTGCCTCAAATAAATCCCTGCTCTGTGGGAACATGCTGGCTCCTCCAATGATTGGACGGCATGTGTCATGTGACTCCCCCCCTTCTTCAGCTTCGTGTGAGCATGTGCAGAAGACATGTTTTTATCTGTTAAGCAGTCTGCAGGAATTTATTTATTACCCATAATCCCACCCCCCTTCCCGGAATGAGCAGGAGAGGAGCATGGCTAAAAGAATCTGCTGCCATTACTGTGCATGTCCCACGGGGCGGTATCCGTGACGATGTTTCATCGCTGTGCAGCTGCGTATCTTATCTTTTTCCCCGTGTGGACGGGAAGCAACGATGACACCGGACTGCCGTGCTCCACGAAAACATCCCAGTGGACCCTTAACGAGATCACTAATTGCGTCAGACTAAACAATTTTGCCCTTTTTGATGCCATCCTGTGGACCACACAGCTTTTGCTTGCCAAACGCAGACAGGAAACGGTTTGGGGATAGGACAGGCTCTGTTTCCTGTGGAGCGTGGCCGTGTGTGCGTGTGCGTACCTCGCACTAAAACGGGGTGTCCCTGTAGAACGGCAAGGCAAGTGTAGTGTGGTGGGGTGTAAATCAAGTCCCTCCAGCTGGCCTCTGTCCTGGTGATGTCACAATGGAGGATTATCCAGTGTTCTCAGGGGTTGTTCTGGAACTTTCTGCACTGTAGATGGGCATGGAACTCCCACAAGTATTTTTCTTTTTCTAACCCATTACTTTTTGTACGTAGAAGCAAATTTTCACTTTATGTAAGGTCCAGGGCCTCATTTGAATCCCGATTTTGTCATGTTAGTGATTTTCTGTGATTAAAAATAGGAGGCCAAAGTAAATGTTGAGAGTGGTGTACCACACTCCTCAAGCCACAAAACGTCAGTGTTACTGAAGATTTATTCATACAACCACACACTTGGGTTATAACTCGGTTATTATTTTCTCACAGAATGACCCTAGATTCATTTTAATTTGCGAGAAGCCCGTTTTACAAACACAAACATAATGGTGTTAATTAACTCTCCAAAAACATTTAAAGTTGAAAACCAACAGCAAAATAAAAACCAACAGCAAAATAAAACTCTGTGAAAACTCTAGCAGTTCTGCACCATATTTAACGCTTGCATTTACTCTTTTTCAGGTGCTGATCAATGGTTTTGGCGTCCATCTCAGAGATATGTGCAATACTACTTCCCTGGAAGACTTTGTGACAATCTCGGACAAGAGAGTGTCCCTGCTCACTCAGGAGATCCTCTGCATGTCCTCCACAGAGTGGCTGAACCAGGCCGAGAGCCACTTCCTGTCCAACCTGGACTTCCTGAAGCCCCATATGGAGTGAGCGCCCACCCTTCCCCTCATGCACTTCGTTCAGGGAATGATTTTTCAGACCCTAAATATCCCAACCAGTGGCAGAGGGATTTGGGAATGACTCATAGCATATTGCTGCAATAAAGCCAAAAACTACTGGCCCCCAGAAACCTTTGTGGTATATGAAAAAAAACAGTATTTCTGATTAATCAGAAAATGAGGAAAGATCCTGGTCTTTGGCATGAATTAGAGAATGAAGAGAATTTGTATAACTACATTTCATAAACTTCTGCAGCTTCCCGCAACTACTTTTGCTGAATAAAAGGAAGCTTGTTTTGACCGGTCAACATGCCTCTTTTTTGGAGGAGTAAGGCTCTCCTGACCTTGGCGGGCCCTGATTTGGATCGTGCCTCCCCCCCACCCCACCCCCCCGACTTTGGCGCATGGACACATAGGTCAGCCAATGGCGCATAGACACATAGGTCAGGTCAGCCAATGAGGGTAAATCTGCCGGGGACTGCTTTCTCTTGCTTTGTTAGATTTCTCTATAGTTAATTACATTCTGAGACTAATGAGGCTGTTTTCTAGGCAACATTAAGGCAGTGGAAAGACGTAATTTTCTCCCACAAATGTTATACAGACAAGGTAGCTGTAGAAAATTTAATTCATCCTGCATGATAGTTGCAATTATTAAAATTTTAGGATTGCAGGTTTGCTGGTGAAATCTCGCTAGATTCGATCAGAAGTTTTCACAGTTTGCAAAAAAACAAAAAAAAACAAAAGCAAGATAAATAAGCAAAAATGTAATCAACAGATTAATCTCTCCGATCCAGAGGAACTGTGACGATTAAAAAAGAGTCAGTGTAAAATTATCCTCTTCCAAAAACTCTGAGAGAGAGAGGGAGCGAAAGAGGGATGGAGAGAGGGAGCGAAAGAGGGATGGAGAAAGTGAGAGAGAGAGAGGGAGCGAACGAGGGATGGAGAGAGGGGAGCGAAAGAGGGATGGAGAAAGATAGAGAGAGATCACTCGCGCTGCCTCCTGACTAAAGCAGGAAACTGATACAATGCGTCTGATTCAGACCGATAAACGGTGGATAAACGGTTGACTCATAAAACACCCTGACGGTAAAACGTTTCCAGATCGGCTCTTTCAGTTTCCCGTAAATTCAGTTAAAATGTTCCTCAAACTGGCCAAAAGAGTGACCCCTCAGTCTCTGGAACGCGGAGAGTGTTTTACAGCCTTTACTTGGCGTGGACGGCGGTTGGGGGGAACACATGATGACAGTGGTGAAACCCTGGCTGTGGGTTACAGACGGGGTCAGGGAGTGCGACGGGACTGGGGGGCGGGAGCCCCTTTCTCTGCTGTTGATGCCTTCTGTTCCTCTGAAGAACGCGGACATGTTTGTGCTGAATGCCTCCCTTGTTTTTTAATACATTAGGAGGTTCCAGGAGACAGTGTGGGGACAGGGTGGCGTCGGGGGGGGGGGGGGGGGGGGGGGCGGGGGGTTTAGGACTCTTAATTCAGCTGCGTCAGGGGTCTGAATGTAGCCCTTTTTGCGGAATTGAATGCGGTTGGATGTTTGTGTGCCGAGTTCCACCCTGAGAACCAGAGACTAAGACTCAAAATGATAAGGAACTGTGACCTTTGACATCAGAGTTTGAGATGAGGACGAAAAAACGATCTGCTGACTGGAGGGGAGTCCTTATTGCTGTTCTGCTTTTGTGTTTGGGGTTTTGTTTGGCAGTGCAGCGCTGGACTGGAGGGACCCCAGAAACACCCTCCATCATAAATCCCATGAAATAAATGAACTTACAAACAATCACAAGGGCAAAATAAAACACTGTGGAATAAAAACCAATCTGTTACTGGCTAGGCTGGCCAGTGCCCATGTAGGACTGCTGATCTGGGATCAGTTTTGCCCTTGTAGCTCGTAATGGATTAGGGTAGGATATGGACAGAGTTAATCTGATCCCAGATCGGCACTCTTTCTGGGAGATGTTTTACGAATGAGGGCCCTGGCCCCTGACCTTTGACCCTGGTACTGTGGTTACAGGGATGCAGTAAAATGTGTCGCTGTTCTCGTTGCTGACAATCATCGTTTTCCTGTTAATTGGCCCCTAATAATGCCACTGTTCTTAGTCTGTACAGAGAGAGCACTGCCCAATTCAGTAAAAACTGTCCATGTGACCAGCAAGGGTCTGAAATTACACGTTTTAAGGTGATTTTAATAAAAGAAAATGTTCCTGTATGTTTTGTGATAAAGGCTGATTGACTAACTGCCTGATTGATTGATTGATTGATTGATTGATTGATGGTCAGTGCATCCTGTAGTCTGATCCTGACTCCGCCCCCTTTTCCTGCTCCCCGCAGAAAGACGCAAGGTCCGACCCCAAGGACGTCCAAGCGGTATCCGTGGCAACAGACAGCCTCCTGGAGAGCCTGGGATCGCTGGCGGTGGAGGTAAGAAGACACTCAGACATCACCAGTAGCGTTTCCCTAGTTGGGCCAAAAGCCCAAAAGCGACTTCACTCCTAAAGCCCCCAACATCCAGACTGCTGGCCCACCGTCAGGCCTCGCAGATAAGAAGGTCATTTTTAACCTCACTCGCTGTTTTTATGGGAAGTTCCGGTCTGTTCCGTCCATGTTTTCCTGTTTCCTGTTTTCCAGTAAAGCGACTGTGTAAAATATGCTGTTGCAGCAGCATCACTGAATCCCGTCCCTGCAGTGCAAGGCCTCCTCATATTCCCACTTTCGTAAACCCCGCCTTTAGCTATGACCACGCCCCTTTACCCCAAGTAACCCAGTGTGGGAAAAGGGGTGTTAGAAGGGGCAAAGTGCAAATTCACAAAATTCCTTTGATGGACGTTGTAATGGACTGGTGACCTTTGTTCCTGTGGGGACCGCTCTTTGTGTTCCTGTGGGGACCGCTCTTTGTTGTTCCTGTGGGGACCGCTCTTTGTGTTCTGTGGGGACCGCTCTTTGTGTTCCTGTGGGGACCGCTCTTTGTGTTCCTGTGGGGACCGCTCTTTGTGTTCCTGTGGGGACCGCTCTTTGTGTTCCTGTGGGGGACCGCTCTTTGGGTTCCTGTGGGGACCGCTCTTTGTGTTCCTGTGGGGACCGCTCTTTGTGTTCCTGTGGGGACCGCTCTTCGTGTTTTGATTCTGTTTCTGTCGCCATTTCCATTGGATACCGGCTACTCTATTATCGTTTCTCCTTGAATACCACGTTAAGGGAGCTTCATGTTAAATAAGACTCTTATCGCTAATTTGTTTGTGTTTAGGGGTGTGTAGGTGAGTGTGTGTGGTGATGGTTTATGCACACATTGACACACCCTTTTCAGCCTCTGTGCCTGTGTTAGTGTTTATGTAAAGGTCTATGGGCTTGCAGTGCTTTTGAATGCTAACAGTAAGGGATGCGAGCACTAAATACGTTTGGTTTCAGAGGTTAGCCATTTTGTGGACGACTGCTCTCGCTCTCTTCCTTCCCTCTCTTCCTTCCCTTCCCTCTCTCTCTTTTTTTTCTTCCTCCATCTTCTCTCTTTCTCTCTCAATTCAACTGAACTTTAGAGGTGATTTATTGGCAGGGCTAGCAGATGAGTGCATGTACTGAGCATGTAAAGCATGACGTATGACAACAAGGTCTCTATGGCTGCGCTGTTTAACATGTAGACATCGTCTTTTTCACTAACAACAAACGTGTCCTCTCCCTTGCCTGTGGGCCTGTGGTTGGCTGGGGGGACGGGCGTACCAGTTTGGCTGCAGGGCGCTGTTCTAATGTCTCTGATTTAGCTGGGCGGTTGGGGCAGTGAGGGGAGAGGGGGGTTGGGGGAGTAAGGGGTATGTATGTATGTGTGTGTGTGTGTGTGTGGGGGGGGGGGGGGGGCTTTAGCGTGTTTGTACAGTCATCACGCAATGCGACAGCAGCGGTACTGGGAGGGAAGATTTCAGGGGGTGTCAGGTCGGGGGTCGGGAACTAAGCTGTATGTGAACCCCGTCACGTGACTCACCCACCCCCCAGACCCCCCCAGGTCAGGGCTTACACACGCTTCAGCTGTGTTGAGTCAGCAAAACACACTAATGAGAACTAACTGGTTTTACAGTTTGGGGGGTGGGGGGGCAGGTGGCTGGTGGCTGTTAGGGTGTGTGTGCCTGTGTGCCTGTGTGTGTGTGTGTGTGTGTGTGTGTGTGTGTGTGTGTGCGCGCCTGTGTGTGTGTGTGTGTGTGTGTGTGTGTGTGTGTGTGTATATATAGTCATATCTGTTGATCCTTTTACACACATTGTGTCAACGTTCTTGTTCCACAAAAAAAAAAAACTCTAGAAATGCACAAAAAGAAAAGTATTTATTTCAGACTCACAATGTAGTAAAATAAGAGACAACCCCCCCCTCTGTAAGCATTCTTTGTTTGACTGTTGCTGTACAGCGTGGGCAGCTCTGAACTTTAGTGACCTCTCCGGGCCTGAGGGAGAGAAGTTACTCCAGGTCGTTTCTGCCGTCTCAGATTACTGCGGATCGCGGGGGCTTACACTGAGCCACACGGCACTGAGGAACAGCCCCAAAACTGCCCCCTTCCCCCCCACGAGCTGCCCCCCTCATACCCCACATCCCCCAAGCAGTTATGAGCCCCTAAATCTGCCCGGGAAAATGCCCCACGGTGACCTGCGGTCAAACCCCAAATGACTCCGTTGTGGTTCAAAGTTTTAAGGTGATTATTTGGGATCAGGTTTTTGCACAGGGGGGCCTACACTCTGAAGAGTTTAAATGTGTGAGTGGTCTAGAAGCTTCCTCTTTCGCTCTCTGTTGCTCTCTCTCTCTCACTCTCTCTCTCTCACTCTCACTCTCTCTCTCTTCTTTCTCTTGTTCATGTTTTTTTTTTTTGAAGTGGGGAGTGTTTCCTCAGCTCCCCCCGATGTGCACTCTGCGGTTCTGTTTCAAACCGCTGTACATCTTTAGAGAGTGTCATGTGACTGCCAGCTTGCCGACGTGGCCGCTGAACTCCAAACTGCACCGCGCAGGAACGTCAACCGTCGCCAACTCGGCTCGCTTTAGTTTAATCTGCCTAGTTTACAGAAGTATCACACAGGAAACTCTCCGCTTGGCCAGAGTCCAGCATCCGCAGAGCTTTCTGCAGGCGGACCGGACAGACCTGATAACGTCCTTATAAAAAAAAATCTTGCATCATTTATGTTTTTTTATTACCGGCAGTTTCAACCAATCGAAATGAACATTAGAAAAACCCATTAAAAGACAGTTGGAACGATGGTCATTAATGAAAAGTATTAAAATTAATGCATACAGGTGGACAGAAAAAACTTTTTACATCGATTGTCTGACTGTAGACTTTAAGAAGGGTCAGGTAACGACTGTAGAATGTTCTGTTTGGTCTGCGGGGGGCGCTCTTGGGGGGCCATTTGTGAGTGACCCACAGTAACCCACAGTAACTCCCAGTAACTTTTTCGCTTCTCTCTCTCTCTCTCTCTCTCTCTCTCTCTCTCTCTCTCTCTTTTCGCTGTGGCGCGGTTCACCACACGCTAAGTCACATGGCGGCCCTGGCTTTCACAACCCTCCTCTCACGCTACCCAGCACCATTACACATATATTACTGTGACTGCCGGTTTTTTACATTCCCTGAAGTGTCACGAGTGAAGGGGGCTGGCGCTGAGGCCCCCGTTAACCTGACCCACGCCCTTTCACCCACCTCTCCTGAGTCTACATGAAAGTAAGCTCAGCCACGGCATTTCAAAATCAGAGCTGAGAATAAACACACAGGACTGTGGGTAATAGCGACAGCATGTTTGCTGCACAGTCAACATGCCCCACGGTCTGTATGTTTCTCTGCCTGGAAACGGCTCTTACTGTAGCAACGATAGCCCAGGCCCGGGTCACATACAGTGAGCATCATAATTCATTGGACAGTGACACATTTTTTTTGTTATTTTGGTTCTGTACTCCAGCACTTTGAGTTTGGAAGGATACAATGACAATGTAGTTGAAGTGCAGCTTTAATTTGAGGGTATTGTCATCCATATCGGATGAACCGTTTAGAAATTATAGAACCTTTTGTACCTTGTCCCCCCTGTTTTCCGGCATCAAAAAATATTGGACAGTTTAACATAATGTAGAATAAAGTAATCATTTTTAATATTTGGTCGCATATCCTTTGCATGCCACGACTTCCTGATGTCTGTGACCCAACAATATCCAAAGACTCTTCATATCTTATTTTCTGGTGCTCTTACAAGCGATACTATAACTTCTCTGCATTTGAATGGATCTCTATGGGAATTGGGGGGTGGGACTGTGTACTGTGTGTGTGTGTGTGTGTGTGTGTGTGTGCGTGCGTGCGCGCGCACAGGAACACACACTGCTCCGATTCTCAAAACCATGACTTAATTGACACACTGCTCCTCTCTGTATTCAAACATTCCCTGTCTGATATCGATGTCTATGTCTGAGCCATATCCTTTGCATTGGAGCTGTCCTCATTGAGCTGTGCTTATAAAATAGCATTTACTTCCTAAAAGGCGGGCAGGTTTCTTGCTTGTGTTTTATATATTTGCATGTTTGTGCTTCTCATGTAATGCAGTAATGGGGTTATATCTCAGCCTCCAGCAGAGCGGCTCTACGCCTCCCCCATTTTGAATGTGCTGTAAATATTTAGTGGTGTGTGTCTGTCTGTCTGTCTGTCCCCTGCAGTTGGCCGGTATGAAGAGTTGGAGGGACCTGCGGAACGAGGTTCATTACCTGACGGTGAACGCCAGCGGCTCGCCGGGCCTCATGTACCAGGCCGTGTCGCGCATCGTGTGCGGGCACCCAGAGGGCGGCGGCCTCAAGATCAAATCGCTCAACTGGTACGAGGACAACAACTACAAGGCCCTGTTCGGTAACCACGGCAACGGCAGCGACGAAGAGCCCGTCTCCGTCTATGACAACTCCTCCAGTGAGTGCACCCGTCACCCCGGCCGGGTCAGGAAGTGCATTCACCTGAAACCTAAAACGCCCTTACAACGTTATTTACATGAACACCGTTTATTTCCATGAACTGAATTAATTTTTGAATTCCTGTAGTAACCCAACGCTGTTCTACATAAATATTACAACTGACCCAACGTTGTCCTACGTAAATATTACAACTGACCCAACGCCGTTCTACATAAATATTACAACTGACTGTTCTACCTAACAGCTCCATACTGCAACAACATGATGAAGAATATGGAGTCCAGCCCCATCTCCAGAATGATCTGGAGGGCCCTGAAGCCCCTGCTTATCGGCAAGATCCTGTACACCCCCGACACGCCCGCCACACAGAGGATCATTAAAGAGGTGAGAGGCTCTAAGAGCTCATTCTCATTTAGAAAGCCCGTACGCTTGTGTAACTGTGCCATGCCTGCAGGTCTTATTTCAATCAGTGGCCTCTTTGTCAAAGAGCTGTTTTTAACCACTTTAAGTCTATAAAAAGCCAATTTAGACCCCCGCTGGTCTCTAACACCCACCCCCCCCTCCCCCCAGCGATGCTAAACCACACGCAAGCTGGCAGGTGGCCCGCTGTGCCTGGGGTTGTTTGGCATGGAGGTTTCGACGTTAGCTCTGTGTGTTAGGATGTGCAGGTGTGTTAAACGCCCCCCCCCCCCACCCCCCAGGTGAACAGGACGTTCCAGGAGCTCGGAGTGCTGAGGGACCTGGGCGGGATGTGGGAAGAGATGAAGCCCAAAGTCTGGAACTTCATGGAGAACAGCGAGGAGATGGACCTGGTTCGGGTGGGGTCAGCGGCACCACACAGAACACACTACACTACCCAACACAGCTCACACTACCCAACACACTACACTACCCAACACAGCTTACACTACCCAACACACTACACTACCCAACACAGCTCACACTACCCAACACACTACACTAACCAACACAGCTCACACTACCCAACACACTACACTAACCAACACAGCTCACACTACCCAACACAGCCCACACTACCCAACACACTACACTACCCAACACAGCCCACACTATCAACACACTACACTACCCAACACAGCCCACACTACCCAACACACTACACTACCCAACACACTACACTACCCAACACAGCTCACACTACCCAACACACTACACTACCCAACACAGCTCACACTACCCAACACACTACACTACCCAACACAGCTCACACTACCCAACACAATACACTACCCAACACACTACACTACCCAACACAGCTCACACTACCCAACACACTACACTAACCAACACAGCTCACACTAGCCAACACACTACACTAACCAACACAGCTCACACTACCCAACACACTACACTACCCAACACAGCTCACACTACCCAACACACTACACTACCCAACACAGCCCACACTACCCAACACACTACACTACCCAACACAGCTCACACTACCCAACACACTACACTACCCAACACAGCTCACACTACCCAACACACTACACTACCCAACACAGCCCACCCTACCCAACACACTACACTAACCAACACAGCTCACACTACCCAACACAGCTCACACTACCCAACACAATACACTACCCAACACAGCCCACACTACCCAACACACTACACTACCCAACACAGCTCACACTACCCAACACACTACACTACCCAACACAGCTCACACTACCCAATACACTACACTACCCAACACAGCCCACACTACCCAACACACTACACTACCCAACACAGCCCACACTACCCAACACACTACACTACCCAACACAGCCCACACTACCCAACACACTATACTACCCAACACAGCCCACACTACCCAACACACTACACTACCCAACACAGCTCACACTACCCAACGCACTACACTACCCAACACAGCTCAAACTACCCAACACACTACACTACCCAACACAGCCCACACTACCCAACACACTACACTAACCAACACAGCTCACACTACCCAACACACTACACTAACCAACACAGCTCACACTACCCAACACACTACACTAACCAACACAGCTCACACTAGCCAACACATCCCACCCTACCCAACACACTACACTAACCAACACAGCTCACACTACCCAACACACTACACTACCCAACACAGCCCACACTACCCAACACACTACATTAACCAACACAGCTCACACTACCCAACACACTACACCACCCAACACATCCCACACTACCCAACACACTACACTACCAAACACAGCTCACACTACCCAACACACTACACTGCCCAACACAGCACACACTACCCAACGCACTACACTACCCAACACAGCTCACACTACCCAACACACTACACTACCCAACACAGCCCACACTACCCAACACACTATACTACCCAACACAGCTCACACTACCCAACACTCTACATTACCCAACACAGCTCACACTACCCAACACACTACACTATGCAACTCAGCTCACACTACCCAACACACTACACTACCTAACACTACCCAACACACCACACTACCCAATGCAGTTTAACCAGCTCACTATACCCAACACAGCTCTCAAGCCAGAATTTGCCTTATGTGTTTAACCCAGCTGTTTATATGCTGGGTAGAAGCCCTTAATCACAATGACTTCTCTGGGCAGCTACACGTCAGGCTGTGCGGAAATCTATCTCTGTCTGTTGTTTATGAATTATTATCTGGACGAGAGAGAATGGTTTGCTATGAATAAAACACGAGTTGCGTCAAGCTAATTGTTGGGGAACATTTTGCTCTTGGAATTCAGACACAGCGCGTTAGCAGCTGTACAGCATTACATCACATACATGCCGTGAGTGCAAACGCCGCTCGCTGGGAATAAGGCGGAACAAACAAATATATTAATATCTCTGTTGCAAATTGGTAAATTATGAAAAAATATATAGTTTCCTGTAAATTATGAGATAACTTGTGTCTAATTAATGTGAGTGGACTGGTTTTGATAAAGACTGATAAATGCCCTGTTATTAGGAGGTGATTTTCAGCCCATGGCCTCTGACATAGGGCGGCAGTGTAGTATAATGGTTAAGGAACTGGCCTTGTAACCGAAAGGTTGCAGGTTCGATTCCCAGGTTGGACACTGCCGTTGTACCCTTGAGCAAGGTACTTAACCTGAATCGCTTCAGTATATATCCAGCTGTATAAATGGATAATATGTAAAAAAAATAAAAATAAATAAAATAAAATACTTTTTTTTTTAAATGCTAAAAAGTTGTGTAAGTCGCTCTGGATAAGAGTGTCTGCTAAATGCCTATAATGTAATGTAAAGTAATGACAAATATCAACAGTATGTGGCGGTGCATTAAAAGAGAGGTAATTTGCGGAAACAGAAAAGGGTGAGAGTTACGTGGTGTCTTACAGCAGGTCAGTGTTTCAGTAAGAGTTACCTGGTGTCTTACAGCAGGTCAGTGTTTCAGTAAGAGTTACGTGGTGTCTTACGGCAGGTCAGTGTTTCAGTAAGAGTTACCTGGTGTCTTACAGCAGGTCAGTGTTTCAGTAAGAGTTACGTGGTGTCTTACAGCAGGTCAGTGTTTCAGTAAGAGTTACGTGGTGTCTTACAGCAGGTCAGTGTTTCAGTAAGAGTTACGTGGTGTCTTACAGCAGGTCAGTGTTTCAGTAAGAGTTACGTGGTGTCTTACAGCAGGTCAGTGTTTCAGTAAGAGTTACCTGGTGTCTTACGGCAGGTCAGTGTTTCAGTAAGAGTTACCTGGTGTCTTAGTAAGAGCAGGTAGCAGGTGTGTTTCATCATGCCCCTTTAGAGCCGTTATCTACAGCATGACGCCTCAGGCAGGTGTAGTGCTTCTGCTCCACTCTTCCTGCTCCTGTGGCTCTGGCAAGGTGCTGCACTGCCCTCTGGTGGGGCGTTGTGGTACACTCCTTTGTCACGTTTTTTAACTTGACACTTTCGTCCTTGAGAATTCAGGATTTAAGTCAGTGACTTAAATCCATAGCCTGATATGTTTTGTTAAGGTTATTTATGAACGCGTTTTGAAGCGTTAACGTGTTAAATGTTTTCTTCAATGCCAGTTGTTTGCAGTTTTTTTGGAAACGTAACGTGTCCTCTGATAGAATCTTTCCCGGGCTGCATATGTGGGTGTTTTTGGCGGGAAAATGCTCTGAAGCACAGGGTGACGGACGTTTTGTGAAACGCACTGTAATAAACTTTGATTCCCGCGTGTCTCTGTTACAGACACTGCTCCAGAACAACGCCAGCGCCAGATTCCTGAACACCCAGCTCAGCGGGACTTCCTGGGGGGTGGAGGACGTCTCCAGCTTCCTGTCCAAACTCTCTGAGGACACGCGTCCTGCGGGCTCTGCCTTCACCTGGCGGGACGTCTTCAACGAGACGGACCAGGCCATAAACACCATCTCCCGCTTCATGGAGGTGAGTGTCTGAGAGAGCACCTGTACACCTACACACATACACATGTACCTGTACACACATATACACAGTTTCTGTGATCACCAGATCGTTCCTCTTAAAACAGGAACAAAATGGGGGAAATGGCAGCCAGCTGCTTCTGACACTGTCCAGCACTTCCCCTCTCAATCATTTATTGCTACAAAGTTCACTCTTATTTACAGGCAAATGAACCCACTACTTTTCTTGTTTGAAAGGCATTGAGTTCTGACCAGTCATTCTGACCACTTCAGCAAATTAAATCATTTAGTTGGTCTCTCAGGGGGAAACCCAGTTTGTCGTCTTTCTCCTATAATTTGATTTTCCTCATTGACTGCTTGCATAAGGGACTGTTTCACTATCTGTTGAACTCCTAAACTCTTGATGATCCTTCAGCTAAATAATCCAACTATTTTGATACTGTTACTGAGTAACTCACTAACATACTCACTGGCTCACTCAGTAGCTCACCAACTCACTGACTAACTCACTAACTCAGTAGCTCACTAACTCACTCACTCAGTAACTCACTATCTCACTGACTAACTCAGTAACTCACTCAGTTACTCAGCTGCCCTCCTTGTGTATTCTGTGGTAAAAGTGTGTGAACCTGGATAAGTTGGAGCCGGTGGCGAACGAGGAGCGGTTGGTGAATAAATCCATGAGGCTGCTGGATGACAGGAAGTTCTGGGCCGGGATCGTCTTCCCCGACATCCTGTCCAACAGCTCCGAGCTCCCGGCCAACGTCAACTACAAGATCCGCATGGACATTGACAACGTGGAGCGCACCAACAAGATTAAGGACGGGTATGACGTGTTCCTGCCATCGGTCTGTGTTTAGTTAGAGAAACAGTTCCCAAGCTGGGGTCTGTGGGTTTGGCTCTGGGTTTAGAGGCTCTGGGTTTCGAGGCTGCATTGAGGCTCTGGGTTTAGAGGCTCTGGGTTTCAAGGCTGCATTGAGGCTCTTGGATTAGAGGCTCTGGGTTTCGAGGCTGCATTAAAGATCTGGGTTTCGAGGCTGCATTGAGGCTCTTGGATTAGAGGCTCTGGGTTTCGAGGCTGCATTGAGGCTCTTGGATTAGAGGCTCTGGGTTTCGAGGCTGCATTAAGGCTTTTGCTTGTTTGTGCAGGTATTGGGACCCGGGTCCGAGGGCCGACCCGTTTGAAGACCTGCGCTACATCTGGGGCGGGTTCTCCTACCTGCAGGACGTCATCGAGCACGGGATCATCCGTGCGGTGACCGGCAGCCGGGAGAAAACGGGCGTATATATCCAGCAGATGCCCTACCCCTGCTACGTGGACGACATGTGAGTGCCCCTGTGCAGCCAAACGCATCCTGCGCCACCGCCATTTTGACTAGTTCACAGACACATTTAGATGTGCCCCCCTCTCCCTCTCTCTCCCTCTCTCTCCCCCTCTCTCTCTCTCTGCAGATGGGTAATCTCCTGCCCTATTTGGGAATAAGTTTTAATACGTTTCTCCCCCGTTATCTAAGTGTAGTTCAGCAGTTATAGAACAGAGAGTCTGACTCCGTAGCTGGGACCTCAGACTTCAGAGCTGCAGGTTTTTATAGTGCTGCAGTACGTATGCTATTAGTTTAGGCCTCTGATTGGCTAGAGAGTCCACACACCTCATCTCCAATGCCTAAACCAGTTGCTGATTGGAAGAAAACAACACAAACCTGTAGACACTACCCCTCCCCCCACACTGGAGTGTGAGATCCCAGGTCTTGCAGGTTCAAGTCCTGGTGCACAGCATTTGTAGTGTTCAGCAATGTGCGTAACCTGAATTGCTTCAGCAAAATATCCAGCTGTGAAAACTGCGTAATGTCTCAATTTTGTACAGTGCCCTAGATAAGTAAATGTGCTGAGCCAATGAGTAACTTACAGTTAACACGAGTCATGTGATCTCAGGGCGCAGTCGACTGTGTCTCTGTAGTTATGCTGTAGCTCGCTCATTAAATGCCCGCCGGCATCTCAACAGCTCAATGTTTATGTTCTATCTTTAGACCCCGTCTCAGGCTTTTAAAAGATTCTCTGAGCATATTCTTCTGCAATCAATACCGCTCTGTCCTAAGTAGGTCAGGCCTATAATTAGGCAGAGTGTGTGACCGGGGAAAGATCCAACTCAATAACCCACCTGACACTGATCGGAGGCTTTCCAGCTGTACTTGTGCCACGGTTGGGGATGTTGACTTGGTCGTAGCATGTTGCTAAGCCAGCGTTTCTGGGGTCTGCTGAAGATGCAAAACTGTTTTGATTTGGCTCTGCTTGAACGCTGCGTTTATCGTAAACGGCTTACAACCATTTTGAGAACAAGAGAACATTTTGTAACTATAGAGTGCATATATGGCTCTATGTGTATAACCAGAGTAACCATAGAGTGCATATAGAGCTTTATGTGTATAACCAGAGTAACCATAGAGTGCATATAGAGCTCTGTGTATAACCAGAGTAACCATAGAGTGCATATAGAGCTCTATGTGTATAACCAGAGTAACCATAGAGTGCATATAGAGCTCTATGTGTATAACCAGAGTAACTATAGAGTGCATGTAGAGCTCCATGTGTATAACCAGAGTAACCATAGAGTGCATATAGAGCTCTATGTGTATAACCAGAGTAACTATAGAGTGCATATAGAGCTCTATGTGTATAACCAGAGTAACCATAGAGTGCATATAGAGCTCTATGTGTATAACCAGAGTAACCATAGAGTGCATATAGAGCTCTATGTGTATAACCAGAGTAACCATAGAGTGCATATAGCGCTCTATGTGTATAACCAGAGTAACCATAGAGTAAGTAGCCATAGTAACAGTACTGAAACAGCCCTGTTTCGGCCACAAGATTCGCTGTTCATTACTTTTGCTACTCACTCAATAACTCTCTCAGTAACTCACTCAGTAACTCACCCAGTAACTCACTCACTTGGGCTTGAACGCAGCCCTGTATTATGTTTGTGATTGCTTTTGATGCGGGTTTGTAATGCGGATTTTGATTGGTTGTGACCCCTCTACCCAGATTCCTCCGAGTGATGAGTCGCTCTATGCCGCTCTTCATGACTCTGGCCTGGATGTACTCGGTGGCCATCATCATCAAAGGCGTGGTCTACGAGAAGGAGGGCCCGGCTGAAGGAAACCATGAGGATCATGGGATTGAACAATGGAACCCTGTGGCTGAGCTGGTTCATTAGCAGCCTCATCCCCCTGCTCATCAGCGCCTCCTTCCTGGTGCTCCTTCTTAAGGTAGGCCCATGCCCCTAGCCACGCCCCACAGCCCTGCCCCCCCCCCCCCCTCCTGACCACACCCTCAGCCCCACCCCTGACTCACAACCTTGCCCATGGCCCCGTCCACGGTCTCACACCTGACCACACTCACACACTTCTCTGAACAGTTAGAGAGAGTCTCAAGGTCTGATTGGCTGCAGCAGCAAAGCCCTGTTTGGTCTGGGTGAGAGTCTTGTTGTGATTGGCTGCTGGATTTACTGACATCCACCTCCCCCCCCACCCCCCCCCCCTCCTGTTCTTTCTTTCTGTCTCTCTTCCCCCCCCTCTCCCTCCCTCTCTCTCTCTCTCTCTCTCCCCCTCTCTTCCCCCCTCTCTCTCTCTCTCCCTCTCTCTCTCCCTCTGTCTCTCTCTCCCTCTCTCTCTCTCTCTGCAGATGGGTAATCTCCTGCCCTACAGTGACCCCGGGGTGGTGTTCCTGTTCCTGGGTTCGTTCGCCGTGGTGACCATCATGCAGTGCTTCCTCATCAGCACGCTCTTCTCACGCGCTAACCTGGCTGCGGCCTGCGGCGGGATCATCTACTTCACCCTGTACCTGCCGTACGTGCTGTGCGTGGCCTGGCAGGACTACGTGGGCTTCGGCACCAAAGTCATGGCTGTGAGTGCCCGTCTCGCTCCGGGAACGGCCCCACGCACCCGCCACGCGGCTACACCCTTTTCTCACAGTCTCTCAGTGATCTCACATTGACCCCTGACCTCATCCATATTCCAGACCTTACAGCACTCAGTCTCTCAGCGACCTCACATTGACCCCTGACCTCATCCATATTCCAGACCTTACAGCACTCACAGTCTCTCAGCGACCTCACATTGACCCCTGACCTCATCCATATTCCAGACCTTACAGCACTCACAGCCGTGTCCGAATCAGCACTCTTCCACACTTAGTAGCCTTGGTGAGTAGATAGGGCAAGAAAGTCATAGAGTACGCAAATTTTTTTCAAATTGCAGTATACTTCAAACACCCGGATGACACACTTACTTCCGGGGTTTCGCTGAGTACATTCGGGAGCACACTTTTCAAAAAGTACACAAACATTTTGGTCACATAAATATGACGTGAAGCTTCGTTTTTAAAAAATGAGGCGCAGGTTCACTGACGTTTTCCTTCAAATACAACAAAAACAACATGTGACATGGCAGTGCAAGAGTGGGGCGCAGGGTTGCCAGATCTTGTAAGACTCCAGCCAAATGGCAACTCAAAACTAGCCCAATTTATAGGCTATTTTTAACCGAAAACCAACGTATTTTAAATAGAAATCATTGACCCCTGACCCATTGATCCATGTTCCAGGCCTTACAGCACTGCTGTGGCCTTTTGCACTTGCTTCGCCTCACATATTGTTTAAAGGTTCTCTGAGCAAAGTATCGCTAGCGTTTCACCCCCGAGCAGGGGTCAGCATGTTTGACCAGGGTGGCACTCATTGGATAACTGTGATTGTGCCACGGTTGACGATGTTGCTGCCTATGCTCACCTTGTCCCTCCTTCCTCTTCCTCCTCCTCCTCTCCCTCCTGCTCCTCCACGCTCCTGCAGAGCCTCCTGTCCCCGGTGGCGTTTGGTTTTGGGTGCGAGTATTTCGCCCTGTTTGAGGAGCAGGGGGTGGGGATCCAGTGGAGTAACCTGCTCTCCAGCCCTCTGGAGGAGGACAACTACAGCCTGACCACATCCATCGTGCTCATGTCTTCGACGCCTTTCTCTACGGGGTCATGACCTGGTACATCGAGGCCGTCTTCCCAGGTACGTCCTGCAGGGGGCACTACATCATAGAGGGGAAGCGGAACCGGAATCGGTGGGATTTTGTTTCCGACTTTGTTGCAAATGGGCTGTATTTGCTCTCAAACTGAACTTGCCTTGAAATTTGATAAGAAATTTTAAAGTTCATAAGAACATGATGAAATGAAGAATATGCAAACATGACGATAAATTATTATATTTTTATTCTGCACAGTGCTTTGTTGTGCATATTTGCGAAAGCAAAGTTCTCCGGAGGACTACAACCTGACTGCAGCTAATATACACTGTTGGTGTTTAGTGTAGCAAACTAACATGGTCCGCCAACTTTGGTTCCGTTGCGGGCGTCTCCATGGTAACTGTGGTTCTCCTGCAGGCATGTACGGGATCCCCCGGCCCTGGTACTTTCCCTTCACCAAGTCTTACTGGTTTGGGGAGAACAGGGTGAACAATCTGTCTGCTACGGCGGGAAAGCAAGGAAACGCAGACGGTAAGCACGGATCCACTTCCTGTTTGGGAACCAGGAAGCGGGTGTGGTGCTGTGATCATTTAATTGACCCAGAGCAGAGACGGGTGTAAAATCAAATCTAAAAGCTGGAACTTTGCAGCATTTTTGAAAAGACTGGCGGTTTGGTTTCAGTTGAAATTCAAAATAAGGCTTGAGTTGAATTGAATTTTAACTGAAATGGAATCGATTTGAGCCGCACGGCGCAACACGTCAAAGCGCAAGAGAGACGACAGCGGTCGCACGGCGTACCTGACGGCACGTTACTGAGCGCGCTCTGTGGCCTCTCTCCCCAGCCGTGTGCATCGAGGAAGAGCCGACGGACGTGGAGCCCGGAGTCTTCATCCAGAACCTGGTCAAGGTGTATAGCCATGGCAAGAAGCTGGCGGTGGACGGGCTGACGCTGGGCTTCTACGAGGGCCAGATCACATCCTTCCTGGGCCACAATGGAGCGGGGAAGACCACCACTATGTAAGACCATCTACCAATCACACTGCACGTCTCATCACATCCGCCAATGAGAACTGGGCTCTTTACTGAGTCACAGCAAAGATGTGGTCACACAGAGATTAGCATTTCATTTTTGACAATGCTAATTGTTTGTTTACGCAGCTGCTGTTGGTTTATAGAAAACAAATCTCTGACAATGTAACTTGAAAGGCAGTTAACGTGCGTGCAGGTGTGTGTTTAACGTGCGTGCAGGTGTGTGTTTAATGTGCATAGGTGTGTGTGTAACGCATGCGTCTCTTCCCCCAGGTCGATCCTGACTGGATTGTTCCCGCCCACCTCTGGCACCGCCTACATCCTGGGAAAGGACATCCGTAAGGACCTGAGCACAATTCGGCAGAACCTGGGGGTGTGCCCGCAGCACAACGTCCTCTTCAGCATGTAGGTGTCCCGGGTCCTGGGTCCTGGGTACTGGGGGACAGCAACAGTTTGGGGGTTTCACCAGTGAACCCTGACACGCCCACAAAATCGGCTATTCTAAATCGGGATTTTTAAAAAAAGTTTTAAAAAGCAAAAAAGAAACGGGGGCAGGATTTGGCAGCGGGACTTGTACCAGTGAGCGTTAAAACACACGTGTAGAGAATTTCGGTACATTTGAATTTCAATAATAATAAAGACTTCTGTAGAGAAGACCATACACACGGCGTGTTGAGCGCAGTCTGACCACGGTGTGTTGACCAGGTTGACCGTGGAGGAACACGTCTGGTTCTATGGACGGCTGAAGGGTCTGCCGGAGGAGGCTGTGAAGGCCGAGATGGAGCAGATCGTCGCCGATATCGGCCTGCCCCACAAACGCCGGTCCAGGACCAGCACGCTGTCCGGTGAGCCAATCCCGAGCCCTGCTTCCCGTCACATGACCACGTCCCGGCTTGGGCTGGAAAGCATTAAAGCCATAGATAGACTGCAGAAATATGATGATAAACATGTTTCACAGCACTCCCATTTTCTTTATTTTTTTAAAATTGCAATATAAATGATATATATTGTGCCCGTATATTCTGAACCTTTACAATATATTGATAATATATTCAACTCCATAAACTCTTGTAGGGGGGATGCAGAGGAAGCTGTCTGTGGCCCTGGCTTTTGTTGGAGGGTCAAAGGTCGTCATCCTGGACGAGCCCACCGCTGGGGTAGACCCCTACGCCCGCCGAGGCATCTGGGATCTTCTGCTGAAGTATCGCCAAGGTAGATATAAAACCCCTATAACCCCCTATCCCCACACCCACCCCACTTTTCAACCTCAACATTAACCGACTGTGTGGACACTTGGATTGGATGCGTTTGCTCTGATTGGGCGTGGTGGATTCTGATTGGGCGTGGTGGATTCTGATTGGTTGCGGTCGCCTCTCCTCCCTCCCTCCCAGGTCGCACCATCATCCTGTCCACCCACCACATGGACGAGGCGGACATCCTGGGCGACCGCATCGCCATCATCTCCCACGGAAAGCTGTGCTGCGTAGGCTCCTCCCTCTTCCTGAAGAACCAGCTGGGGACGGGCTACTACCTGACCCTGGTCAAGAAAGACCTGGACCTCTCCCTCAGCTCCTGCCGAAACTCCAGCACCACCGTCTCCTACATCAAAAAGGTGTGTGAGCTGCGGTGCCTCCTCCCAGCCACACGGGGCAGCATCTCCCCCATGTCCAAGCCTGCTTCACCCACAGATCAGATTTTCACCAGCAGTTAAAATGCATATTTGACCCAGTGTGATCCCCTTGCAGGAGGACAACGTGTCCGAGAGCAGCTCGGATGCCGGACTAGGCAGCGACCACGAAAGCGACACGACCACCATCGGTAAGACTAGGTCACATGGTTCAGGGTCGCCATAGTTACCCTACATTAGCACTTTAGCACCCTATGTGATCAGACAGAGGAAATATGGAATTTAGTTTTTTCCATCAACATAACTCAAGAACACACCAGCACCACTACACCTGAACAACAACCCCAACCCCCAAACTGATACCCACTGACCTCCCCCCTCTCTCTGTGCCCCACCAGACATTTCCCTCATCTCCAACGTCATCTTCAAGCACGTTCCCGCCGCGCGGATGGTGGAGGACCTGGGTCATGAGATCACCTACGTGCTGCCGTACGAGTCGGCCAAGGACGGCGCCTTCGTGGAGCTCTTCCACGAGATCGACGATCGCCTCTCTGACCTGGGAATCTCCAGCTACGGCATCTCCGACACCACCCTGGAGGAGGTACGGCAACACCACGTTCCTCTGGGGTTTTACACCGCCAGTCTTACTCTCGCCATTACTATAACCATTACCATTGCCCTTATCTCTATGTAACCATAACAGCTACTGTTAACACTGCTCATAGTTACTGATGTAATTACTAACCGTTCATGTTAATGTACTGATACAGCTGATATAATTACTGTTACCATTACAGTATTTACCATAGTCTCAAGGCTACTATAGTTACCATTACTGTTAAAATGACTTGTAAATTGCATAAAATGACAGAATAACCTGTTGTTACATTTGTAGAAGCAGCTGTTGTTTACATGAGGTTCTTAGTTAATCTAACTGTGACCTTGCTTCCTCTGTCTGTAGATTTTCCTGAAGGTTGCGGAGGACAGTGGAGTTGATGCTGAGATTATTTCAGGTGCGATATTTTCAGACGAGAGAAAACAAGAAAGTGCTACAGTGTGTGTGTGTGTGTGTGTGTGTGTGTGTGTGTGTGTGTGTGTGTGTGTGTGTGTGTGTGTGTGTGTGTGTGTGTGTGTGTGTGTGTGTGTGTGTGTGTGTGTGTGTGTGTGTGTGTGTGTGTGTGTGTGTGTGTGTGTGCGCATGCGTGTAACACACTGGGGTCTAACTGGTCTGTGCGCTCTTTTGCAGATGGCACTATCCCGGCTCGCAGGAACAGACGACACGCTTTCGGAGATCACCAGAGCTGCCTGAAACCCTTCACCGAGGACGATGGCTTAGAGTTTAACGACTCTGAGGGAGACCCAGGTAAGGGTCACGCCAGCATCGTACACCACACACAGCTTTGTGACAGGATATCCTGATGGGCTGTAATATATGCTGCCGGTTGGTCTGTTTCAGTACTGAAGTGCCTAATTTAAGTCATTGATTGGCTAAAGAGTCCACACACCTTGTCTCCAAGTGTGCGTGCGTGCGTGTGTTCCTGTGGATGTGTGTGTTCCTGCGGGTGATTCCCAGTGTTGTTTCCCCGCTGCAGAATCCCGGGAGACGGACTGGTTGGGCGGGGCTGATGGGAAGGGCTCGTACCAGGTGAAGGGGTGGAGCCTGATAAGGCAGCAGTTTGTGGCTCTTCTGTGGAAGAGGTTCCTGTACGCCCGACGCTCCAGAAAAGGATTCTTCGCTCAGGTGAGTCTGTCTGTCAGGCCAGAGATATCTACAGCCCACTCCTACGTGTGTGTGTGTGTGTGTGTGTGTGTGTGTGTCCGTCAGGCCAGAGATATCTACAGCCCACTCCTATATGTGTGTGTGTCCGTCAGGCCAGAGATATCTACAGCCCACTCCTATATGTGTGTGTGTCCGTCAGGCCAGAGATATCTACAGCCCACTCCTATATGTGTGTGTGTCCGTCAGGCCAGAGATATCTACAGCCCACTCCTATATGTGTGTGTGTCCGTCAGGCCAGAGATATCTACAGCCCACTCCTATATGTGTGTGTGTCCGTCAGGCCAGAGATATCTACAGCCCACTCCTATATGTGTGTGTGTCCGTCAGGCCAGAGATATCTACAGCCCACTCCTATATGTGTGTGTGTCCGTCAGGCCAGAGATATCTACAGCCCACTCCTATATGTGTGTGTGTCCGTCAGGCCAGAGATATCTACAGCCCACTCCTATATGTGTGTGTGTCCGTCAGGCCAGAGATATCTACAGCCCACTCCTATATGTGTGTGTGTCCGTCAGGCCAGAGATATCTACAGCCCACTCCTATATGTGTGTGTGTCCGTCAGGCCAGAGATATCTACAGCCCACTCCTATATGTGTGTGTGTCCGTCAGGCCAGAGATATCTACAGCCCACTCCTATATGTGTGTGTGTCCGTCAGGCCAGAGATATCTACAGCCCACTCCTATATGTGTGTGTGTCCGTCAGGCCAGAGATATCTACAGCCCACTCCTATATGTGTGTGTGTCCGTCAGGCCAGAGATATCTACAGCCCACTCCTATATGTGTGTGTGTCCGTCAGGCCAGAGATATCTACAGCCCACTCCTATATGTGTGTGTGTCCGTCAGGCCAGAGATATCTACAGCCCACTCCTATATGTGTGTGTGTCCGTCAGGCCAGAGATATCTACAGCCCACTCCTATATGTGTGTGTGTCCGTCAGGCCAGAGATATCTACAGCCCACTCCTATATGTGTGTGTGTCCGTCAGGCCAGAGATATCTACAGCCCACTCCTATATGTGTGTGTGTGTGTGTGTGTGTCAGGCCAGAGATATCTACAGCCCACTCCTATATGTGTGTGTGTGTGTGTGTCAGGCCAGAGATATCTACAGCCCACTCCTATATGTGTGTGTGTCCGTCAGGCCAGAGATATCTACAGCCCACTCCTATATGTGTGTGTGTCCGTCAGGCCAGAGATATCTACAGCCCACTCCTATATGTGTGTGTGTCCGTCAGGCCAGAGATATCTACAGCCCACTCCTATATGTGTGTGTGTCCGTCAGGCCAGAGATATCTACAGCCCACTCCTATATGTGTGTGTCCGTCAGGCCAGAGATATCTACAGCCCACTCCTATATGTGTGTGTGTCCGTCAGGCCAGAGATATCTACAGCCCACTCCTATATGTGTGTGTGTCCGTCAGGCCAGAGATATCTACAGCCCACTCCTACGTGTGTGTGTGTGTGTGTCAGGCCAGAGATATCTACAGCCCACTCCTATATGTGTGTGTGTCCGTCAGGCCAGAGATATCTACAGCCCACTCCTATATGTGTGTGTCCGTCAGGCCAGAGATATCTACAGCCCACTCCTATATGTGTGTGTGTCCGTCAGGCCAGAGATATCTACAGCCCACTCCTACGTGTGTGTGTGTGTCCGTCAGGCCAGAGATATCTACAGCCCACTCCTACGTGTGTGTGTGTGTGTGTGTCCGTCAGGCCAGAGATATCTACAGCCCACTCCTACGTGTGTGTGTCCGTCAGGCCAGAGATATCTACAGCCCACTCCTATGTGTGTGTGTGTGTGTGTGTCCGTCAGGCCAGAGATATCTACAGCCCACTCCTATGTGTGTGTGTGTGTGTGTGTGTGTGTGTGTGTGTGTGTGTGTGTGTGTGTGTGTGTGTGTGTGTGTGTGTGTGTGTGTGTGTGTGTGTGTGTGTGTGTGTGTTTGTATTGCACTACAAGTGAGGACCACCATGAGTTTAGACACCTTTCAAGTGAGGACATTTTGGGAAGTGAGGTCATTTTGGCCGGTCCTCACTTTTTTTTGCTTTTAATGGTATCTACAGCCATATAGAGTGCTATATGCTGATTTTCAGAGAGGTCCTCATTTATGTGCTAAACCGAGAAAAATAGGTGTGTGTGCTTTTGTATCTTTGCTCCCTGCCTCCCTCTGAAGCATACACGCATGTACTGCAGTGGAATTATGCTATTGGGTGGCAGAAACCTTACTGATTTTTCTGATTGGACAATAGCATCCTGATTAGGGGATTTTTTGGTTGGTTACATTTTCGGAGGGAAATTTTTTTTTTTTTTTTGGAGGGAAAGTTTGTTTTGTCTGTGGGGGAAGGGAATGACCGTTGCTTAGGTGGGTGTGGCCAGCATTTGTACTGAAATGACATCATACAAAGCTGCAGGCACATTAGACAGCTCAGATGAACTCCTTTCACTCAATATACCAATCAGTTTATCCTTTTATTAAGAACAGACATATTGTTTAAATACAACTAGGTTTATTTAGCATGCTTAATTAAGTGTTTTGACGTTAAATTCAGAAACTGTGTTTCACTAAGCGTCATTTTAAAACAAAATATAAATTAATAAACTCATGTCATATATATTTTTAAAACTATATTAGCATTAATATCCTTTGTGCCATTCAAACCTTGACTGCACTACAGTGCACTCTTTCAGCTGCACTAAGAGCAGTTTCTCCTGATTCATATCTCTTTTATATGACATATCTTACATGATGTGCAGATCACCTAGTTTACAGTTGTAGACAAGTAATACATTGAGGCACTAAATTATTTTAAATCACTGTAATCAATAATTTCATACCTGTGTAAGACTACACTCCCTCAGTTTATACAAATTATATAATTATTTAATGTGATGTATTTATAAAATAGTGGTAGAATTGTGTTAGCTAGCAGTTTTACATATATAAAATCTAATTTGTCTAATTATGAATTGTAGTAAGATAATATTTAGTTATGGAAACCAAAAGAAATATAATTGTCTACAGCAATGAGCCAGTCAAGCAGACAGTTGAGTGATATTGTGAGGTGCTCTATGGCAGCAGTGTAGGTGATTTTGATACATTGTATGAGGGAGCAGAGGGGTGATGAACTCTGCACCAATCAGCAATGGCCTGCCCATCCCCCCTGGCTGCTCTCAATAACTGACCTCCGTTGAACTTCGTAACTTAACCAAGTCCACATTAACCAGGCTTACTATCTGGCTCAAAGAACACAGAACAGAACTGCAGGTCCATCATCAATGCTATTGAAGAGAGATATCTACAGACTCAGGCTGAAATGGTAAGACATTTAAAATTAAGAAAAGATGTCCCAACTTTTTTGGAATGTGTTGCAAGCATCAAATTCGGAATTGGCGTATATTTACAAAAATCAATAAAGTTGATAAGGTAAAACATTAAATATCTTTTCTTCATACAGTTTTCAATTAAATATATGTAAAAGTGAATTTACAAATCACAGCTTTCTGCTTTTATGTGCATTTAACATACAGTCCCAATTTCTTTGGAATTGGGGTTTGTACATGCACAATTGAAAAATGCAACAATTAACTGAAAATTACTGATAATACCACAAAGACCAATAATAATAACTATACTCCCTCAGTTTATTCAAATTATATAATCATTTAATGTGATGTATTTATAAAATTGTGGTAGAATTGTGTTAAGGCAATTAATTGTGTTAAGGCAATGGCCAGTTATCAGTTTTACATATATAAAATCTAATTTGTCTAATTATGTATTGCAGTAAGATAAATATTTAGTTATGGAAACCAAAAGAAATATAATTTTCTACAGCACTGAGCCAGTCAAGCAGACAGTTAAGTGATATTGTGAGGTGCTCTATGGCAGCAGTGTAGGTGATTTTGATACATTGTATGAGGGAGCAGAGGGGTGATGAACTCTGCACCAATCAGCAATGGCCTGCCCATCCCCCCTGGCTGCTCTCAATAACTGACCTCTGTTGAACTTCGTAACTTAACCAAGTCCACATTAACCAGGCTTACTATCTGGCTCAAAGAACACAGAACAGAACTGCAGGTCCATTATCAATGCTATTGAAGAGAGATATCTACAGACTCAGGCTGAAATGGTAAGACATTTAAAATTATTGGGGAAAATATTTGCCGCAACACAGACAAGGTTTAATCGGTCAGTGACAAATAAGGGTTGGCAAGATGAGCAATTTAAAAAATCTTTTAAAACCTGTTTTAAAAGCATGCATCAGATTTGTTAAAATGAAAGACTGAATGCGCCTGAAAATGTCAAGTGGTGTAACCACAAAAGAATGAGAAATATTAAATATTTTATCCACCTAGAGTGTACGTAAGTACTCATTTTAAAATATCACATGAAAATAGATTTTATTAGGATTATCTCTAAATTTTAATTTTATGCGTTTCTGCAATATTGAGCAGGACATACGGTATGCTGAAAACACCTGTTTTCTAAATAATCTTTGACAAATTATGTAGAAATTGTTAAAAAAAAAACATATTACACTGCAATAGAGGATTACATTTTATTCCACATAAATTTTCCTGTATATGATCATATTTTTATGAAAAATACTGGTTACGCCAATTGACACAAACCAGTTACACCACCTGACCTTGTTGCTTCTACAGTCAAAGGCCATTGTTTGTTGAAGAAATTGACACTGAAAATCAAGCAAGAAAAGGTTACATTTTCAGAATGAGTTTGCTTGCTGAGTCTAAAGCGTATGAATCATTGTGCTGTGATAGGAATAAGAGGACATTAGGGGCAGAGGGGGCCAGGGCCAATAGTAGAGAGGGCATTAGGGGCAGAGGGGGCCAGGGCCAATGGTAGAGAGGGCATTAGGGGCAGAGGGGGCCAGGGCCAATGGTAGAGAGGACATTAGGGGCAGAAAAGAGGCTCTATTGTATTAATTATAAAATAGCAGAAATTTAATAAATTGTATTTTACAGATTTTAATCTTAATGAGTAACATTTCTCCTATCACTGAATTATTGGTGTTTTAGGTCTTTTAAAGCTGCTGTTCATGTTCAACAGTAGGTGTCAAAGATGTAATATAAATATTACATCTTTAATCAGCATCATAAACTACTGATATTTGACAAAATTGGCCTCTAACAGAAGACTTGTAATAGGAGTCGGTTACACCATTTTACATTTCAATTTAAATTTGACAGGCATTATCATGGACACCATGTAAGCACATGTCCTTGGTGTGAATGTTTCAAACATAATTTTTTAAGTAAATACTCATTTTTATAATTATGATGAATGATCAATGTTTTCCTGGGGTCATACCATTTGACATGTAAACCTAAGCATACCTAACCATACCCTAAAAGTCTAATTATCTCAATTATTTTAAAGAGAGTTACTAAACTTGGCATGCAGCAGTTAGGGTCATCAGGGGTCCTTCTCTGTGATATAATTTCCTGTCACATGGTCTTCTTGCACAAAACTTTACAGCTTAATCTAGTCCCACCCCCCAGTTCCCATATAGATCCATTCAAATGCAGAGAGGTTATAGTATCACTTGTAAGAGTACCTGAAAATAAGATAAACAGTCTTTTGATATCCTTTTATACCCAGTCATGATAGCATCACCCGTTTACCTGTGGAATGTTCCAAACAGGTGTTGTTTGAACTTCCCAGTATTTATTGTTTTGCCCCTGTCCCAGCTTTTTGGAACGTGTTGCAGGCATCAAATTCGGAATTAGCCTATATTTACAAAAATCAGCAAAGCTTTAAGTAAAACATTAAATATCTTTTCTTTATATGGTTTTCAATTAAATATATGTAAAATGAATTTACAAATCACTGCTTTCTGCGTTTATGTGCATTTAACATACTGTCCCAACTTTTTTGTAATTGGGGTTTGGCACCCCTGCTAAAGATGAGTAAAAAGGGTTATTAAAAATTCACCGTTTGGTGAATTTGCTTAATCTCGCACTGAAAAAAATGAGAAAAATCCAACCTTTAATTGAAGTAAATTTATTATGAGAAAAAAAAATCCCTCATCAAGAAATAATTATTTTTAACAAAACCACGTGTTCCACAATTATTGGCACCCCTGCATTTATATATAGAATAAAGTAATAATTTTAAATATTTGGTTGCATATCTTTTGTATGCCATGACTTCCTGATGTCTGTGACCCAACAACATCAAAAGACTCTTGATATCTTATTTTCTGGTACTCTTACAACTTAGCGATAATATAATGCATCTGCATTTGAATGGATCTCTATGGGAATTGGGGGGTGGGACTAGATTTAGCTGTAAATTATGCTGGAACACCAGGGAATACATGGTTGGTAAAATGGCTGTAAGTCATCAAGGGTCAGAGGTATCAAACGAGCCTCAAACCATCACTCTGCTGCCAGATATGCAGTCGATATGGATGGATCACTTTAAAGGGATAGTTCGGAATTTTGGACATAATGTCTCAATTACGACTTACCCATGATGTAGTTGATTGATGGAAACCATTTTCAGATAATTCCATGCTGTCCCTTCTTTTGGACATACACACGTTGCTAATGCTAGCGCAACTCTAAGGTAACTGGTAGCATCCACTACCAAACGCACTTAAACACTCCACAGTGCACCCAAAGCAAATAAAATACGACGACAGTCTATCGGGGTTATTTTCAGTGATTATACCATAATTTTTTAAGTCAAACTATCGTTGAATCCTTTACTTTGTGCTGACCTATATTCTCTGTGGAAGTACGGCGGCAGAGCTAGCTGTAGATTAGCCAGGGTATCTGCCTGTAGGCTATGCTGTACTCCACAGTTGCCGACACAATCCGTTTTGCCGTAAAGTTACATATTTGGTAAACAACAAGTCAGCTAAACACAAACATGCTACAGAATAACACAGCATATACAAGCAAGCACACTGGCTACCAATTTGCAGGAAAAGTTTGACCACTTCCATGACTTCCCAATCATGGCAACTAGCTAGCTAAATTGAATAGATAGATCACGCATGCAATCATTTATTAGTTACCTGCTCGTCAGTTGTTTTCGGTGCATGAAGAAAAACAGGTGATGGCACAGCAGTCTTTTTTGATTTTAACATAGTCATCCTCCGTGAAATGGTCACTACACACTTACATACACTGAACGTTTTTAGAGTCTCAATTGGTGTGTTGACATCCATGCGAGCAGCAAGAAGCCACAGCTGCTTTCTTTGTTGATCTTCCACTAGAAATCGGTGAAAACTTTGTGGTGCCCATTTTTTTGCATGATTTGAACAACCTTTAAATACACACCGAAATACCATCTTACCTGAACGTTAGCTAACAATACTACGAGTCTGATTCTTTCACACGCGCGATATTGTTGTTGGCCGGCACTACATACGGCGGCAGAGCTATACTTTACGTTACCTACTAACGTAAAGTATCGCTCCGCCATACTTCCACGGAGAATTTAGGTGAGCACAAAGTAAAGGATTCAACGATAGTTTGATATAATGATGGTATAATCACTGATGGTATAATCACTGAAAATAACCCCGATAGACTGTCGTCGTATTTTATTTGCTTTGGGTGCACTGTGGAGTGTTTAAGTGCGTTTGGTAGTGGATGCTAGCAGTTTCCTTAGAGTTGCGCTAGCATTAGCAAAAAGAAGGGACAGCATGGAATTATCTGAAAATGGTTTCCATCAATCAACTACATCATGGGTAAGTCGTAATTGAGACATTATGTCCAAAATTCCGAACTATCCCTTTAAGGGTTGTTTCTCCTGACAAATTTTCCTATTGAATTCTATGGAAAAATAAGTCAGGAGAAGAAACCCTTCAAGTTATCCATCTACATCTACTGTATTTCTGGCAGCAGAGTGATGGTTTAAGGCTTGTTTGATATGTAAGACCCTTGATGACTTATAGGCATTTTGCCAACCATGTATTCTATACTTTCCAGCATAATTTACAGCTAAATCTAGTCCCACCCCCCAATTCTCATAGAGATCCATTCAAATGCATAGATGTTATAGTATCGCTTGTAAGAGTACCATAAAATAAGATATCAAGAGTCTTTTGATGTTGTTGGGTCACAGACATCAGGAAGTCACGGCATGCAAAGGACATGCGACCAAATATTAAAAATGATTACTTTATTCTATATATAAATGCAGGGGTGCCAATAATTGTGGCATACATGGTTTTGTTAAAAATAATTATTTCTTGATGAGGGTTGATTTCTTGATTTTTTTTTCTCATAATAAATTTACTTCAATTAAAAGGTTGCATTTTTCTCATTTTTTCAATGTGAGCTTAAGCTAATTTCACCAAACGGTGAATTTTTAATAACCCTTTTTACTCATCTTTACCAGGGGTGCCAATAATAGTGGAGGGCACTGTACATGCACAATTGAAAAATGCAACAATTAACAGTGAAAATTATTGATAATACCACAAAGACCAATAATACCAATATGTAATTTTGGAATCTGACTTTGTAAATAAGAACATACAAGATATATATACATACAAGAATATTACCACCAGACTGGCCAAATAAAGATTAAATTAATAAGCTGCAATATCAACAACTTTATATCAACCTCAGTTGTCAGGAATATCAAGATGTTCAAATAATTTATCAAATGTTCAAGCCAGAATGGCTGTAAGGACTAGGAGTTAATTGTAGTTTAAGCATACTCCTAATGATAACCAAAAGAACAGTGTATAATTCAGTGGGTGAACAGTTTTTTTTTCCCATTTATTTATTGTTTTTATAAATTATATCAAGTTGACATTCTATAAATAAATCTTGCAAATACAGTAACTACAGTTGGCTAAGTTGTAAATTGTTAAATTCCTCTTATGAAACAAGGACAATGGAAAATCCACTCATTGCTGACATAAAACTATTATAGCCAGGTGGAACACAACAGGGCAGCGATGACACTGGTGAATTGAGTGTTCAGCGCATTGGCCTGGCTTCAGTGGATTTGGTCAAACACTGTAATAGGCAGAGAGACAGTAGCCTACATGTCCAGAAAGGCATAAACAGACTATGAATTCAAAAGCTCCTGTATGAAAATTACACAATAAAGGGAACGTTCTCACTTTGGATAGCCCTGTTCTAGATAAACTTAAGTGCAGTTCTGATAAAACTGAGTACATATGATCTTGAGAGAACTATTTCTCACAGAAAATGTCGTTTAACTGCAGAATGGGCAGTGGAACAAGGTACAGCACGTTGTGCATTCATTAAACCGTGGGGGTTTACTGCCTTTCTGTATTGTTACATGCAATAATGTTAGCTAGCTACTGCTGGCCAAGTAACTATGCCAGCAAGATGTTAGTTGTGGTATTTCAATTACGAGATGTAACGTCAGCTACTGTGTTCAACAAGTGTGCAAATTAGCAACCTAACTAGGTAAATAGTTAAACATCAGTCTGAAGTTGTAACTAGCAAACTGCAGACTGATGTCAGGATTGTTTAACCTTTTACCGCATAATTTTAGCATTTTATGAATTTACGGCAGATTTATTTTTGAGATGCTGGAACTTGCAACAAAAAAAAAAAGTAGCCTAATGCAGCCGTTAATTTTACAGCAATAGGGAGTGCATATAGGAACAGCGGACAGTCGTCACCAGCTCAGCTGCCAGGAGATGATAGACGTTTGTTAAAATCTGGCAGGATAAATGCAATTGAAAGCAGCATTCCCCTTCGCTGTGAAACAGGTATGTACTGTATGTGGTCTTTGATCGATGGACCCTTTTATTATTATGCATTTTTTGATACAGTCGACACAATAATATTTCACATTGTAATCTTGATATTTTTAGTCATGCTTGTGCACACCCGTGTGTAACAGACAGGATGGTGTACACGCGTTGTGCACACGCCTATGTGGCCGGACTTATATGCGCCCATAAAATAACATGTGAACAACTGTGACATGTTTGTGGTGGTTTTAGCGCAATCGCTTTCGACTTTTACAGAAGTGCGTCAACTTTTAAAATCACATTCAGAACACTAGACATTAACACAATACACAAAGTTAAATTATTTAGGAAGCTTTCAAACACCCAATGCGTGGTTTGAGAGTGCTTTCCCATTGATGCAATTGGCTGAAACAGCTAGACCGAGACACTCAGATCACCAGTATAACATAATGCAATATGACAGCGCTAGCCAAAAATGACACGTCGTAGGTGCAACGATAATCAGACCATAACTTAAAAGATAGGGTGCAGCATGCAGCCGCGAGTTTACCCGCATTCATGGTGGCGCAGCGGTAATACTCTAATCACTTGTTGAAATGAAAAGAATAGCCTATATCAAAGTTTGAATCTCGTTGAAGGCAAGCGCATCAATCAATCGATCAACAATAAAGAATGCACAACGATGTGTGTACCCTTGGTCCTGTGACATGAGATGTCATGCCAAACTTATTTATTTATTACTTTTTTACAAGGACTGTTGGATTAAAGTTGTATTATTGACGGTGAAACAACATGTGACTGGTAACGTGGAAACGATGTATTGACGTCGTCTATGTAATTTTCAACCTTCACATACCTCAAAGGCAACGTCACAGATTGACTGTTAAATTGCAATATCATTACAAAATTCTATTTTTAACATTATGAATTTAATGTTTAAAAACCTTCAAATTTGAACCACCTTACAACATAAAGTTGACGTTATATACTGGAAGTGGAAATGTGGAAATGTACCAAGTACATATGGTATAGCTGTGAAAACCTTCTATTCCAAGAGAACAGGCATGTTAAAAATGTATATTCTGATTAGGTAAGATGCAACGAGAACAATGAGAAAATGACTATAAACTTTCTGTCCACTGTAGTGGACATCATGCATTAAGGTTGTAATCTGCATGTGTGGCCTATGTTTTCAATGAGCAATTTGGTGCACATTTCTGTCATAAAAGGGCTGTAAACATCGGCGGAGTTTGCCATTTAAGCAAGGGGTGCCAGTGTGGGAATGTGGGGGGGGGGGGGGTTACTGATTGGGGATAGACTGCCTATCGCAGAGGGTGAAGGGGGGTGGGCCTAGTGCCTGATGGAGATTTGCAAGCATGACCCGGGGTGGGGGTGGGTGTCAGATTGCTATTGTGGACTCACTGGACTGGGGAGTGAGGGTGTGAAATTTAAGATTACAAACTTGGGGGTGGGTATTCTAATTGCTATCTTGGACCGGGGCAGGGGGGGTGCGCCGATTGAGATCTCAGGCCACTTAGACGCCCCCTTAATCTTCACCAATGGATGTACATGACTACAAGGATGTACAAACAGGCACTCACCCTTTTCCTCTCTCCTTCCATCCCTCTTCCCCTCACTCCCCCTTTCTCCCCTCTATCCCCCTCTTTCTCTATCTCTCCTTTTCTCTCTATCTCTCCCTCTCTGTCCCACTGTTCTTATGTTTTCACAGGATGCCACTATTGTGACCTTTATGATTGTTATTACTGTATTTCTGCTTTTTCAATATGTACAGGCCTAGTATGTTTGTTTTTCGGACTGGGAAAAAAACTTAATCACAAAAAATATTTTTTATAGTTGTGGTAAGTGTGCAGAAAACACATTTTTATTGTATTCCATTAATTTAAAATAGTGGGATTATACTCAAACATTTATATCTGTTAAATGTATTGGTGCTAGTCTACTGGATCAACTAATGTTAAGTAAATGAGACTGCACACAAATCTAGGTAAATCTTATGAACCTTCCTATTTTTTATTATTACATACCGGTTAGCACCTGATGTTTAGGCACATTGTCTTCCTCTATTGTATTCCAATACAAATTATCCTAATCATTTTTTTATACCTTTAATGCATGATTTTCATTGTAGTGGACTATTATGTAACTGCAATATTTTAAAAACTAATTTAACATTCCTTCCCATGTCCTTATAAGTAATAAAAAACAAAAAAAATGGTTAAACAGGAGTGTATAAGAATAGCACAGTTACAGGTGATTGGTATATTGAGTGAAAGGAGTTCATCTGAGCTGTCTGTAATGTGCCTGCAGCTTATTAGAGGTAATTTGAGTGCAAAAGCTGGCCACACCCACCTAGACAACCGTCATTCCCTTCCCCCACGGACAAAGCAACTTTCCCTCCAAAATTTTGCCAATCAAAAAATCCCCAAATGAGGACACCTTTGCGTCTGCCCAGCAACAAGAGGTCCTCACTTAACGGGTTAATAAATTTTTCTCCCTGTTGCTTGTTTAAGGAATGTAAAGTGTTAGCAGTGGTGCTGGCATGGTCTAGTGTTGACGTTCAGTGTCTGTTTCTCACTATGTAGTACAGAAACACGGGTCCTCAGTTCTATAGTCTCCGTTCTCGGTCCTCACTATGGATGCCATACAAGTATGTGTGTGTGTGTGTGTGTGTGTGTGTGTGTGTGTGTGTGTGTCCGTCAGTGCTCTGGGGGCTGAATGTGCAGTTCTACAGTTTCTTTCAAAGTTTCTTATTTGGGGGGATTGGTGTTCTGGGTTTTCTGGGTTTTCCTGGTTTAAAACGGCGCTTCTCTTCCCGCGCGTAGATCGTGCTTCCCGCCGTGTTTGTGTGCATCGCCCTCGTCTTCAGTCTGATCGTTCCTCCATTTGGGAAGTACCCCAGCCTGGCCCTGCAGCCCTGGATGTACGACGAGCAGTTTACCTTCATCAGGTAAGAGCGGAGACACCTGCCGTTAACTACAGACCCAGAGACACCTGCCGTTACACACCCTCAAACTACAGACCCAGAGACACCTGCCGTTACACGCCCTCAAACTACAGACCCAGAGACACCTGCCGTTACACGCCCTCAAACTACAGACCCAGAGACACCTGCCGTTACACGCCCTCAAACTACAGACCCAGAGACACCTGCCGTTACACGCCCTCAAACTACAGACCCAGAGGACACCTGCCGTTACACGCCCTCAAACTACAGACCCAGAGACACCTGCCGTTACACGCCCTCAAACTACAGACCCAGAGACACCTGCCGTTACACGCCCTCAAACTACAGACCCAGAGACACCTGCCGTTACACGCCCTCAAACTACAGACCCAGAGACACCTGCCGTTACACGCCCTCAAACTACAGACCCAGAGACACCTGCCGTTACACGCCCTCAAACTACAGACCCAGAGACACCTGCCGTTACACGCCCTCAAACTACAAACCCAGAGACACCTGCCGTTACACACCCCTCAAACTACAGACCCAGAGACACCTGCCGTTACACACCCTCAAACTACAGACCCAGAGACACCTGCCGTTACACGCCCTCAAACTACAGACCCAGAGACACCTGCCGTTACATGCCCTCAAACTACAGACCCAGAGACACCTGCCATTACACGCCCTCAAACTACAGACCCAGAGACACCCTGCCATTACACGCCCTCAAACTACAGACCCAGAGACACCTGCCGTTACACGCCCTCAAACTACAGACCCAGAGACACCTGCCATTACACGCCCTCAAACTACAGACCCAGAGACACCTGCCGTTACACGCCCTCAAACTACAGACTAAAGACTAATGTCATTGGAATATGGCAACAGGCAGAAAAGACACAAAACCACAATAGAACGTTTAAAGACTTTTTAATGTCGTTCTTCCCACAGCAACGATGCGCCGGAAGATTTCGCTACGCAGAAGCTCCTGGGAGCCCTGACCGACAGACCGGGATTCGGAACGCGGTGCATGGAAGGAGACCCCATTCCGTAAGCACTCCGTCCCGTCCCGTCCAGTCCCGTCCCATCCCGTCTCCACCGAATATCGCAATAAATGAACATCATGGATGTTAGTTTACTTGCATCCAGGACCATACTGTAACAAAGATTTCCAATATTTAGTAATGATTGTATGTGCTTGTAGCCTCCATTGTGCATGTTGATGTATCAGGTTGTCTTTTATCCCAAAAATGAAATGCAGCCCTTTATAAATGTTCTCCATTGCAGGGACACCCCGTGTGAGATGGGGGAGGAGTACTGGTCCACGCCGGACGTCCCGCTCAGTGTGATGGACATATTTCGTCAGGGGGAACTGGAGTATGGAGAACCCCTCCCCCCTCTGTGAGTGCAGCTGTGAGGGCCGCAAAAAGATGCTTCCGGAATGTCCCGCCGGAGCGGGAGGCCTGCCGCCGCCCCAGGTACGAGGAACGCCCCAAACCATAACCCTAACTCTCCCTTAACCCCCGCTAACTCTACCCCCAAACCCATTTCTGATTGGTGGATGGATGCCTTTGGGAGCTCTGATTCGTGGATGGATGACTTTAGGAGCTCTGATTGGTGGAGGGATGAGCTCATATGTCTCGTGTTTGTTTCTCCACAGATGAAGCTCAGCTCTATAGACACACTGCAGAACCTGACGGGCAGAAACATCTCAGACTACCTGGTGAAAACCTACGCCCAGATCATCGGGAAAAGGTGCAGTAACCGCGTGCGAATCCAGCCCCTGCTAATTATTTCATATGACGGGAGTGTAAATCTCTCACATGATCTCATGATTTTCTGAGAGTCAGAACATTTCTTCTTTTTCCCTTCACAGCCTAAAGAACAAGATCTGGGTGAATGAATTCAGGTACGTCCTTTTTTTAAAAGCTTTTTCTTAATGTACCTTCCAGAGTTGCAAAAACTCAGGCACAACAGAAAAAACACAAAGCTATCATGACAACTCCTGTCCTTTAAATCTGTGGACCACTTTGAGCTGAAAATGTATGAAAGTTGATATACAAAAACATATTATTGTTATTATTATTATGTTTCTCACTGTCTGTGATGTTGCCTGGTTACCTGCAGGTACGGTGGATTCTCATTGGGCGCCAGGAGCTCCCAGATCCTCCCCCCATCGGATGAGATTGACGACGCCATCTCTCAACTCCGGAGCCGCTTCACCCTGGAGAAGGTAGCCCCGCCCTCTTTTGGCTCCTCCCTCCACCACTCATTGGATGAGTGAAGAGCGTCATGCGTTTGATTGACAGGGAGTGCTTTAGCATAATGGCCCTTTTGTTGTTGTTCTTCAGGGCGCTGCAGCCGACCGCTTCCTGGGGAGTCTGTCCAATTTCATCCAGGGACTCGATACCAAAGATAACGTCAAGGTTAGTCCACATAGACCTGGTGCATGGGCATCAAACTCCAGTCCTGGAGGGGGCGCTGTGTCTGCAGGTTTAACTCCAGTCCTGGAGGGCCGCAGTGTCTGCAGGTTTAACTCCAGTCCTGGAGGGCCACAGTGCCTGCAGGTTTAACTCCAGTCCTGGAGGGCCACAGTGTCTGCAGGTTTAACTCCAGTCCTGGAGGGCCGCAGTGTCTGCAGGTTTAACTCCAGTCCTGGAGGGCTGCAGTGCCTGCAGGTTTAACTCCAGTCCTGGAGGGCCACAGTGTCTGCAGGTTTAACTCCAGTCCTGGAGGGCTGCAGTGCCTGCAGGTTTAACTCCAGTCCTGGAGGGCCACAGGTGTCTGCAGGTTTAACTCCAGTCCTGGAGGGCTGCAGTGTCTGCAGGTTTAACTCCGGTCCTGGAGGGCCGCAGTGTCTGCAGGTTTAACTCCAGTCCTGGAGGGCCGCAGTGTCTGCAGGTTTAACTCCAGTCCTGGAGGGCTGCAGTGTCTGCAGGTTTAACTCCGGTCCTGGAGGGCCGCAGTGTCTGCAGGTTTAACTCCAGTCCTGGAGGGCCGCAGTGTCTGCAGGTTTAACTCCAGTCCTGGAGGGCCGCAGTGTCTGCAGGTTTAACTCCAGTCCTGGAGGGCCGCAGTGTCTGCAGGTTTAACCATTATATATATATAATATCTCTTTCTTTCTCTCTCTCTCTCGTGCATCTTGGGAAATCAGTCTTGATCCCTTTCAAGGGCTCCTTGTGCTTGGCTGTATAATTGCGTTATGCAGTAATAACTTAATGGCTGGGTTCTGAAATGCTCTAAGACCCTTTTGGGAGCCCGTTCCAGCACACTGAGTGGGACAATGGCAGGCATTCGTGATTTCTCTGGTGAAAAGGGCTGGATGATTGTATAATCACCACTGACCTCTGTCAGTAAGCTCAGACGCCTCCATCGGAGAGGATCCTCAGTTGGAAACATGACCTGTAAAGTGTGGACTGACCTGCTATAAACCTTTTCTCCTCACAGCGCTTAAAAAAAAAATAATACAGAATCATCTTCCTGTTACTCGGCCACAGCTGGGGAAAACGGCCTTTCTTTTTTTTCCTCCCTCAAACCGGCTCTCTGGTTTCTGAATCCTGCTTCCTTCCAGTGTGTGAGCTGGAGCCAGCCTGACTCCTGTGACTGATTATTACCTCTGACTAGTTATTACTGACTCCTGTGACTGATTATTACCTCTGCCTAGTTATCACTGACTCTTGTGACTGATTATTACCTCTGACTAGTTATTACTGACTCCTGTGACTGAGTGCGTTCTCTCTCCCCGTCCTACAGATCTGGTTCAATAACAAGGGCTGGCACAGCATCGGGGCGTTTCTCAACGTGATGAATAACGGTGTCCTGCGTGCCAATCTGCCCGCCGGGCAGGACCCCAGCAAGTTCGGCATCACCGCCTTCAACCACCCGCTCAACCTCACTAAGGAGCAGCTGTCCCAGGTGGCACTGTAAGTCTGCTCCGCCCGCTAATTATACCGCCAACGGGCGCCGTCATGACGGCCAGTCAATTAACCAATCAGCAAAGCAACCAATCAAGCAACCAGTCAATGAACCCATCAATCCTCATTCAAGTATTCAGTCCACCAACCAACTAACAAATCAATCAACGTGTCAATTTTTATTATCCTATGCAGGGAAATTTAATAGTTTTTTTAAAAACAATTAAGTCATCCATAGAACAAATGCAGTTGTAATGAATTAAAATTGCCTAGCAACAGTGATGTGAAACCCCCCCCCCCACCCCACAGGATGACGACCTCGGTAGATGTGCTCGTCTCCATCTGCGTGATCTTCGCCATGTCCTTCGTGCCTGCCAGTTTCGTAGTCTTCCTCATCCAGGAACGCGTCAACAAGGCCAAGCACATGCAGTTCATCAGCGGGGTGCAGCCCCTCCTCTACTGGCTGGCCAACTTCGTCTGGGACATGGTGAGTGCCCTCTGCTGGTCACATCGGAGAATTGCAGCAAGTGTCCGCAAAACTCCAGCTCTGGCTACAATAGATCTGGGTCTAATATTAAATTTTTTTTATTTGAAGTGCTTTGACCTTTTGGACTCCAGTTTAAAAAAAACCTGCAGATTATTGACAGTTTTACAAGAAAACATATGTTCACCAATATTCAGATCAAAACTACAAGTCTTGGTTGGTATTTGTGTTTGTGTGACATCATCAGCGGTCCTGCAGGTGTGTTCAGACAGGTATTGGACCGGGGTCTTGACCCTGCTGCAGCCTCATTCTCTCTGTTGTCACGGAAACTGACGGTGTGTCTCTGCGTTTGTGTTTTCAGTGCAACTACATCGTCCCGGCAACCCTGGTCATCATCATTTTTGTGTGCTTCCAACAAGAGGCCTACGTCTCCTCCACAAACCTGCCCGTGCTGGCTTTGCTGCTGCTGCTCTACGGGTGTGTGTGTGTGTGTGTGTGTGCAATATATATGTTGTGTGTGTATTTGAATTAGTAGGTATGCGTGCATACATGCATGTATGTGTGTGTGTGTATTTCTATATGCAGGTGTGTGTATGTGTATACGTCTGTGTATAAGTGTCTGTGTGTATTTGTATCGTTAGGTGTGTGTATTTGTATGGTGCGTGTGTGTGTCTCTAACTGGTTTTCCTCTCTGTTGCAGATGGTCCCATAACTCCACTGATGTATCCAGCTTCGTTCTTCTTTAAGATCCCTAGCACGGCCTACGTAGTTCTGACCAGCGTCAACATCCTCATCGGCATCAACGGCAGCGTCTCCACCTTCGTCCTAGAGCTGTTCGGCAGCAACGTAAGCCCCGCCCAGCCTGGGAACACACGCACACACCCAAACACTGCTACAACCCCCTCTCACCCTGGGAACCGCCACACATACACAGACACACACACACCACACACAAACACGCACACACACACACACACACACACACACACACACCCACACACTGCTACAACCACCTCTCACCCTGGGAACCGCCACACAGACACACACACACCACACACAAACACACGCACACACACACACTGCTACAACCACCTCTCACCCTGGGAAACGACACAGACACACACACACAGACACATACACACACACGCACGCGCACACACACTGCTGCAACCCCCTCACCCTGAGAAACGCCACACAGACACACACACACACACATATCTTTGTTTGAAAATACACTGCTAACTCACATATTTAAATATATTGCAGTATATTTCGTTTTTCGTTGAGGGAAGAGCGCCCGGTCTCACCCGTTTTTCCCTGCTCCCTGTGCAGGAGATCGGCGGTGTGAACGACATCCTGAAGAACGTCTTCCTGATATTCCCACACTTCTGCCTCGGGCGGGGCCTAATCGACATGGTGAAGAACCAGGCCATGGCCGACGCCCTGGAAAGATTCGGTAAGAGAGGCGGGGACAGAGCCACGGCCTGTCAGCAACTAAAGGGGATTTAATCTATGGTAGTTGGACAGTGATGTCAGAGAGAGGTGGGTTATGGGATATTGGAGCCAAAATCATTATTAACCTTTATTTAGCCAAGTAAGCCTCACTGGAGGATGAAAAGTCTATTTTTCAAGAGAGATAAGGGAAAATGGTAGTACATGCAAATGGCTTCTGAAGAACAATTCATACCTCACGTGTGTGTGTGTGTTTGTGTGTGGGCAAGTGCAGGAGTTCTCTGCCCATATTCACTTATTAACACATCTCTAAGAGATGGTTAATAAGTTAAAGATGGTTAAAGAGTGAGGGTGGGAGAGAGATTGAGAGAAGGAGTGTGAAAGAGAGCGAGGGACAGGAAGAGACAGAGAGAAACGTTAGCCTTACACATTTATGGACCCTGGTCTCAGGTGAGCTCGTTTTAAGTTGAGTTCTGTTCCCAGGTGAGAACCGTTTCCGGTCTCCGCTGGCCTGGGACATGGTGGGCAAGAACCTGTTTGCCATGGCGATAGAGGGCGTGGTCTTCTTCTTAATAACCGTCCTCATCCAGTACAGATTCTTCATCAAAGCCAGGTAAGCCCTGCCCTCAAACACGCCCCCTGCAAATGTGTACCAATGAGAACAGGCCATCCAGCCCATCTAGAACATAAGAACATAAGAATACATAATGAGGAGAACAGGCCATTCAGCCCATCTAGAACATAAGAACATAAGAATACATAATGAGGAGAACAGGCCATTCAGCCCATCTAAGTTGATCATTTACTTAGCGATTAGAGCAGAGGTCTCTTACTCCAGTCCTGGTGGTTTTGTGATTTCCTTTCAATCAGCATTTTTAGCCCTTGGAAAAAAGGTGTGCAGACTCTTTAGTCAATCAGTGACTTAAATGAAGCACTTAAGTGCAGGAACACATCAGACAGCAGCGGACACAGCGGCCCTCCAGGATTACAGTTTGAGAGTAAGGCTGGCGAATGCTGTTACTGGAGGGTCGTCTGTTCTTGTTTTTGGTTTCAGATCATTTTCATAGCATTCGGTCATAGATAAACTTGCTGGATTCAGTCATAGATTCACTTGCTGGATTCAGTCATAGATTCACTTGCTGGATTCAGTCATAGATTCACTTGCTGGATTCAGTCATAGATTCACTTGCTGGATTCAGTCATAGATTCACTTGCTGGATTCAGTCATAGATTCACTTGCTGGATTCAGTCATAGATTAGATCACAGTAGACCGTTTCTCAGGGAACAGCTGTCATTCATAGGCTTATGAAGAAATGTATCTAAAATGTCAGATCATGTAAATGACTGGAACCGGTTAAAAAATTATGTGGGCATGAAATCCAGAAATGGATCCATCCCCTCCAGCAATGGCACTGCAAAAAATGTCTGTCTTAACAAGTGTTTTAGTCTTGTAATGAGTTTTAAAATATATTTTTTTCTCTAAAGTGGAAAATATTAGCTTGTTTTAAGTTACTTTTTGCTTGACAAGTGAAATTATCTTACCCCACTGGCAAATCTTGAAATGAGTAAAACTATATTGTACGTTGCTTTGGATAAAAGCGTCTGCTAAATGAATGTAATGTAATGTATCTCACCCAATTGGCAATCTTTTTGTCTTATTTAGAAAAAAAGGAACAGAAATAAGATTCTAAAGTCTAAATATGAGATTAAAATGCTTGTTAAGATTTGTTTTTTTCAATGGGTGATCTCCAGCCCCTGATCTAGAGGGTAGCCCCATGGCTGTGTGCCTGTGTTAGGGGTGATGTGTGAATTTGGGGTCCCCTGTTGGGATAAACGGGGGTAACAGGATGTCCCCGCGCTCTTCCATAGTCCCCTCAGCACCAAGCTCAAACCCATCGGTGAGGAAGACGAGGATGTGGCGCGGGAGAGACAGCGAATCCTGGGCGGCGGCGGACACACTGACATCCTGGAGCTCAAGCAGCTGACTAAGGTGAGAGGGCGTTGCCGTGGAGACGGTCTGGCGTGTCCCCTCCCACAATGAGATGCAGTGATTGATGTGATTGATGTGAGGCCTGCTTTTTAAAGTGCTGCTCTCCTCTCGCTCAGGTGTATAAGAGGAAGCAGAAGCCTGCGGTGGATCGGCTGTGTGTGGGCATTCCTCCAGGAGAGGTACACAATTCTTCCACCAGGGGGCAGAGTTTCCCCCTTTACTCGGGAAATACAGATTTTACACACCCTGAATGTCTCTGGGGGCCACAGTTAATGTGTGTGTTTATGACATACCAAAGTCCCTCTGCTCTTTGGTTGAGACATTATAGAAATGGAATATATTGTAAATATATGGATTTTTGGAAAATATATCTACATATAATTCATGGCAAAGTCCATAAAAAAATATATTTATCAATTTCTGAAAGTTCCAATAATTTGCGTGTTGGCATCATAATATATTTTATTTTAATATTTTCAGTATATTTCATTTCCAGAAGGGGTTATGGTATAAAAAGACAGTATTTCCTAAATCCATCAGGAAAAATCATGTCCCAGTTCCACAGACACCTTCAGTCCTTGGGGTTGTTTTTCGGGGTGCAGAAACTAGTCGTTTTTCGGGGTGCAGAAACGTTCTGTTCTGGTCCTCCAGTGCTTCGGCTTGCTGGGGGTGAACGGCGCAGGAAAGACGAGCACCTTTAAGATGCTGACGGGAGACACTGTGGTCACCAGCGGAGAGGCCTACCTGGCAGGGAAGAGGTGAGTGACCTCTGCAACAGTACCGTGACGCACACTGATGACATCATCCTGTAGTTTAACATAAGGCCCAGATGACCGGCATCCTGATGACTGATGATGATGATGATGGCTAATGGTCTCCTGTCGTTGGGTTTGGCAGCGTGTTGAAGGAAATCGACGAGGTGCACCAGAACATGGGCTACTGCCCACAGTTTGACGCCCACAACGACCTGCTGACGGGCCGCGAGCACCTGGAGTTCTATGCCATCCTGCGGGGGGTCCCTGAAAAGGAAGTGTGTGAGGTGAGCATTCCGAACCCCCCCCCCCCCCCCCCCCCCCCCCCCCCCCCCAGGCCAGCTGCAGAGGATGATGGGAGCTGTAGTTTTTGGTGGCGGTATGACAGTGTGACCCTGTTCCCCCAGGTGGCGGAGTGGGGGATCCGTAAACTGGGGCTGGTGAAGTACGTGGACAAGGCGGCGGGAAGCTACAGTGGCGGGAACATGCGCAAGCTCTCCACCGCCATGGCGCTAATCGGCTGCCCGCCAGTCGTCTTCCTGGTGAGTACAGAGCGCTCATGGTGGCAAATGTGTTGCGAGAACATTATGGGAGCATTGTGGGAACGTTGTGGGAGCGTTACTAAAGAGGCATGTCACCTCAGATTTGCCCTCCCTGTGAGAATATGTGGGGTATTTGAGGGCTGGGATCTATGACGTTGTGGCAAGGTTGCACCAGCATTGTGGGAATGTTGTGGTGTGCGTTCACTTTCAGGGCCTTATGTCCAATCAGAGGGGTCGATTTCCTTCACTGGGGCAAAGTGTTGGGGTATTTAGGGCTTGATGAATCATGTGACAGATTGGCGTTGGCTGGACTGAGTAACAGCTCATTGTGCAACAGATTAGACCATAAAACCACAACCAGTACAGCGACTTGTGGCTCCCTGTTTCCTCACTGTGTGTGTGTGTGTGTGTGTGTGTGTGTGTGTGTGTGTGTGTGTGTGTGTGTGTGTGTGTGTGTGTGTGTGTGTGTGTGTGTGTGCGTGCGTGCGTGCGAGTGTAAGGTGAGTGTGTGAGTGTGTAAGTGTGAGTGTGTGTGTGAGCGGGTATAAGGTTAGGCCAGTCCTGCCCCTGTTGCTGGCGTTCTCTCTGTGGTTTCTGCTCTACCTATGTGCCACCCTTAACCTGGCCGTGCTTTACCTGGCGGTGCTTTACCTGGCCACCCTTAACCTGGCTGTGCTCTTGCTCACAGGATGAGCCCACCACTGGTATGGACCCCAAGGCCCGCAGAGCCCTGTGGAACTGCATCCTCAGCATCATCAAAGAGGGTCGCTCTGTCGTGCTCACCTCTCACAGGTAAGAGTTATTATTATTATCATTATTACTATTACCAATATTATTATTATTGGCAGTGCTAGAAATGTATGAAACAAACTTCAAATTCAGTTCTGTCTTTTTTTTCAATTGATTGAAAATGGGAATTGTGGAACAGCTCCCCCTAGTGGAGAGTGAGTGATGTTGCATATCCTGCCAGGCTGGCTCTGTCTCTGACCACCATTTTGTCTCGGCAGTATGGAGGAGTGTGAAGCTCTCTGCACCAGGATGGCCATCATGGTCAACGGCAGGTTCCGTTGCCTGGGCAGCGTGCAGCACCTGAAGAACAGGTAAGAGACCCCGGAGAACAGCTGCTTTATGTGCACGGGCCCTGATCTGGAGTCAGTTTCACCCCTTTAGCTCATAATGGATAAGGTTGGGATGTGGCTGCGTGAAACTGATCCTAGATCAGCTCTCCTGTTCTGAGATGCTTCATGAATACAGACACTGGTGTGACCCCCCCCCCTTTTATTTTATCCATCTAAACGTGTATGGCTAACATCTCTCTCTCGCTCTCCCCCAGGTTTGGTGATGGTTACACCATTATCCTGCGGGTGGCGGGTCTGGACCCGGACCTGGGGCCGGTGATGCGGTTCATAGAGGCGGAGCTCCCAGGCAGCACGCTGAAGGAGAAGCACAGGAACATGCTCCAGTACCAGCTCCCGTCCTCTCTCACCTCGCTCGCCCGCATCTTCAACATCCTCGCCAAGAACAAGCAGTGGCTCCACATCGAGGACTACTCCGTCTCCCAGACCACCCTAGACCAAGTAAGACTCATTCCACCACATCGCCACTCAGGCCTGGGAATCTTATCCCATTCCATATTCCAATATTCCAATTCTTCCCATTCCATATTCCAATTCAGACTGTTCAGTAAACGAGCTGAAAAATCAATTAATGGAATGGGAAACAAAAAAAATCCAATAATGTTGTATGAGAATATTCAATATTTGTATAATATCAATATTGTTCCCACATGAGACGTTCAATCATTTCTGTGCAGAATGAGGGTATAAGGCCTGGCCTTAGTGTAGTAGTAATAATTGGGACTGGGTTTACAACTGGGGTTGCAGGTTTGATTCCCAAGGTAGGACACTGCCATTGTACCCTTCAGCATAGGTGCTTAACTTCACATTTCAGCCATTGAATTGCATTTGAGTTGTATACAAGGATGGTATGAAAGGATATAAGCTGTGTAAGTCACTGGATAAGTGAGTGTGCTGAAGTCTAAAATGTGAATACTGTCTACAGGCCTGGCAGAATTAGCCTAGGTTAGTCTAGCTTAGTCATGTTTAGACCTAGGTTAGTCTAGCTTATTCATGTTTAGGCCTAGGTTAGTCTAGCTTAGTCATGTTTAGGCCTAGGTTAGTCTAGCTTAGTCATGTTTAGGCCTAGGTTAGTCTAGCTTAGTCATGTTTAGGCCTAGGTTAGTCTAGCTTAGTCATGTTTAGGCCTAGGTTAGTCTAGCTTAATCATGTTTAGGCCTAGGTTAGTCTAGCTTAGTCATGTTTAGGCCTAGGTTAGTCTAGCTTAGTCATGTTTAGGCCTAGGTTAGTCTAGCTTAGTCATGTTTAGGCCTAGGTTAGTCTAGCTTAATCATGTTTAGGCCTAGGTTAGTCTAGCTTAGTCATGTTTAGGCCTAGGTTAGTCTAGCTTAGTCATGTTTAGGCCTAGGTTAGTCTAGCTTAATCATGTTTAGGCCTAGGTTAGTCTAGCTTAGTCATGTTTAGGCCTAGGTTAGTCTAGCTTAGTCATGTTTAGGCCTAGGTTAGTCTAGCTTAGTCATGTTTAGGCCTAGGTTAGTCTAGCTTAGTCATGTTTAGGCCTAGGTTAGTCTAGCTTAGTCATGTTTAGGGTTAGTCTCTGTGAAGCCTGACACCTTTCTTTCCCTTCCAGGTATTTGTTAATTTTGCCAAGGACCAAAGTGACGAGGACCACTCTAAAGACATTTCATTAAACAGGAAGGAAGCAGTGGTGGACGTTTCTCAGCTGGACTCCTTCCTGCAGGACAACAAGGCCAAGGAGACCTTCGTGTGATCCGGAACCAGCCGAGCAACTCTCGAAGCGAGCGTGCTTTTTGTTTTACTATTTCTTTTAGTCCTTTTTTAAAATGGTTTCGGCGAAGAAGAAGAAGAGGACGTCGCCAAACCAAAACTCAATGCAAGTCAATGCAAAAAGAAAAATTCCATTGTGTGTGTTAACGAGGAAGTGCCTGGTGCCGCTCGTTAAGGTTGAAAGGACAGCAAGCGCAAAACTTGAAGACTGAACATTGTTTGTTCAATAGCTATAATGTCAGTGCGCGCTTGTTGAACTAGAATATGCCAGTCAGTACAATTCCAGTCTCCTGTTGCCAATGATAACTTCAGGGCCTTTTTCTGTATTTTGTACAAAGTGCAGACTTTAATATCGAAGAAACGCAATCATTCTCACGGTGGCTAAGGGTCAGGAGCCCAACCGCAGATAATCTCAATTTTTATTATGAATATGATTACAGTAAAAAATAATTATTTTAGATACAGTATGCAACTTTATATCTAAAGAAAAAAAGTTGTTTTAACAATTTCAGTGAAGACAGACTGTCATCATTTCTGCCATTTTTGTGACCAGTACACTGCCTGACATCATAGATTGGGACTTTTATTTTGACACTCCAATCAAAAAGTTGTTGCGAGTGCAGCACATGCACCATGGAAACGTACTGGACAAACAAAAGACATTTTTAGATATTTTATATATTTTTTGAGGTTTTTTTTTATGCGTTAGGGTGTTAAGATTCAGAGAGAGTTCTGGAAACAAACGCCTCATTAGAGCCCTGACATTCAAATCAACGGACTCTGATCAGATGGTCCTCCAGCTGATAAAACATGTGGTTGAGCATTAAAAAATGAAATAATAATGCATAATTAAGTTGTTAGAGGATAGCGTTCTGCCCTGGTGCCGGTTTGTGGAAGTGTTTTGGAGATGCATGCGTTTCACAAACCCAGCTCTTACTGAGCAGGGAGGAGACCTGCTGTCGTTTGTCTGGGATCCCACAATTCTGTGCTTGTGTTTTTATTGCATTGCCTCTCGTGACAAGTTAACGTCCTGAGGGATCCTCTAGGTGGAAAATATTGTTTTTATACTTGTGACGTGGAGAAAAAGTTTTAAATGAACCATCACCCCACCGCAGAAGCGGAATCGCATGGTTCAAACACGGACAGTGGAGACAGCAGAGGCAGGTCACTGAGGTGCAGTGTCCAGCTGTCACCTGAAGGGGGCAGTGAGGCTCTCACACTCCCTCAGTGTGTTTAGGTGCCATAGATCGGATACAGAATCCACACACCCTGTTCACTAAAATCGACTGCTGACTGAAAGAAAAACACAAAAAACCAGCACCCCACAAAGAAACAGCGCCCCCTCCAGGACTGGAGTTAAACCTCCAGACACTGCGGCCCTCCAGAACTGGAGTTAAACCAGCAGACACAGCGCCCCCTCCAGGACTGGAGTTAAACCTGCAGACACATCGCCCCCTCCAGGACTGGAGTTAAATATGCAGACACAGCGCCCCCTCCAGGTCTGGAGTTAAACCAGCAGACACAGCGCCCCCTCCAGGACTGGAGTTAAATATGCAGATGCTGCGGCCCTCCAGGACTGGAGTTTGAGACCCATGTACTAAGTGTTGATAATGCCTGTACTAAGTGCCATAACCACGCTTTGTGTCTGTCAGTTGGCAGCGTACAGTACTATAGGGCCCAGGTCATCCACATGAGCGTGCTCTCTAAGAGCCATTTAAAATAAATAAATGAGATGGAGACGGGTCCTCTGTGCCGTCCCTGAGAGCCGTTGTGTCATTCTGTGGGCAAGCAGGGGCAAAATCACATTAACATGAATCTTCTTACAAAATATGAAATGCCTCCCCAAATGTTTCTGAAAACTACAATCAAAATGGCGACGGTATAGGCTGCTCTGCAGGTGTAGGTCATACAGAAGGAGCAAAGCAGCCCATGTTAAATATGGAATACATACATGTGAATGTGTATTCAAATGCATGTATGTGAAATACTGCCCGTTCCTGCATGAAGCCCTGCTTTCAGGATGTGACACCTCCACTCTTGGGAGGTGGGGAGACGGAACCCGCGATCCCGCCAGCCGTGTGACCAAATCAGCGCTAGTACCGCTGATGAGGGCGACTCTTTTTCTAAGAGCGGTGATGCTGAGTGGCTGATTGATCCAGCCACAATAAAAAGCTCGCTTCCCATTGGTCAGGACGGAAGGGGGAAGGCGGTGCCAAGGATCCTTCATTCCGAGCACTTTATAGACCAATCATCACCGGGATCTTTATTTTGCACAACGAGAACTTGCAGGCTCGAGCAGCAAACAGACAGACAGACAGACAGACAAACAACATGTTTTTTTTTGTTGTTGTTTGATGAAAAAAGTTTAAAAAAAATATATAAAAATTAAAAAAAAATAACTTATGTCCTACCATTGGTCAATATTTCTTGTTTAGTATTGTCTGTTTACATTTAAAGTATTAAGAAAAAGTCTGTTACTTGTCCTGTACAGTACTTATTTACAGAAATAAAACTTGTGAAATTTTCACCCGCTTTGCCAGTTTTTTAAATTTTTATTCTCACCCGTGTTTGTATCCTCGTGTAGCCGTATATCTGATGTTAAAAAAAACGCGCTGAAGTAGCGCTGAAGGAACGTCAAAGGAACGTTAAAAGGCAACGTTGCAAAGGGACTGATATAACCGCTGCTGTATATGAGACAGAGTGCGTTTCTGCTGCAGTCAGCCATTTCTCTGGCCCACTTTCACAGCCACACTGTACTGTATCATGATGAATTAGTGACAGTAAAACCACCTCCTCGTGCTGTAACCTGATTTTTCCAGCGCTGACTTGCTGCCTCTGCATTTCAGCCTCGTAAATCTTCAACACGCCACAGACATGCATGTAAATCAGGCCTAAACTAATGGCCCAATACTGGAATAAGTGACTTCATCTTTATCCATTTTGTTTCCCCGTTTCAGTTTATATCAGTGTTTCTCATTCCTGGGGGGGTATTTCACAAAGCAGAATGACTGTGTTAGCTGGATAACTGCACTGAGTAAAACCCGGAACAGCTCTTTTGACAGTCCATGTTCCAGATTTTGGAGTGTTCCGGGTTTTACTCCCTGGTGCTTGAGAGATGCAGGGTTTGCTGGGGGTTTTTTTTGTTACTCAGTTCTAAATAATTAATGAAAGCAAAATGAAAACCAACTGACACCATGATTGCCAGGACCAGGGCTGTAATACCCCTTGTTTATATGAACGCTCATCTATTTAATTCTATTTTTAATTTTATAATTTTTACTACTTTTTTTCTACGTCTTTTTACTTCACACAAGAAATATCCTCCCCCTCCCCATATAAAGAACAATATGCCAATATGAACTTTCACACGGCAGGCAGTCTTTGACCTAAGGGGGGTGGGAGTACTGTCCCAGCATGCTCTGCTCCGACACCAGAGGTTGGGAAACCGTGTTCTAAATTCCAGAGGGGATTGACCTCCCCCTTATCTCTTATCCCAGTTATTCATGAAAGCTGAATGAATAGCCAATCAAACGGCCTGCACAGTGCTCAGAACTCCGCCCCCTACAATACACAGAATGGCACAGTCACAGTACACAAGGCGAACAGCTTTTTAAAATCACTTTTTTTTATTATTTCAAAGTGTATTCGTGTTAACTCAATTTTTTGGGGTGTTGGCAGCGCACACGTGTATGTGTGATCTCAGCCAGTCCCCTGCTTTCTGTGTAGGTTTACTCCAGCGTGCATGTGTGACACGTGTAAATACGCCCAACCCAAGTGTCCCGTGCGCAGAGAGGAAGGCGAGCATTACATGCATTACTGCAGGTCCTGCATGTGCTGTGTGCATTCTGTCATTGGGCTCCATTGCAGCCCTCTGCCACGCATGAAAATCGCATTATATACAGGCAGTGAACAACAATCAAGTAGAAACTGTAAATTGATTTGAGGTCACTCACCTAACCTCTGCTGATGATGGAATTCTCTCAGAGTTCTCTTATGACATCACCTGTTCTGTTATGACATCACCTTAGACCAGGGATGGGCAACTCCAGGCCTCGTGGGCCAGTGTATATGCAGGTTTAACTCCAGGCCTCGTGGGCCAGTGTGTATGCAGGTTTAACTCCAGGCCTCGTGGGCCAGTGTGTATGCAGGTTTAACTCCAGGCCTCGTGGGCCAGTGTATATGCAGGTTTAACTCCAGGCCTCGTGGGCCAGTGTATATGCAGGTTTAACTCCAGGCCTCGTGGGCCAGTGTGTATGCAGGTTTAACTCCAGGCCTCGTGGGCCAGTGTATATGCAGGTTTAACTCCAGGCCTCGTGGGCCGGTGTGTATATGCAGGTTTTTGCTGCCACCAGTTACCCTGGCTCAATCAGCTAACTGGCTCAATCAGCTAATTAGTCACATATACGCCAACACCGATTCATTCGTAAATTACACCACAATGAAACGCTACAATACATGCATTCAGGCACACAAACATTCATCAGCTGCTGTTCATATCGCAGAATGTAGCTAAAATATCAGAACATGTAAATGATTGGGCTAATTAAATAATTGGTAGCTGGTGGCAGCAAAAACCTACATACACACCGGCCCACAAGGCCTGGAGTTGCCCGCCCCTGCCTTAGATACGGTTGCTGTGGAACAATCCCCCCCTCTTTCAAATCCACTGAGGCCTCCTCTTTACATTCAACCAGACCTGCCCAGCAGTTTTACACATTGTAGGAATCTGGTCCTTTGGAAAGTAAAACTTGTAGTTCCAAAGTTTAGATCAATAACAATTTATTAACAAAGCAAAAATAGACTTCTTTACAGTACGAAACATACCAGGTAATAGTGAGGCAGGTCAATTATGATACAGTGTTGTTCAAGCACCAGCTTTATAACCCTCTCCCAGAACAAAATGGACCAATCAGGTGGCAGGTAACTAAATGGTCATTGGTAGCTCTGTATATGCATGTATGCTCATTTCTGATAGGCTATCAAAACAACCCCCTTTGCGCTTCCATATCTCTGGCAGGTCTATCCCAAATCAACATGCATGCATTCTGAGGCTCATTACATTAACCAAACTGCCATTGTCACCTGTGTGTGTGTTTGTGTGTGTGTGTGTCTGCCTCCTATTTGGTTCTGGTAGGCCTTCAACCACCCCCCCCCCCCCACCCCCACTTTGATCAATTCACCGGCAAGTCTATCCCAGTTCAAGTCAACATCCAGGCATGCTGAGGCAGATTAGATCCACGTGGCCCAATGCATGCTGGGACGTTATTTGATTAATTAATAGCTGAGCCATGACTGACTTGTTTGCCCAGGTATTTAAAATGTTTTTGTCCATTACCAGTATACAGCCTCTTTATCCATTCACGGTAAACATAATACTTCTGTACTGCCTCTGTAGTAGTCACCTATTACACAGATTACTCAGTGTTAAAAGAAACATCTGTTTTATCTTCACCAAATTTAAAAAAATAATTCAGTGGTAAAACAAAGAACCTTTCTTGACTTACAACAAGCCTGCACTATTCCTGTGGGGTTAAGACCAACTGTGTCCCGACTCTGTAGGCGGTTAGGGTCAAAACCTTAATAATTTATGAGTTAATATTCGCAATATTCTTCCTCTATATAAGGGAATTATTTGTGTGATTATTTTGGTGAAAATTCTATGTCAGTGCTTACATTTCACCTAAATGGGAGGCTTTTCTGTGCCTTGTAGTAAAAGAGGTGATTTTACAGGTGCAGTGGATCAACCTGCATCTAATACACCTACTGCAGTGGAACAACCTGCATCTATCCTCTTTCAGAAACACAAACATGGCTCCTCAAACTAGCTTTGATTTAGCTTGTCCCTTTAGCTGCTAATTCATTCAGACTGAATTAATCTTTCTGTAGTCCTGGAGGACCATGAATTAATGTGATTCAGTCCTCATTTCAGATCTGTGGTCTATGATTTTGCACAAACTGATTTTTTTAAAAAGTTTTTTTGCATACTGGACCAGATTTTGGGCAAAGACTGCACATGTGTCAACATGATTCGGGCTTCGCTGTCCGTTACTGTCCTGTGGGGGTGGGGTGGGGGGGGACAGTCACTTGAGGGGTGAGTATGGGGTGGGGAACAGGAGCTTGTTGCTCTGGGCCTCCAGGTATGTGACGCTCTCTCTCACTGTGAAGGCAAACGGCAACAGTGGGCACACAGAACTGACAGAACCAACAAGCTAACCAATCCGCTCTGCCCATTCACTTTACTTGACCAATCACAGGCCAGCCATGTGGGGCTGGGGGGTGGGGTCTAACTAAATTCTCTGGCCTCTAAACTAACTAAATTCTCAAAATTGTCTGGGTTACCAGGCTAGTGTTGAGTGTTGGGTTAACAGGTTAATGCTCAGTGTTGGGTTAACAGGCTAGTGTTGAGCGTTGGGTTAACAGGTTAGTGCTCAGTGTTGGGTAAACAGGCTAGTGCTCAGTGTTGGGTAAACAGGTTAGTGCTCAGTGTTGGGTTAACAGGCTAGTGTTGAGTGTTGGGTTAACAGGCTAGTGTTGGGTAAACAGGCTAGTGTTGAGTGTTGGGTTAACAGGCTAGTGTTGTGCATAGCCCTTACCTGCAGACACTACCCTGGCATCACCGTGAGCCTTGTGCCGACTGGCTGCTCTCTGGTCCGGATTCTCATACCACCACAGCACGTGTACTGGGACCAGGAAGGACACACACACACACACACACACACACACAGAATTAGCACTCACACATGCATAAACACACACTCAGCATTGTGTGGGTCACACAATGACTCACTGTGGTCATTAAAGATCCCATGACGCTTATCACAAAGAGTAGGGGTTTCCCCGGTGTCCTGGCTAAACTCCCAACCCAGGCTCCTTCAATCTGCCACCTAATCATCCCCCAGTTTAATTGGCTAATAATCATTCTCTCCCTCTCCACCTCAGCTGATGTGTGGTGAGCATTCTGGCGCAAAATGGCTGCCGCTGCATCACCCAGGTGGGTGCTACACATTGGTGGGTGGTAGAGGTGAGTTTCCCCCTCGTCACTGTAAGCGCTTTGAGTATCGAGAAAGGTGCTATATAAATGCAAGGTATTATTATTATTATTATTATTATTACACATACACACACACACACACACACACACACACATACACACACACACACACACACACACACACATACACACACACACACACACACACACACACACACACACACACACACACACACACACACACACACTATCGTTGTCGAGCCGCTGCTTCGCACAGTGGAACAGAGCCTGAATGGGATGAGTCACCCAGCAACAGTCTGATGGGGTTCTTTTGGCTTCCTCTTCCTCTTCCTCTGAGCATGATAAGGATCTACCATCCACCCCCGCGCCTTCCTCACCTCTGTTCAGACGTCCGAACTCGCTGTGGAACACCCCCACTAGGTGAGAGTACCCCGGTCTTGCGTGGGTGCTCACGGCTCCCTGGAACGCGTCCCCCCAAACTGACGGACCCCCTGGCTTCATCTGGAAGGTCGCCAACTCGTACACCCCTCCTAAGAAAGACAGGTCACCGACAGCCCTTAAACCGGACATCAGACCTCAAACCAGACAGCACGCCTCAAACAGGAGAGCACGCCTCAAACCAGACAACACGCCTCAAACCAGACAGCACGCCTCAAACCAGACATCAGGCCTCAAACCAGACAGCACGCCTCAAACCAGACATCAGGCCTCAAACCAGACAGCACGCCTCAAACAGGACATCAGGCCTCAAACCAGACAGCACGCCTCAAACAGGACATCAGGCCTCAAACCAGACAGCACGCCTCAAACAGGACATCAGGCCTCAAACCAGACAGCACGCCTCAAACAGGACAGCACGCCTCAAACCAGACATCAGGCCTCAAACCAGACATCAGGCCTCAAACCAGACAGCACGCCTCAAACCAGACAGCACGCCTCAAACCAGACAGCACGCCTCAAACCGGACATCAGGCCTTAAACCGGAGAGCACGCCTCAAACCAATATATGTACGATGAAAGTAGATTTCCTATTTTGTACATTTCACTGGATAAGACTCTGCTACAAGTGATTGTAATTTAATGTACTGTGTGGTCTTCTATCGTCACACACAAAAAAATAAAAAAAACAAGAAAGCCAATATATCTCCAGACATGTAAAATATATCTTTTTGTTGTGTACAGGTTTGGCTGCTGGTAAAAGCCAGCACATGACAAGCAGAGCGTCGTTCCTCTGAAAAGTAGCACACACACCAGCTTAAGTAAACTCTTACCGCTGGGTCTTCATGCGCTCGCTTGCCTCATTCCAAACCACTGACGAATTCAGGAGCGTTACCGAGGCCAGGGTTTACACGTATTACAACACCCAACTCCGTCCTTCGTGACACAACAACTTTTAAAATCTGCTTTAGAAACTGTAACATGGAAGACGTTTCTGGTGCAAAGTTCAGCATGTTCTTTTTTGTTTTTAAACAATGCAGAAAGTGTACTGTGAGATGGGTGTAGGCCAGGCTTAAAGCAGAGAGGTGTAGTCCAGGCTTAAAGCAGAGAGGTGTAGGCCAGGCTTAAAGCAGTGAGGTATAGGCCAGGCTTAAAGCAGAGTGGTGTAGGCCAGGCTTAAAGCAGTGAGGTATAGGCCAGGCTTAAAGCAGAGTGGTGTAGGCCAGGCTTAAAGCAGTGAGGTATAGGCCAGGCTTAAAGCAGAGTGGTGTAGGCCTGGCATGTGCGTGTAACTGAACAGTGGGAGGTACAGTAGGTTTTGATTGACAGTTCCCCACCTTCCCTCGGAGGTCTCTCAATCTTGCACCAGGGCACCAGGTAGGTGACCTCGTTGTCCTGTGAGGTGAGCATGGGTATCGCCTTAGAGATGTACTGCTCTAACCACTCGGGGTCCTGAGCCAGGGCTGCCCGCACCCCTGCCCGCTGCGAAAAACTATCTGGAGGACACATGCCAAAGGCTGAGTCACAGTGGGTTCACATTCAAGATTATTTATACATGTCATTTTCACATAACCCTTGATAAGGGAAATTTAAAAAAACATTTTATTAGCTGACTTGGCATGAACTGATTCTGATTTTAATTTCAACCAGCAGGTTTGTCTGACACCTAGGTATATTTGTCTGAGGGCCCAAAATTTGAGTGTTAGTAGGAATGGTACTAAGTCTGCAGACGCAGAATTATCTTGTGAGGAAAATATGAAGGGCCTTTGGTAGCAAAGAAGAACATAGGTTTAATAATCTTATTCACAGCAGAGGAACCTGTGTGAATGTTTTTCCTCTTACCGTACTTCCAGATGTGAAACACCTGGTTGAGACCTCCGTACTCCACACTCCAGTAACCCAGGAGCTGAGAGTGGGCCGTTCGCAAGTGGATCTTCTCATTGGTCAGCTTCAGGAAGGCGGCGTTCTGCTCCGGCTTGATGTAGTAAGTGCGGAACTCGTAGAAGGTCGCGTGCTGCTGCTGGGGTCCAGTGGAGATCGTGGCACGCACCTGGGGAGTCAGGGAGAAAAATAGGCAGACGGGTGCTGCCTCCTGCTGGCCGTTTCTATGTAGGCTACTGCTCACAAAGATGCACGTACTGCTCACAAAGATGCACGTACTGCTCACAAAGATGCTCATCGCAACTCTTAGCCTACATCTCTGACAGTACTCCTACATTACATTACTGGCGTTTGGCAGACGCTCCAGAACCACTTACAATGAATAGACAAGTGCATGAATTGGATTAAGAGTAACAATCACCCTAGAGGTGGGATCTAATTAGGCTTACTCAGAAACCACAAATGTGAATAGGCTAGTAAATTAGTTTAGCCTGTTATGGAAAATCCCAGAGAATTACACAATAACAAAACACAATAGGTACAACTTAGCAAAATAATAAGTTTGCGTGCAAATAATATCAACTGAGAATATTTTTATTATACAGATTCATCATTTTATTATCCATATAGACCTTCACCTGAATTTGTTTGATTTTGAACAAATTATCCTATTCGTTTTCCCGATATCTATGAAAGACGTAGGCTACTGTAGGCTATATTAACATGTAGGCCTAAATAAAGTGTTTTCAGTGCATGCTCTGTGATGCCACATTAAATATTATTTCAATAAGCTAGTCTGTATTTTAAATATTCCACAGCAAAATCTATTCCGACTGCTAGAAATTTTAATTATTATTAACAGAGTGACTTCAACCCGTCAAGTAAGTTAATGTTAACTCGGATTTACTCCCCAGGGGTGAAAACAGCTTTGGACTGTGAGGAAATTTGACCCGTGGTCTAGTGCGGAATGCCACTGACTGTAACCTGTAGTGTAAAGTGTCTCGAGTGTAGCCTATGTTGGATGTTATCGTCAATGGCTGTGGCACTTGTAGGCAATTGTAAAGTATCTTCAATAGTAACGAAAAAGCAGGATAATCCGTTCTCCCCAAACGAAGTAGGCTATGCATATTGAAAAAATAATATATGTAGCCTATTCATGAAATAACCGTACCCGATTTTAAAAATAGGAAATATCCAAAGTGGTGAAACCCTCAATCAGCATTATATTTGTCTACTATATGCTAAGAAAAAAATGTAACTTCGATGCTAGGCCTAGCCTACTTGTAAAGCGTAGCCTAGGTTATTTATGAAACATCAGGGTAGGGGATTTTAAATAAGCAACGAGCAGACTACTAAAATAAAAGCATAATTTCAAACAAGTAAAAGTGCCTCGCTCGCTGTCATTCACTTTGCAGTGCTGTTTACGGGCAGACTCACTTCGGTTATAAAAACAAATATTACCACTTCAATATTGCTGTTATCTGTTAGCATTTCGTACGTTTGTTTAAAATATATTTTACATTTTTGTTTTCCGATAGCTGGGAAATAAAACATTGAAACTGCATTCTAGAATACGCCACATACCTCAATCGAATTCTTCCTAAACTTTGGAATAATGCTTTCAGTGATGCTGCAAGCTTTTCGGAGGGTAGTCCTTAATGCGGTCATCTTTGACAGAACGAATAAATATCGTATCGTCGCTATAACGAAGACGCTTCTGGTGCAACTGGCTGAAAACGTGCGGTGCATTCGGAAGCAGTCTACGGAAGCCGGGAGGACGAGGAATCCCCCAAGCGGACCTGTCACTTAGGCCTAGTACATACTCTACGCAAGGAACATGAACGCCAACGCAGATTCGGGACATACGCGAGGTCTTTGCTTACATACTATACGCGCGTTTACCGGCTTCTTTTCGCCCTGTCCGCTAGTTGGCAGCCTAGGCTAATCTGGTTGGAGCGAGTAACCTTAAACCGGAAATTATTACTTCTTTGTGTGTAGTCTGCAATTCTGCAGTTATTGAACAGTATTTACATTTAGCACCTCTAACGGAAACGCGTGGAATTGCACCACACGTTTGCGTCGCGTTACAAAATTTGGGCAGCACATTTTGCTACGCAAGAACGAGAGAAACGCCCCCTGCGTTGCTCTTTGCGTCGTTGCGCGCGTTCCTTGCGTAGAGTATGTAGCAGCCCTAACCCACCAAAGTTATATTTTAACTCGGCAATATAACATTTCCAAGTGTACACTATTTGTTGTATTAGAGCGTGTTAGAAACATTGAAGAACTAGCCTAGTAGAATTCAGGAGTAGGCTACAAACAGATTGATCAAGCTACATTAGCCTAACAGGGGAACACTCAGCATATCGCCTAGCCTAAGATCGCTAAACAAATAAATAAACAGTAAAAATAATACAAATCGCAGCGTGAACCATAGAATTGCGCATGGTTTGTTACTTGCTGACCAGTCCTCCTACCGGGCGGCTTGGAGGCGATCTGTTCCTCCCCGCGCCCCCTCCTTACAGGTGTCTCAAAGTGCCACTTGCCAAATGAATTACTGTATGAGTTTATTTTTTATTTCAGCTTTAAATGTTATGATAAACAGACCAGGCTACACCAATACCATTAAAAGCATCAAAGCAGTCTACAAATAATTAACTGTGTCAAAAACCAAATTAGGCATCTGTATCTGTATCGATTTGTGAGTAAATACATGTAACTTGGATCAGCAACATGGGAAAGTTCCTGATGCGAACCTGCAGCGTTCCAACGGCTGTCCCCGCAACTTTACGCAGCAGCGTAGGCCTACGCACAGAAGCGCATATATTACATTACATTACATTCATTTAGCAGACAGAAGCGCATATACGCTCAAAGTCGACCCGCAAGGCAGTCTCAAAGGTCAGGCGAAACCATAAAGCAAAGTAGCAAAGGTAGGCTTTTGCCCTTTTTACTAATCAGCGATAACAAACCAACACTCGGTCCGGTCAGCTGCAGAAGTTCCCACGTTTTCCTCCGCTACATAAACCCCACAATAGGACATAATAAGCTACAACGCTGCCGGAACCGCGACACCATGGCGAACAAAACTGTGCTGTTGTTCCTTCTTGTTATTTTCACTGTCGGTAAGAGAATATTATTATTATTATTATTATTATTATTATTATTATTATTATTATTATTATTATTATTATTGTTATTATTATTATTATTATTATTATTATTATATTAGGCTATAATAACTATTAGGTTGTATGAAAATAAGACACGTTAGGAGTGAGCAGTAACAGGGTTTCATCACTCGAAATGCATTTCTGAACATGATTCTAATGCAAGTATGTAAAGTAAAGTAGGCCTAGCTTCCTATACATTTTAACTCTGCTGTAAGCGTTTTGGCGTAAAGGATTAAAATAAATCAATAAATAAATAAATTGTGTGGTTTCTCAAGTTGTTCTAACTTTGTGCTTTCTACAGATGCTAAAGACAAGTCTGGACTGTACAGAAAGGTTTGTTGATTTGGCTTGCAGTTTGAATTTGTCTCGATATTAAACTTAATTATTATTATTATTATTATTATTATCCACGCTTTAAACGTCACCTGTTGTGAGCGTTGGCTGATTTGAGCACGAATACTTAGGAGCTCCAGTTCCAAACCTGTAACTTCCAAGGACAAAGATATTTTTTTCCAGTAGAATCACAAATAGTTTCCTTTCCAGCTGGACAGTTTGGAGTTATTGTGTAATGAATAAAAAATCTGGACATTGCTTTGTTTTTTTACTTAACAATTGTGGGAAGATAAAGGCTGTGAAAATTGACAAATAGCCCTCAGCAATATGCAAAACTTTATATATTTACCTATTAACTAAAGCAAATCAGCTAAAGTAGGCTAACTAACTCTTGAAGGTTGTATAACACCAGTGCCTATCTGGAAATCAAACATTCGTGTCACAGCACCAATCACTGCTTGCCTTGTCTGCCTTCTGTTCATGACAGTGATGACACTTGTGTTCACCTGTGTGTGTGTGTGTGTGTGTGTGTGTGTGTGTGTGTGTGTGTGTGTGTGTGTGTGTGTGTGTGTGTGTGTGTGTGTGTGTGTGTGTGTGTAGCCTTCTTGTGACGAAATGAGTGCCGTCCAGGCATGCCCACTCAACTTTGCCCCTGTATGTGGAACAGATGGAAATACCTACGCCAACGAGTGCGCGCTCTGTTTCCATAGCCAGTGAGTAGGCCGAAAACCGCTTACAAACCCAATTACAACTTGGCCACAACGTTACGATAACATTGTGAGAACTATAGGCCTACACATGCTGTCCCTAATCATGCAGGCTACTGTGCGCCTCCCACGAGGCGCAGATACTTTATTCAGTCAGATAATTTGATTGGTCACCTACAACGATCGGAACTTATAATGCCTCTGCGTGTTCATGAGTGAATCAAATAAAGTTAACATGTCCTACACCGATTCATACAAACAGAAAATGATGGGTATATTCAGTCAGCCATCGCGCTTGATATAAGTGGTTGGTGGATTGAATTAATCGAAGAAAACCGTATATTTCACTAGGTTTCGTAGAAAAAAAGATTATCAGATGAATGCGTTAAGCTTGATGACTGCAGTGAAATGCACTCGCACTGTAACCCAAAATGCAAACAAAATGCAACGAAAAAGCACAGCACTACAGTGCCACAAGCGCTTTAATTACGCGTTTAATTAAAATCATACGGAATGATGAAGTTTTGTGTCGGAACAGGTTTCCTCTACGCGTTTAATTAAAATCATACAGAATGATGAAGTTTTGTGTCGGAACAGGTTTCCTTTACGCATTTAATTAAAATCATACAGAATGATGAAGTTTTGTGTCGGAACAGGTTTCCTTTACGCGTTTAATTAAAATCATACAGAATGATGAAGTTTTGTGTCGGAACAGGTTTATTTTTGATCCTCTTCAGGGTGCAGCATGCAAAATGAATGTCTAACTGAAGTAACGTTTTTTCTGTCTCCAGGACAACCAAAACCGACATCTTGATCATGAAGGAGGACAGCTGCTGAAAAGGGGTGGTGATGACACGTCTTATGGGCGGAGTGATGTCATGAGTATGATGTCATCATGAATTCCACAATGATATTATCATGAATTCCTCAAAAGCTGTACCTCTGAATAAACGCTGATTCAACACACGTACAGGCGGCCTGCTTCCTTCCTTTCTTCACCTGATTTATAGAGTGCAGACAGGTGAAAGCAATATAGCAGACTCCTCACCCAACCAATAGTATTCACTTCAGATGAGTGAAGTGATAAAGGAAGACACCATGGTGTACAAATAAGACCAGCCAGTGTTACGCTATCATACATCAAATCAAAGATCACAAGGCTTCTTTGTGTTAATTATGAGCAGACTGTTCATATTTAGTTGACTTTGAGGGGGCTTAGTTGGCAAGGAACTTTGACAGTGGCCTCCTAGGCGTACGAGTGTTACAGACATATAGTGGTTTGAACATTTTCTAATCCTTGCAACTATATGTGCCTGAAGAACCAAAAGAATGGAGCATCATACCTGAGGCAGGTACTCTGCCAGACAGGTCTTCTGTTAGTCAGGTAGGATATGACATCACTTTGGATTTAGGGTCAGGGTTAAAGGAAAGTAATTGACTTTTTCGTGCATTCCATTAATCTGCTCACTTCTGTGACGCATGACGTGCGTCCTCCTTTCCTCCACTACCACCTCCTCTCTGTGCCTCGGAAACCGATATTTGTGTCCTAATTAATGTGGCTGATTCCGTATTAATGGTTACATATTTATTAAAGTCTCAACGCAAACCGCAATGTCAGGTACATTGTATACTGTACATGCAACTACTTGTACTTGAAACGTACAGGCAGTTTTGCACACTTCCGGGTAGGAGACGAGAGGAGGAAAGGAGATGAGGAGTGAAAGATTTTGGGACAAAACCATGCTTGTTTTGTGAGGTTTGGGTTTTTCTGTTTGGCGTCAATTCAGATTAACAGGCCTTCTCCTTTACCTATCACATAAATGCTTTTTTGATTTGCCCACTCCAACCAAGGTGATGTGGACGAAGTTTACTTAATTTGAGAATTAGTAAAATTATGCCCTTGTGAAAAATACGGGCGTTATCATGTACATTACATTACAATTATTTGCCAGACGCTTTTATCCAAAGCGACGTACAATAATTGCATATTGAAGGTCAGTGACGCGACTACAAAGCAGAGCCGACAAAGCACAACTTTCTCACAACGTAGGAGCTAGTAATGAACATGAATAGTACACACAGTCAGCTATACATTCTGAACTATAAAATAACCAAAAAAAAATGTACCTGTGGATATCTGGCTTTAGTTATTTCTGTCCCATAAATTGCAATGATTGCATGAAATATACAGACAAATTATACATTCCTGGTAAAACCATCTCAAGTCAGCCTCAGATCGTCTCCCAATACACATCATCACAAGATGGCGCTGTGGGACACGAGGCGTCACTCCACATATCTGAATGCGGTGTTTCATTGTTTTCCTTCCCCCGGAGTATCTTCACTGAAGATTCTTCAGGCAAGTTACACGGTCACGTTAAGCAATGTCGGACTGTTTGAAAGAAAAAGTTGGTGAGGTTTTGTTACCAGGAGACGTCTTTTCACTTGAAAGAAAACCCGAAAAGGTCATATGTGGGCCTGGGCTACGACGAAATGGAGACGAAATTCTTGTGTGCAAAAGCGGTATTTTCCGCCACAAACATCCAAACATGTACTGGATCGACTCTCAACAAAAACGGGTAAGGAAGCTAGTTAGAAAATAATTCGTTTCTATAATAACCAGCAGTGTCTTTTATTGACCAAGTAAAAGTTAAATCTGTGGGTCAATTCATTTACATGGTTTAAATGTAGAAAGTATATGTCTAAGAAGCTAGTTCGGAAACCAGCGAACACACGGTCATTATCACGTGGGTCAAATCATTCAGGGACATAGCTAAGCTAACTAGCCTAGCTAGTTACTTTCGTGGTGGATGAAACAACTTTGTTGTTTTCCATTGAATTCTTTTTTTTCTTCCCCTCATCCAAAAGTGGCGCATTTCCATTGCTTGTTAGCCAACCGACCAGATACATTTCGATGAGCATTGTGTTTTGCGAGCTAACCACTTATTTGACAGTTTGCTCGTTAGCTTACTAAATACTTAGCCTGACAAACCAAGGTGTCGCGTCCATACATCAAAGCAGCTGTTTAGCGGCGGTCTGTCGCGCGGCTCGCCAGGGACCAGGGGCTAATAATGGCCCAGCAAACATTTACAAACATTTACAAACGGCGACTAAACTGCCTGCCATCTCAGTGTTTCTGGGAGAACGGGACGGGGAGACGGGCATGCCGGTGTGTGGAAGCTGTTATTTAGGTTACAGTACACTAAACCACGGTTCCTCCCTGTCTTTACCCCAGTATGTCCCGGCCAAAGGGGAGAGCGTTATCGGCATTGTCACCGCCAAGTCCGGAGACGTCTTCAAGGTAGACGTTGGAGGGAGCGAGCTGGCTTCGTTGTCTTACCTGGCATTCGAGGGGGCCACAAAACGGAACAGACCCAACGTTAAGGTGAGTGGTGGTGTCGATTCTGTGCAGTTCTGAGCACTGCTGGCCGAGATCGCTACAGACCTTTTTTTGTGTCCCATGCAATGCCAAACCTCACGTATTACAGGTCGACATACGCATTAGTACGTACATGTTTATCAAATTACTGCACATCCCTGTTCTTATGAAACACTCCCTAGCTGATCAAAACTATCGTAAGGTTGGGCTATGTTTTTAGTTGATCTGAACTCGACATCAGTAGTACAGTCCACTGTATAGGTGCATGATGGATTTTTGCATGCTGTGGAGTCACTGGAGTTCCCATGGTGATCTTTTTAAATAAAATAAATGTGTTCCCTCATTGTTTCTTGCCAGTTTGTAAATCCCCCACCATAACATCTGTCAATATGCTGTGACGGTTTGAGCTTCTCATTTTATTAGCATTGTGTGCATAACATAAGTAAAGTCTAGACTGTGTTCAGTGTTGATGGTGTAGTATTTGAGCTGATTGTGGGTCACATTCACAGCTGGGCAGTGCACGTGATATAGAGATCAGTGCTGACCAGGTGTTTGCGATACACAGGTTTGTTGAACAGGTGTTTGTGGATATGAGCACTGTGTTTGCGATACGCAGGTGTGTTGAACAGGTGTTTGTGGACGTCAGCGCTGTTTAAGCTCACACAGGTGTGCTGAACAGGTGCTTGTGGATATGAGCACTGTGTTTGAGATCATACAGGTGTGCTGAACAGGTGTTTGTGGATATGAGCACCGTTTGAGATCATACAGGTGTGTTGAACAGGTGCTTGTGGATATGAGCGCTGTGTTTGAGGTCACACAGGTGTGCTGAACAGGTGTTTGTGGATATGTTGAGCTCACACAGGTGTGCTGAACAGGTGTTTGTGGATATGTTGAGCTCACACAGGTGTGCTGTTGCAGGTAGGAGACCTGGTGTATGCCCAGTTCATCATCGCTAATAAGGATATGGAGCCAGAGCTGGTGTGTATGGACAGCTGTGGTCGAGCCAATGGAATGGGGGTGTTCGGACTGGGGGGGCTGCTCATGAAGGTGTCTCTAGGGCTGGTGCGCAGGTATGTGCATTTACCTTTACAACCTCTGCAGCATTACCTTTACAACCTCTGCAACATTTACATTTACAACCTCTGCAGCATTTACCTTTACAACCTCTGCAGCATTTACCTTTACAACCTCTGCAACATTTACCTTTACAACCTCTGCAACATTTACCTTTACAACCTCTGCAGCATTTACCTTTACAACCTCTGCAACATTTACCTTTACAACCTCTGCAACATTTACTTTTACAACCTCTGCAGCATTTACTTTTACAACCTCTGCAACATTTACCTTTACAACCTCTGCAGCAGCATTTACCTTTACAACCTCTGCAGCATTTACCTTTACAACCTCTGCAGCATTTACCTTTACAAACTGCAACATTTATTACCTTTATAACCTCTGCAACATTTATCTTTACAACCTCTGCAACATTTACCTTTACAACCTCTGCAACATTTACCTTTACAACCTCTGCAGCATTTACCTTTACAACCTCTGCAGCATTTACCTTTACAACCTCTGCAACATTTACCTTTACAACCTCTGCAACATTTATCTGCATACGCCTGCTATTTTGGCCATATCACTTTTTTTTGTACACATGTATATTTATTACGTCATGGGTCTGGGTTGGCGTAGTTTCTGGTAAAATAAAGGTATTAAAATGGAATCATTAATTAATGGAAATAGTTGGTCTACATTGTGCGTTAGCGAGTGCTGTAGCCTGGTCTATATCACGCTTTTTGCGAGTGCAGTAGCCTGGTCTATATCACGCTTTAGCGAGTGCTGTAGCCTGGTCTATATCACGCTTTAGGGAGTGCTGTAGCCTGGTCTATATCACGCTTTAGCGAGTGCTGTAGCCTGGTCTATATCACGCTTTAGCGAGTGCTGTAGCCTGGTCTATATCACGCTTTAGCGAGTGCTGTAGCCTGATCTATATCACGCTTTAGCGAGTGCTGTAGCCTGGTCTATATCACGCTTTAGCGAGTGCTGTAGCCTGGTCTATATCACGCTTTAGCGAGTGCTGTAGCCTGGTCTATATCACGCTTTAGCGAGTGCTGTAGCCTGGTCTATATCACGCTTTAGCGAGTGCTGTAGCCTACACTTCTGTTCTCTCTCGTTGCAGGTTATTCTGGAAAAGTGTCTGCAAAATCAGTGCAATGTGATTTACATTCAGTAATTTAGCACATGCTTATCCAGTGCAGACAAAAATGTTAGTTAACGGAACAAGTCCTCAGTTTATTTAGAGTCATCAGAGGCACAACCAACAGCAGTCGTTGCATAAACTTGCAAAGTGCCATAGCAGGAGTCAAGCAAACCAGGCTCATTCCAGCCCCCAGCAGAGAAAGGTGTGTTAAAAAAATAAAAAATAAAAAATAAAAATGGCTGGGTTAGGACACAGGACACTCCAGTTAACTTCAGTCAACATCTGTCAGTTTGAGCGTCAATTGCATATTCAATTTATGAATTGAAAATCCTCATCGACCCCGGTTCTCCTCGTTGTGTGTTTGTTTGTAAATGTGTGCTCACTGGCGCCCCCCGCAGGCTGCTGGTTCCGCAGAGCGCGCTGGTGAAGGAGCTGGAGAAGGTGTTCCCGTTTGAGATGGTGGTGGGGCTTAACGGGCGGGTGTGGGTGAAGGCTCAGAGCACACAGCACATGCTGGTGCTGGGGAACCTTCTGGAAGGCTGCGAGAACATGACCGCGCAGCAGCGCCACGCCGTCTTCCGCCGTGTGGCCGACAGCACCCCCTGATGGAACACGCTCGCCACTGCGCCCCGACCGCGTCACAGTTCAGATGGGAGAGGAGCTGATATTGAGCGTACTGGAGATGAGCGTGGCGTAGTAGCGTTCCTGCTAACGCATGGCAAACGTTTTAATAACGCTGTAATTAGCAACTGGACCCTTCCACCTGCTGCCTACATTTGATGGTTACCCCACCCAGTTGTGAAAATGGTCCAACCCAGTCACCGCCATTAATGTCTCTCCCACAATGCTTCTTTCCCACATTATTGGACCAGAGGGGGAAGTGATGCACTTTCAGAACAGCCAATGAAGTGTCAGGAATGGAGATGGGTGAAGAATGCAGACTTTAATTCAGTTACTTGGCATACGGAGAAGACTCATTTTGTATAACCTGGGAAGGACTTTTATTTTTAAATTAAAGATATGCCAAGAGCATGCGAAGAGAAAAATACTGGTTTTGAGAGAAAAGATTTAACATTAAATATGTAATGTTTCTACATTTTTATTTCTGTGAAGTCAACAAATGTGTTCTTGGTTTACCCTTGGCAACTCTGTACGGGTGCATGTGAATAATTTTTATAAGTAAATAAATTAACACATTTCAACTTGTACGTTCATTTGTCTGTGAAGTTAAGATTTTTTCATCTTGCATCACATGAATATTATCACTTAATTACAGGACTAATTTGTGGTCAGAAACAGTCTGCTGGAGATTCTGAAGCTTCTAAGAGTGGACAGTTCCTCACCAGGGTTTACAGCTTTATAAAATCCGCCTATAATACGTCTATAATGGATTTAGTAGGGAAACGGTGCGCTTTTATAATTTGTCCCTGTGCTACTGAGGATGTACAAAAATAGTTCCACACTCCAGCCTTTCTCTGCTTTCTCAAGTTTCACATCCAGGTAGTTACACATCGTATATTTAAGTATTGCAGTTATTTAATGAGGAAGACCCAATAATCCATCAGTACTGAAGCTGTATTCAAAACACAGTGCATGAAAGTGGAGAAATGACCTAACGGTAAGACCTAAGTAAGGGTGTTGCATCAGTGTTTTTTTATGGGATTCATTGGTGGAGAGGAATTTCTTAATAGGTATGGTTGGAACTTTAGTGAATGAATAATGAAATCTAGTGAATGAATCAAAGAATAATTTGTCAATATCAGGAGAAAATATACTATGTATGTTTGGTATTAAGAGAACTAGAGCTTCATTTTATGAACCGCTTTTTGGTATTTGCTGCCACCTGTTGGTAAATTCCAGTATGGCACTCTCCCTATATTACGTATACGTGTTTGCCTCAGTTGCTTTGTACTTTATGCAGCGATAAATTCACATTTTAATATATCAATATCCTAGCTGGATCTACACCTTTAATGTAGATTAAACAATACTTACAATTATAATTCCCTTTGGCAACACTGTGATTAAAAATTCACTGTTTGTGAAAGTTTCGTCGTTCTTGGTGGACGAGTTTAGCCTTTTATCGCTGTTTTCGGGAGGTTGGTCTGTTAGGAAAAAGCTCTACAGACGAACAGACTTACTGTCTGCGACTGGTACGCTAATCTTGGAGATTTTGTTTTCCCAGACGCAGGGCTCTGGGAAATGTCATTCCGACCGATGTTTTGGGAGATAACCAAACCGCACTTCCACCATGGCAACGGGAGAGGCGGAAAATTACGCGCGCGACAGGTTCAGTGTATTGATATGAAAATCTTGCACGGGGGTTTGCACCATTTTGCAGTGGCACACACAAAATATCCTCCATCCAAACTGCGGCTCAAAAACCTTACGACTCCAACAACGTCAAGACCAGGTATCGGTCAAATAATTATTTTGAACTCGCAGTTCTGCACATTACTGCTGCTTTTAAAATAAACGCCCGTTTCCCTCCACATATATGAATACAGTAATTATTTCGTATGATTACACGTACTGGATAGACTGGCGCACAGATTAAGCGCTGGCTGTGTGCCCAGTGCAGTTGGCGGCTCTCCGTTTATTAAATGGAGATACAAGGGACCAGCACGCCGGTCCCAGTCGACATGTCAGCAGCTGCATAAGAGTGCCAGAGCTAAACGGCAAATTTTCTGCAGTTCCTTGGCAGCTGAACAGAAACACACAAGCTACTTTCTTTTCTTTTTTTGTTTTAAAGAAAAAGAAAATGTCGACTTTAAGCAAAAGTAACAGTATGCAGAAGGCGAATAGGGCTGCGTC
>CM056391.1:5609657-5719657 GCA_029718625.1 Synaphobranchus kaupii
ATCACCAGCTCAAAACATAATTGAACTTTTATGGGAAGTTCTGGAGCGCAGAGTGCAAACTAGATTTCCACCTCCTTCATCCCTCAAAGAACTGGAGACTGTCCTTCTTGAACAATGGGCCAATATCCCACTACACACAGTTCATAAATTGTGTGACAGCATTCCTAGAAGAATTTAAACTGTTTTGAAGGCAAGGGTTGGGCCTACTCGTTATTAGGTCTAGATATTCCGTTTTTGTAGGCGTTTATGATATTTTGTCCACCTCCTATACGTATATATACATATACCCCTGGCCCTTTGGACATTGTGAAAAACAATCATTCAGGTGTATAAGAATGTGTGACTCAGTCAGATAATCAGCTGTTGTTATCAGTGTTAGCATAGCTCCCCGTACTGACATATAATAATAATAATAATAGAAAGAAGAAACAATAGCTCTGTGTACTCTGAGTAAGTAATCTCTGTACATATTGATTCATTGTTCCATAATGAATGTTAGGCCTGTAGAATCTGGGGCCCCTGGAAGGGTTGTGTGAACAAGGGCATGTAGGACATCACAGAGTGAGGTGCGCTGTTGACTTGGTTGGAAAATATGTGGAGGAGAGTTGCACAATCTCAACTCGATAGTGTTGCGCAAACTTTGTACTGTACTGCAAAGTGTGTGTGTTTGTGTGTGTGTGTGAGCTCATCACTCTGTTCCGTTACCCATCAGTACACAACATACTGTATATAGAGGGTTTCACTTGTGTTTGTGCTATTTGGCAGGCACTCTTATGAAGCAGCCTACAGTCTTTAAATGTAATCCATTTATACGGCTGGATATTTACTGAAGCAATTCACAATAAGGACCTTTGCTCAAGGGTACAATGGCTGTGCCCCAACTGGGAATCAAACCTGCAACCATTAGGCCGGCCCCCTACCCACTACACTGTCACCCCATTGGTTAGTTTATAACCAACTGTAAGACTTGACATGAAAGTCAGTGTGTGAAGACATTAGTGTGTGCTAATGCTTCTGTCCTGAGATGGGATATTGCTAATCATTCCACTTTATGTAACACTTCCCTCAAAGTTAGATTTAAACATAAACAGACTTCTTTTACGGTTATACAGGAGACTGCCTGATCCTGTGATTGTGTTCCTGGTAGCTGTGTGCACTCACTGAACTGCACTGTGTTTATCATTCCCAGGCCTACAGCGGGGTCTGTAACCGCTGTGCCAAAGAAAATAGCCTCGACTCTGACAGGAATTAGCTTCGATTTAACGGCTTTCAGTGAGCAACATGACCGTGCTGCCACTGGGATGGTCTCTGCCTGTAAAACCACTCCACACACACACACACACACACTCCATACACGCGCACACACACACACACACACACGCACACACGACACACACACACACACACACACACACAGAAATATTTATTCAGCTTTTAAAACGCACCCTTGACCCACACGCAACAAAGATTTTTCCTTATATGGACATTTGATATATTTGATATATTTGATATATTGATATATTGCCGTTCTTGATTTACGATTTCTTTTCTGTGACAACGGCAGGCTGTTCTAATATTTTGAGCTTTTAATTATACATACTATTGGTATCAAGGCGTAAGACTTGTTGCTTGAAACATACATAAATTCATATTGTAATTTGTATTGATTAATGTATAGATCTACATTGCAAATATATGCCAAATATTGCCACTTATATCAAAGTGTGATGTATTTGAATGTATTAAGTAAAAATTATATATTGGCATTGTCTTCATATATTCAAATATATTATTCAATGTATATGTTTTTTCCCCAATACATGGCAACATACACTATGTTTATTGTGCAAGGCCAAGAACAATGATAAACTCAGTCTGACTTTAGGGAGTGTCTAAAAATGACCCAGGAGGTTGTAAAAGGCAGTGAAGGCGTTTGTTTGCATATACTAAGCATTAGTGGTGTGTGTCAAGTCCGTATAATCAAAGAAATTATGTTTACATCAACTTAACCATTTGCTGAGTTGCCAGGCCATTAGTTTGTAGGTGAATGGTGAGCACTAGGGAACCTTTTGTAGGAAAATGGTGAAGCATTGCGGGGCTGAATGGATGTCCTCATCACTATGTTATGTTGCGTGATGCATTCAAATATGTTTAACATTAAATAACCTGTGATAATGTTTTTGAAACTTTCAACTAAGAGACCAAAAAAAAAAAAAAAAAAAGGTCTACTCAACAGTCTTTTAAAATAACAATATGATAAAAAAAAAACAAAGGTGACTGAGTTTGCAGCAAAATTCCGCGAGGTAGGTAATAGACTCCTGCAAACCCACAGCAGGGGAAATACAGACTCTCATGATTAGAAAATTAAAATTAAAATGGGCAAGAGTAAAGGGAAGTTTTAATGACACTCTGCCATATAGTGCTGAATTGTTGGCAGACCAGGCAGTAGGCTACCAGCCTCAGTGGAGGGCGTTAGCAGAGCGCCTGGCAACCGCTTTTCCAGTACGCATGAATTGGGGTACAGTCACAGGAGTCAAACAACAACAAAAAAAGAGTGAAGAAAGTGCTACTGATTATCAGGACAGATTGCAGGACATTTTTGATAAACATCCAGGGATGATCCGCCCTGACCGAGTTACAGGGCCGGAGACAACCCCATATGAAAACCAACTAAAGAACTGTTTTGTGAACGGTCTGAGACCAGAGGTGCGGGAATGTACCCAGCACACATGCGTGGGACGGGAGACGAGCCGACTGGCGGATGTGCTGCGCCACGCTGTGCATGCTGGGAAGCTCTGTGCCGAACAGAACAGGGAAAAACAACACGAGAACAAAGGCCATTGGTGACAAGATAGCAATGGCTCAACTAATAGTATTCCAAGGTGAGCAATATCAACATCAAGGTGGGCGAGGCAGAGGAGAGGGAAGACCCGGAGGAAGAGGCCGTGGACAGAGCAGAGGAGGAAGAGGAGGACCCGGAGGAAGAGGCCGTGGACAGAGCAGAGGAGGAAGAGGAGGACCCGGAGGAAGAGGCCGTGGACAGAGCAGAGGAGGAAGAGGAGGACCCGGAGGAAGAGGCCGTGGACAGAGCAGAGGAGGAAGAGGAGGACCCGGAGGAAGAGGCCGTGGACAGAGCAGAGGAGGAAGAGGAGGACCCGGAGGAAGAGGCCGTGGACAGAGCAGAGGAGGAAGAGGAGGACCCGGAGGAAGAGGCCGTGGACAGAGCAGAGGAGGAAGAGGAGGACCCGGAGGAAGAGGCCGTGGACAGAGCAGAGGAGGAAGAGGAGGACCCGGAGGAAGAGGCCGTGGACAGAGCAGAGGAGGAAGAGGAAGACCCGGAGGAAGAGGCTGTGGACAGAGCAGAGGAGGAAGAGGAGGACCCGGAGGAAGAGGCTGTGGACAGAGCAGAGGAGGAAGAGGAGGACCCGGAGGAAGAGGCTGTGGACAGAGCAGAGGAGGAAGAGGAGGACCCGGAGGAAGAGGCCGTGGACAGAGCAGAGGAGGAAGAGGAGGACCCGGAGGAAGAGGCTGTGGACAGAGCAGAGGAGGAAGAGGAGGACCCGGAGGAAGAGGCCGTGGACAGAGCAGAGGAGGAAGAGGAGGACCCGGAGGAAGAGGCTGTGGACAGAGCAGAGGAGGAAGAGGAGGACCCGGAGGAAGAGGCTGTGGACAGAGCAGAGGAGGAAGAGGAGGACCCGGAGGAAGAGGCCGTGGACAGAGCAGAGGAGGAAGAGGAGGACCCGGAGGAAGAGGCTGTGGACAGAGCAGAGGAGGAAGAGGAGGGCCCGGAGGAAGAGGCTGTGGACAGAGCAGAGGAGGACGCTCATTCATTCCTCCAGGATCTACAGCCTGCTTCAACTGCAGAAAAGAAGGACATTGGTCTAAGGACTACATTGCCCCAAGACAACCGCCAAGGGAGTGGGCGACAGCACCAAGAGGCGAAGGGGCTGTACACAACCCCGGTGGATATAATTGAAGGTGCGGGGGAGAGGAGGGGCACGGGGGAACGTCAGAGGGTGAGTACCAAATGTGGGTGAAAACACATCCAAAACAATTACCAATTTGGAATTTGGAAGTAGGTGGGCGGGCACTTTTCATTTATAGTGGACACAGGCGCAGGAAAGTCAGTAATTGCAGCTAAACTCTGGACAGGCAAAGCACCTGAAATGAGTGGGAAAACAATGGTCAGCCAGGATGCAGGAGGAGGGTGCAGAACCGAGCAGTTTTACTAAAATTATTGATGTAAAAGATGTGCAAAATGACGATTCCCCAATAATACAGCATGAATTCCTCTTCCCAGTATGCCTGGTAAATTTACTGGGCCGTGATTTGATGTGTAAACTCTGTCTCTCGATCGAATGTACAGATAGTGGTTTACTAATACAAGGTTCAGAAGAAGTTAAAATAAAAAGAGTGGTGCCATTTATATGGTATGCGTGGGATTTAGAGACAAATTCTAAACTAAAAGATTGTTTAGAGGAAGTACAACACTTCTGGAGTGACCATACAGCAGAGATCATGAAGGAATGTGATGTAACAGCTCATATAAGTAGAGGCAGGGACAGAGAATATGAGGCTGACTGGTGTAGTAAACAGGAGTTGCAAAAGTTGTACATACAGTCAAGCCGGAAAGTCTGCACACCCCTTTCACCTTCTCCACGTTTTATTACGTTACAGACATATTCTACAATAGATTGAGTTCATTTTTTGTCTCAAAATTCTACATTTGTGCTAATTTATTAAAAATCTAAATGTAAAATATCGTATGTTGATATGACACCCAAAAGTGAGCTGAGGTGCATTTTGTTTCCACTGATACTGCTTGAGATGTTTCTACAACTTAATTGGAGTCCACCTGTGATAAATTAAATTGATTGGACATGATTGGGGATTGCCAACACCTGCCTATATAAGGTCCCACAGTTGACAGTGCATGTCAGAGCAAACTCCAAGCCATGGGGTCAAAGGAATTATCTGCAGACCTCAGAAACAGGATTGTGTCAAGGCATAGGTCTGGAGAAGGGTACGGAAAAATCTCTGCAGCTTTACAGGTCCCAAAGAGCACAGTGGCCACCATAATTCGTAAATGGAAGAAGTTTGGAACCACCAAGAATCTTCCTAGACCTGGCCGCCCGGCCAAACTGAGCAATCGGGGAAGACGGGCCTTGACCAGGGAGGTGAGCAGGAACCCGAGGGTCACTCTGACAGAGCTCCAGCGTATCCTTGTGGAGATGGGAGAACCTTTCAGAAGATCAACCATCCAGGCAGCACTCCACCAATCAGGCCTTTATGGTAGAGTGGCCAGACGGAAGCCCCTCCTTAGTAAAAGGCACATCACAGCCCGCCTGGAGTTTGCCAAAAGGCACCAGGCACCGCTCATCACCTGGCTAATACCATCCCTACAGTGAAGCATGGTGGTGGCAGCATCATGATGTGGGGATGTTTTTCAGCAGCGGGAACGGGGCGACTAGTCCTGATAGAGGGAAGGATGAATGCAGCTAAGTACACCGAGATGCTTGAAGAAAACCTGCTCCAGAGCGCTCTGCATGTCCTTGAGTGGCCCAGCCAGAGCCCAGACCTGAATCCAATTGAACATCTGTGGAAAAGAGCTGAAAATGGCTGTGTACCGACGCTCCCCATCCAACCTGACGGAGCTTGCAAGGATATGCCAAGAGGAATGGGCAAAAATGTCCAGAAACAAGTGTGCCAAGCACGTAGCTTCTTTCCCAAGACGCCTTGAAGCTGTAATCGCTGCCAAAGGTGCAGCAACCAAGTATTAGGCTAAGGGTGTGTACAGATATGTAACCCCTAAATAACCTATAAAAATAAAATTGCATATTTTCTAAAAACCTGTTTTCACTTCATCATTATTGGCTATTGTGTGTAGATGTTTGAGGCAAAAAATTCTATTGTCTCAATCTATTGTAGTATAAGTCTGTAACGTAATAAAACGTGGAGAAGGTGAAAGGGGTGTGCAGACTTTCCGGCTTGACTGTAGATAGCCTGTACCTAGGATCCGATTTCTGCGCACTGTCTGTTGCTATGGGTGATGACCAAAAACAATTGTATTGCATACAGCGTGCTGCATGTGTCACTGGGGAAAGCCGCAGAAAAGACCTGGGCGGACACAGGACCGTGGGAGCGTGACTGTCAGAGACTGACTGACTGGGTGGACACAGGACCGTGGGAGCGTGACTGTCAGAGACTGACTGACTGGGAGCCGGGGCCGTGGGAGCGTGACTGTCAGAGACTGACTGACTGGGAGCCGGGGCCGTGGGAGCGTGACTGTCAGAGACTGACTGACTGGGTGGACACAGGACCGTGGGAGCGTGACTGTCAGAGACTGACTGACTGGGAGCCGGGGCCGTGGGAGCGTGACTGTCAGAGACTGACTGACTGGGAGCCGGGGCCGTGGGAGCGTGACTGTCAGAGACTGACTGACTGGGTGGACACAGGACCGTGGGAGCGTGACTGTCAGAGACTGACTGACTGGGAGCCGGGGCTGGAGGGTAAACTCTACTCCCCGTCAATGAGTGTGTATAAAAGGAAAGGCTAAAAATGCGCTCCACAATGTTGTGGGCCTCCTGAAGGGAGCGGCTCCGCTACAGGTCACACCAAAAAGTAGCTAATGCATTCTAATGTGGCTTATTATTCACAGAAATTGGATGCTGTGGCAGCGGGACTTCCCTCGTTGTCTCAGAGCTGTAACTTCTGCTTCTGTTGCGGTAATGGCTTCCGCAGCACTGGTTGCCTACCGCCCTCTAACAGTTTTGGTTTCTCATGCAGTTGCAGAGATCCTGTTGAAGCAGATAACCACTCACTTCACAGCAGTGAGACTACTACACTACCAACATGTGCTGTTATCTTTACCTAATGTTACAATAAAGAGATGTACTGTGCTTAACCCTGCTACGCTCCTCCCTACAGCAGACGACGGGGAACCGCATGATTGCTTACAGGTTATTGAGCAGATCTCTCCCCTGACCCACTGCCTAATAGTCTGGTGATAATTGATATGTTCTCTAAATGGGTTGAAGTCTTTCCAACAGGCAGAGCAGATGCATCAGCAGTAGCAAAGGTGCTACTCACGGAAAGCATTCCGAGAAAAATCTCATCTGACCAAGGTAGACATTTCTGTAATAAAGCCATTAAGCAAATGTCGAAATTTTTAGGAATAGACTTAACGGTTCCATCGTGTCTACCACCCAGCCAGTGGAGGGGCGGTAGAGAGGGTTAATGGGACTATTAAATACCGTTTGGTAAAAGTTTAATTGGGTACAGGCGTTACCCATAGTACTCACAGGAGGAGAAGCAGGAGGGTCGAGGGGGGTGGGTGCTGGAAGTAGGAAGTCAGGTCATGCTTAAAAAATTTTAAAAAAAACATTAGCACCAAAAAGTTTACAAACACATTGGGAAGGGTCTTACACAGTGTTAATGGCAAACGAACACGCCACATGTTTTGGGGGGGTGGGGTTCAAGGGGGTTACAGGTGAAGACACCTGTCTCAGTTAAAACCTGCCAATTAGGTGGGGTTGTGTGTTTTCACTTCTTCTCTCTGTTCCAGAACATAAGTGAGACATGATCCACAAATACCAGAGGGAGCTGGGAGCCCTGATACCAGAGGGAGCTGGGAGCCCTGATACCAGAGGGAGCTGGGAGCCCTGATACCAGAGGGAGCTGGGAGCCCTGATACCAGAGGGAGCTGGGAGCCCTGACCAAGGCCAAACAACAAGAACAGCATCAGCGCCACCATGCGAGAGTGACGGCAGGCCTTGTGTCTGCAGTATTCCTGGCTCTCCTGATCGGCACCTGTGGCTTGATCTCTGTATTCCCCCATAGCATACATACTGAACATGAGCTTACACTCACAGGAACTGGGTACAGAACACAAGACCGTGATTGGGCTTGGGAACTTATTTTGCCAAAAGATGTTCTGTGGGGTTGGGATCCGGGAGATGACATAGCATACTTTAGTTATATTAATAGGAATAATAAAACTCAATGATAATTATAGTGCTAGCGGCACTTTGGACACTAGGTCTCAGAAGGACAATCCTAACCAAGCCTATTTCTTCCTTGCAAGTGACCCCGTACCAACACCGTGTGCTGCAGCTGAAGGCCCAGCTGTACAGGGCCGTGCTCCAAACGGAGGAGGGCAAATACTCTGAAATGCTGCCGGTCCTCATCGCTTAAGCACTGAGAACGGGGGAAGTGAAGTCATTGTGTAGACATTTAATCAGCTATTTAGAAATGCAGTAATACGTTGTATTTAGTTGTTTTTTTGTTTGTTTTTTTGCTTTCCTTCTTCAGGGGTAACTCGGTCCAGGGTGAAGCCGTCCTCAAGATAAGACCAGTACGGGCGTGGTCCTCAGGATAAGACCAGTACGGGCGTGGTTCAACACAAGGTCCTCCATGCGCATGTGTGTCCTCGGACATCTGGTGAAGACATCTCTTTCCCCTTTTCCTCCTGAGGACGACGACAGGGAGCCCAGCTCTGCCCAGCTGCACGTCATGACTTCAAGGGTTCCAAGATTTTGAACCTAAAGCACAAAGCAGTCCTGCCTAAAATCTGACGCCCCGCCCCTGAGATACACCTTTATGAAGAAGACCCATTACCTGACCTTCCAGCTCTGCTTGTATCAAAGGCAGATGGACCCTGGTATCAGCTAATGGCAGAGTCAGGTGTGTTTAACATCAGCCAATGGCAGAGTCAGGTGTGTTTAACATCAGCCAATGGCAGAGTCAGGTGTGTTTAACATCAGCTAATGGGAGAGTCAAATGCGTTTAGCATCAGCCAGTAGGAGAGTCAGGTGTGTTTAGCATCAGCCAATGAGAGAGTCAGGTGTGTTTAGCATCAGCCAATGGGAGAGTCAGGTGTGTTTAGCATCAGCCAATGGGAGAGTCAGGTCTGTTTAGCATCAGCCAATGGGAGAGTCAGGTGTGTTTAGCATCAGCCAATGGGAGAGTCAGGTGTGTTTAATGTTTTAATCTAATGTCACTGATTACATCTTAATTAATGTCTCGACGCAAACCGCAATGTCAGGTACATTGTATACTGTACATGCAAGTACTTAAAACGTTCAGGCAGTTTTGCATACTTCCGGGTAGGAGAGGAGTGGGAGTGGAGGAAGGGAGGTGGGGAGCACCCAGTGACTTGTTTTCATGGCACCTCCCTCTCTGTTCCCTCGCTCTCTCTTCCTCTCCTTCACTGCCTTTAGTTTACATTTATCCTAATCCACAGATGTCTGCCCCCCCCCCCCCCCCCCCCCTCCCCCTCATTATCGTTAGATAGCTAGTTTGCCTTCTAGCAGACCCCCCCCCCCCCCCACCACGCAGTATCCACAGCTGTGTGACACCACAGGAGAGTGCACAGGTTTAATTACCAAGGGCACCACTGCACCAACACACCTGCCATTCCACAACCTCCCACATTCCGCTCAGGATGTCCCACGCCAGGTGTTTACGTCCTCCTTCCTCCTCCTCCTTCTCCCAGAGAGACAGGTTTCATTACTATTCCTCCGCTGCCTTCTTCAGCACCACCAGGACCAAGAAATAAAACGTTTCCTTTTGCCAAAGAACATCAATCTGGCTGAACAAGCACTTGGGACAGCAGGGCTCTAATTTACACTGGCCCCTGATCGTGCCTCTAGGACAGCCAATCAGCGACATCCAAATGGGAGTTGGGCCAGCCAATCACAGACATCGTAATAGGACTTGGGCCAGCCAATCAGAGACATCCAAATGGGAGTTGGGCCAGCCAATCAGAGACATCCCAATGAGAGTCGGGCCGGCCTTCTCTCTGCCTCTCCAGCAGGGGTATTCCATGGAGAGAACCGGCCCATCAGGAGCCTGCACTTCATTTGCATGACAAAATTTCCCAGTGAAATGCAGGGAGGTCTGGAATAAAAACGGCAATGCAAAAACACAGACACAGGGTCTGTGGCGCTCACAGGAACGTGTTTTATGGGGGCGGGGGTGTGTAGATTTAGGAACTGTGAGAGTTCAGTACTCAGTTGGGTCACTGCTGTCGTGCCCTTGAGCAGAACCACTCAACCTGAACCATGCAAGTAAATACCCAGCTGTATGAACGGATAAGAGCAGCTGCTGAATGTACTGTAAACAGGTCTGCCAAGCACAAGAGCCTTCTGGGATTGAGGAGGACTGTCTGCTTTGTCACTTTGGCTTCAGTCCTACAGCAGGCCATTCCTCAAATTTATTCCAAGGGATAATTTTTTTAAAACACAGGGACCACACCCTCACCCCTGTAAACTCACTCGCAACCTGCTGGGCCTCGGAACCAAAGACAGGAAGCGCAATGGCACCTGTGAAGCATTATGGGTAGAATTTTTGATCACAGTAGTAGTTGGGATGATGGTTATTTTGTGTGTGGTCAATAAGGTGGCAATGTTACGGCCTGCAGGTGCACAGAGATAAATGAGGAGGACAGGAAGGAGGTCTGGCCCCAGCCCTGATCCCAATCCCACTCCTGTAGCAGTTTGTCAAACATTTTACACGTTATTTAAGACGGGAAGATGCAGAGGGTCACATGTCCAAATGGACACAACCTCATCAGCGCCAATCGCCTGCAGGCAAGTCATTTGCCTGACAAACCATTCATAATCACAGCAGCCCCAGTTCAGGATATTTATTTTTAGAAGCGAGCGGACGTCTTTCAATGGGGATCTAATGTTATCACAAGGAGGTGTTAAAACCGTCAGGCAGCTAGGGGGACAGCTCCGTTATATTATCAAAGACCCTACGCACCAGCCAGACCTGCCCATTCTGCTACTGCTGGCCGCTTGGCACCAACCCACCTCCACGTGAGTCAGAACAGCAGAAACCCTGCTCATCTTCCCACTGCAGTCATAACAGCATAAACCCTGCTCATTTTCCCACTGCAGTCAGAACAGCATAAACCCTGCTCATCTTCCCACTGCAGTCAGATCAGCAGAAACCCTGCTCATCTTCCCACTGCAGTCAGATCAGCAGAAACCCTGCTCATCTTCCCACTGCAGTCAGAACAACAGAAACCCTGCTCATCTTCCCACTGCAGTCAGATCAGCATAAACCCTGCTCATCTTCCCACTGCAGTCAGAACAACAGAAACCCTGCTCATCTTCCCACTGCAGTCAGAACAGCATAAACCCTGCTCATCTTCCCACTGCAGTCAGAACAACAGAAACCCTGCTCATCTTCCCACTGCAGTCAGAACAGCAGAAACCCTGCTCATCTTCCCACTGCAGTCAGAACAGCAGAAACCCTGCTCATCTTCCCACTGCAGTCAGAACAGCAGAAACCCTGCTCATCTTCCCACTGCAGTCAGAACAGAAACCCTGCTCATCTTCCCACTGCAGTCATAACAGCATAAACCCTGCTCATCTTCCCACTGCCAGTCATAACAGCAGAAACCCTGCTCATCTTCCCACTGCAGTCAGAACAGCAGAAACCCTGCTCATCTTCCCACTGCAGTCAGAACAGCAGAAACCCTGCCCATCTTCCCACTGCAGTCAGATCAGCATAAACCCTGTTCATCTTCCCACTGCAGTCAGAACAGCAGAAACCCTGCTCATCTTCCCACTGCAGTCAGAACAGCATAAACCCTGCTCATCTTCCCACTGCAGTCAGAACAGCAGAAACCCTGCTCATCTTCCCACTGCAGTCAGAACAGCAGAAACCCTGCTCATCTTCCCACTGCAGTCAGAACAACAGAAACCCTGCTCATCTTCCCACTGCAGTCAGAACAGCAGAAACCCTGCTCATCTTCCCACTGCAGTCAGAACAGCAGAAACCCTGCTCATCTTCCCACTGCAGTCAGAACAACAGAAACCCTGCTCATCTTCCCACTGCAGTCATAACAGCATAAACCCTGCTCATCTTCCCACTGCAGTCATAACAGCATAAACCCTGCTCATCTTCCCACTGCAGTCATAACAGCAGAAACCCTGCTCATCTTCCCACTGCAGTCAGAACAAGCAGAAACCCTGCCCATCTTCCCACTGCAGTCAGATCAGCATAAACCCTGCTCATCTTCCCACTGCAGTCAGAACAGCAGAAACCCTGCTGATCTTCCCACTGCAGTCAGATCAGCATAAACCCTGCTCATCTTCCCACTGCAGTCAGATCAGCATAAACCCTGCTCATCTTCCCACTGCAGTCATAACAGCATAAACCCTGCTCATCTTCCCACTGCAGTCAGATCAGCATAAACCTGCTCATCTTCCCACTGCAGTCAGAACAGCAGAAACCCTGCTGATCTTCCCACTGCAGTCAGATCAGCATAAACCCTGCTCATCTTCCCACTGCAGTCAGAACAGCAGAAACCCTGCTGATCTTCCCACTGCAGTCAGATCAGCATAAACCCCTGCTGAAGACTCACCTCTCCCTGACTCCCCCTCTTTCCTTGTTTTTCTTTTTGGAAAATGTTAGTTATAGCTTTCTAAGGTAGGCTATAGCTCTCACACACACACACACATACACTCTCTCACACACACTGCAGGCCCTGGCCCTGCTGACAGGTGCAGAATGGGTATAAATTAGCCTCTGGCCTCTCTCACACCCGCTGAAGACAGACACACCTTTGGTGTTGCGTTTCCTGGAGACAGAGAATACCTCCCAAGGGGGTTTCCCAGCTGGCACGGGAGGGGTAGCAGCACTGCTTCTTAAACTATTAAAATGCCTGTAAACCCTTGCTCTGTTAAAATGACCCAGCACCGATGTTATCCGTTATGTTTTTGGCTGAAATGCCCCCACTCACTGAAGTTCTTGTGATTATTATTACTAATAATACCCATTGAATAGCCATAAAATATTCTTGTTAAAATTGGCAAAGCTCTTGAAGGAATCCAGGTGACATTTTAAAAAATCTGATGTTTATTCTGGAATACACTGAGCGACTTGAGAACACCTGTAAAAACTCACCTGAGAAGGAACAGGTGTGAGAGTTACATGATTTTAGACCAGCTCAGATACTGACAGTAAGGAGACATTTCATTGGTTGTCGAATGGCGGCTTCTCATTGGTCAAGTGGCTCCCAGTGGTGTAGTTCTCACACATCAGTCGGTGAGCGGACATTTAATGAGTGTGAGACCTTCATCTTCAGGCAAAGTTCAGCCCAGAGATCATGTGCAACACAGCCCAACAGGACCACCCCCGATGGAACGACATCGAGCAATACTGTATTTTAAAATCAGGAAAAAAGTAGTTTTTACAAAAATAAAAACCACAGCAAATTTATATTACTTATATTTATATAAACCAGTTTGAGTTTTGCCCCCCCCCCCCCCCATCACGCTGTGGACCCAGAAGGACAGACTTACAACTTGAGACATTTGGGAACAAAAAAAAAAACCCCAAAAAATTCTGAGAATTGTCAAGCCTCTCATTTACACAAGCATTCCGGAAACAGTACACAGCGACAGTACAAAGTTTGATTTGGCTCTGGGTAAATCAGGTATCCCAGCATGCATCTGTCCCTAGCAGCTTGTGTCCCCCTGAGTGTACTACAGTGGGACCCCTGATGAAAACTATAACCAAACCGTGCACCGCCAGACAGACTCTAATCTCACACACACATCTTAACTTGCACGCTCTCTCTCGTCCTTCTGCGAACCACCAATGAGATCTTTCAGTCACAAGTAAACGGCCAAATCAATGACATTCAATAGCCCTCTTCTGGCTCTACTGCAGCACGGTAATCCCCTGAAGCCTTGTGCAGGTGGAGGTGAGCTCAGGACACACAAGAGGAAAGCGCAGGTTTTTTTGGAGAAGGGGGCGTGTCTTTGGGACTGGTGTGCCTGAGTGAGAGGTTTGAGGTCTTTGGGTCAGCCATCTTGGCAGGAAATGTTCTGTACAGCAAGTAAGGGTGAGTGTAAACCTGTAGACTCCCACCACGTAAGAGGAAAAAGATTGTCTAAAAAAAAAAAAAAGCCATTTGTCTGGTCTACAAACACAGTAAAATGGAGGAATGGCTGGTTTTGATTTTTGTGAATCAGGCCGGTCTGGCTGTGTGCTTCTCAAACGCGTTTAGACACTTTAAACGACTGCCCTCCTTCAGACATTAAATAAAAGGACAACCCATAACGTAACTGCACCAGGATTTCTCCACAGGAAATGCAATAACCTTCTTTAAACTGTCACCTACATAGACCACTACATATACAAAAGACAGGAGACAGCAATCGGTCACTGCAATTCCATGAGTTTCCCACTGTAGCGGCTGTGGTTTTTTGCAGTGTTGGTTTGAATACAGATCTATTCAGACTGATGGCTTTAAAAATATTGTTTTCCAGCAACAGCAGAAGGTAGGAGAATGTTTATGTTCACATTTGGAAAAAGAAAAGTCGTCGTCCTCTTGGCTTATCTGTATCCATTATGCATCCTGCTCAGTAACAGGTCCTCCATTCGCTCATAGTAATAAACCCACGGTGCCCATTTCACCCACACCAAATACATGTAAAAAAAAACAAAACAAAGAAAACGGGTACAATTCACCGTCGGCTGTGCAATCATCGCTGAGGCCCTCCGGATGCTTAGGCCCCCTCCGGGACCCTGGTTTGCTATGGCATTCTTGGTATTTTATTTATTTTTTAAAAAGCATGGAAAAGAGTTTTTTTTTAATTTTTTTTTTACAAAAAAAGTCCTGGTTTCCTGGTGATGGAGGCTACCTCTCTGGCGCCCCGATGTCCACAGTGATTTTGTGTAGAGCTGATCTTTCTCCACGTTCATCACTTTGTATTTGAGAGAGTTGATGCCGTCATGGTCCATCGTCTGCCTGGTGTGAGCGATCCTGTTAAACCTGCCAAACAGCGGTGGAAGGCGTCAGAACAGATGTACCAGGGGGCCACACCGGAGCACGGGGGGGCCACACAAAGTACCGTAACATATAAATGGATTGTGTGTGTAGATGTGAGCTGATTTCTATAAATGGATTGTGTGTAGAATGTGAGCTGATTTCTATAAATGGATTGTGTGTGTAGAATGTGAGCTGATTTATATAAATTGATTGTGTGTGTACAATTTGAGCTGATTTCTATAAATGGATTGTGTGTGTAGAATGTTAGCCGATTTCTATAAATGGATTGTGTGAGTAGAATGTGAGCTGATTTATATAAATGGATTGTGTGAGTAGAATGTGAGCTGATTTATATAAATGGATTGTGTGTGTAGAATGTGAGCCGATTTATATAAATGGATTGTGTGAGTAGAATGTGAGCTGATTTATATAAATGGATTGTGTGAGTAGAATGTGAGCTGATTTATATAAATGGACTGTGTGAGTAGAATGTGAGCTGATTTATATAAATGGATTGTGTGAGTAGAATGTGAGCTGATTTATATAAATGGACTGTGTGAGTAGAATGTGAGCTGTGTAAGTTACTCTTGGACAAGAGGGTCTGCTAAGTGCTTACAATGTAAAAACTCTGAGCGGGGAAGTGTGCGGCTGGCTGTGTAGCTGGTTGTTGTACCTTTGCGGATTGGCCTCATTCTTGGCGTCTCTGTTGTGCCGGATCATTCTGCACTTCCCGATGTTGCCGCTGGCCCGTGAGATGGACATTCCCCTGGCACTAAGCCTGCAGAGACGTTTCGCTCATTGTCATTTGCTTAGTCTTTCAATTCTTCATTATCTACCTAATGTACCTATATCTACCTAATGTACGTAATGTACCTATATCTACCTAATCTACGTAATGTACCTATATCTAGCTAATGTACCTATATCTACCTAATCTACGTAATGTACCTAATGTACCTATATCTACCTAATGTACCTAATCTACCTGTATCTGCCTAATGTACCTATATCTACCTAATCTACCTATATCTACCTAATCTACGTAATGTACCTAATCTACCTATATCTGCCTAATGTACCTATATCTACCTAATCTACCTAATGTACCTATGTTTTCATGGCCATGTCCACATTTTCATCAATCAGGAGTCTACTGATTCTGTCTTTAGTTTGATCAGTTAAAACATTTTACTACCTCTTTTTATGTCATTTTTTGCAATATAGTACAACGCGAACATAACTTTTATTCTTCATGGCATGCATAGGTATTTCTGACAATGTGGCGTAAATAAGAGGGTAAATAATCCCTCAAAAGATGAAAAGCACGTAATTAAGAAAAATTAGCAGCTTGTTAAAATTCTGGGATTGCAACTGTGGTTGGATGATCGAAAACCAGCATACACAGGCGGGCCCCTGGACCGAGTTTGGGTACCTCTGATTTAGAAGATGCTATTATCCTGAGTGACTTGCACAGCGACGCAGGACAACGGCGGTTCCCCCTGGTTATCAAACCTGCCACCTATAGCTTTTGAGTCCAGGTCCATAACATTTGCCCCAAGTCAAAGGTTGATTTTCGTTACCATAGATACTACTGGAGTCTCGCATATTTTACCCACTATTCTACACTGCCACACTAAGCACCAAAACCATCTGCCCAAAAAAACACTACAACAACTACTACTACTACTACTACAACAAAATCCTGACTCAGCGCCAACGCCTTCAAATAGCAAAGCACATTATTGATATTTTTATGTTACTCATTTGAGAAATGTAAGTGAAAAGGAAGTAAATTTAAAGGCGAGGCTGTCCGGGGGGAGGTGGAAAACACCGGCGTGTCTCTTCTTTCCTGCAGGTGGGGCACAGGTGTGAACCCTCTTACCTGTTGAAGATGTCATCGTCCTCCCCGCCCCAGCCCCAGTAGTTGTTGGGGAAGCCGTTGATTTTCAGGAACTGCTGCTTGGAGAGCGAGGAGACCCCCCCGAAATACTGCAGGTAGGGCAGCCTGCCGAGCACAGAGCACAGCCACAGATTAACAACACAAGAGGGCAGCCTGTCGAGCACAGAGCACAGCCACAGATTAACAGCACAAAATGGCAGCAGTGTAGTATAATGGTTAGAGAGCTGGGTTTCCAACTCACAGGTGATGGGTTCAATTCCCAGGAAGAGCTCTGCCGTTTAAACTTGAGCTAAAGGTACATAACCTGACTTCAGTATACACCTGGATAAGAGCGTCTGCTAAATGAGCTTCACTGTGCATCACATCTGGGCTCATAATTTACCTGCAGGTTCGAGAGAGTATCCAGCACTGTGTCATGCATGGACTACAACACCCAAGCCTGGACTACAACACCCAGAGGGTCAATGCCCCTATACTGCATGACCCGCCCAGTTGTCCCACACGTTAGCCGCACATTGTTCAACCGACAGAACCTGAACAACCACTAACCGCGTAGTACATAACAATGTAGTCGTCCCCTTTTAAATGAAAAATGAGCCCCAGTAATTTATGGCAGGTGGAAATTTGTAGATAAGAATGAAAGGGAAATATAGAGCAAATAAAGGCAGGAAATCCAAACACCCAGAAAATCAGTTTCAAGTTGTACGGTCTTAGTGCTTTATAACGGCATGCAGTAAATGACTGACAGAAGGTTCTAGAAGCGACGGGTGTATCGTTACGTCCTGCCCGCACACACTGTTGTCTCAGAGCAGGAGAGCTGATCTGGGATCAGGTTTCACGTGGCTGTATCCTGACCTTATCCATTATGAGCTAACGGGATCAGGGCTCGTATCCTGAGATGCTTTGTTAATACTGACCCCGGTGGTGCAGATCCGGGCCCTTGTATAACGGCTGTGTTTTAAAACCGGGGTGGGGGTTACCCCTGAGTGTTTAACAGCAGGACAGGTTGGGGGGAGGGCGTTCAGTCATTCCTAGCATCTCTCCTCATAATTTAAAGCAGCTGTTTTCCGCGTGTCGTCCGACCCCCTCCTGAAAGAAGAGCCGTTGCATAAGGCCCCGGCCCAGGGTCCGACACATCCCTGCCAGGGGAGGTTCTCCATACAGGAATCACGCCATTTACTGCCAGGCAGGAGGGCCCAGAGCCCGTCCACACCGCGGGCCTTTCGCCGTATGAGCCGCTATTAAACCGAGCTTAGCCCGTCCACACCGCGGGCCTTTCCCTGTATGACCTGCTATTAAACCGAGCTTAGCCCCTCCACACACGGGCCTTTCCCTGTATGAGCCGCTATTAAACCGAGCTTAGCCCGTCCACACCGCGGGCCTTTCGCCGTATGAGCCGCTATTAAACCGAGCTTAGCCCGTCCACACCGCGGGCCTTTCGCCGTATGAGCCGCTATTAAACCGAGCTTAGCCCGTCCACACCGCGGGCCTTTCCCTGTATGACCTGCTATTAAACCGAGCTTAGCCCCTCCACACACGGGCCTTTCCCTGCATGAGCCACTATTAAACCGAACTTAGCAACACTGCTAAGCTAATGCTAACCATTCAGTACCACAGACGGTGGAGCGCAGTGGTTAGGGAAGTGGGCTGTGGTTTGCTAAGGTTGCGGGTTCGAATCCCAGGTGAGACACTGCTACTGTGCCCTTGAGGGAAAGGTTGCTTAACCAGAATTCATTGTACGTATATGAAAACGTACGCTGCCAAAGTCACTCTCGATAAAAGCGCCTGCTGCATGTACTAGAGCCATAAAACAAATCAGTTCTCAGCAAATGGGAGACTAGCATCCATTACTTATGCATTTATTATAGATATGCAGCCTTGTTTAAAACGGAGCTCATGTCTCTCACTAGTGTTGCGTTCTCCTTGCTTTGCACTGAAAGGCTTCAACAGGGTGAGGCACGGGTAAAAGGGGGGGGGGGGGGGGTGGAACGGAAGGGTGAGGTCATCAGCCGTTTTCTCACTGAGGAAGCAAGTGCATCACCACAGATTGTATTTAACACTACTCTGTGGCCATCCTGTATTAGGATCACACAGTTTTGACAGTGTTCTTATTTTAAGAGTTTAACTGCCTCTGTTCCCCAGGAAGCCACTGAGGACTTCTGATTAAGGCTGTTGAGGTTAAGCGAGCATCCTTTTTAAACGTTCCTGTGAAACTCCCTACTGTCAGACACGTTTCTCTCGTTACACAGGCTTGGGGGAGGGGGGAGGGGGGAGAGGGGAGAGTGATGTGATGTGTAAAATCATCCCTCCCCGCTACAAGTGCAGAATGTCACGGATCAGTGTTCCGTCCACGCCCTGTCAGGGGATGGGGGAGCGAGGGCGAACAAACAGACAGGTAACGAGACGTCGAACGACGCGAGAACATTTCACAGGTGCCGTGAGGGAGACGGATATCCGCAGTGTACACTATTCTTGATATCGTAAACAATTATTTCCATCGGCAGAGGCCATCTTGAGAAACAGATATGGTGTAAAACACAAACAGAACTGGCAGGATATTTACACAAGCGTAACTCTATACGTCTCCATTACAGCGACACCTGGGAAACACCATAACAACGGCATTACTCAACCTGCTCGGGATCATTTAACCCCTGTGGGGGGTGGAGAGCTGGATATTTACTCAAGTCATTCAGGTAAAGTGCTTCAGCTCAAGGGTAGTGCCACACCTGGGAATCAAACCTGCAAGCAGGTAGAAGCCCAGTTACCCCTAACCACACTGCTGCCATCCAGGAATCTGTGTACAGGTGTAGGTATATGTACAGGTGTAGGTGTATGTACAGGTGTATATATAGGTACAGGTGTAGGTGTATGTACAGGTGTATATACACGTGTAGGTGTATGTAGGCTACAGGTGTGTGTATATACAGGTACAGGTGTATCCACGTGTGCGTACTTGAAGCCGAATTTGTCCATAGACACAGACAGGTGCCTGGGCTGGCTGTAGCATTTGTAGGTGTTGCGGTCGTCCATGGGGATCAGGTCCACGTCGCTGAACACGAAGCAGTCATAGTCGTACTCCTTCAGAGCCTCAGCGTAGCCAACGTTCAGGAGTTTGGCCCTGTTAAATGTGCTCTCCCCGTACTGGAGAGAGAGAGAGAGAGAGAGAGAGAGAGGGTGTTAAATGTGCTCTCCCCGTACTGGAGAGAGAGAGAGAGAGAGAGGGTGTTAAAGGTGATCTTCTCATACTGAACACACAAGAGTGCTGCCTCAGCTCCTAACCGTGATTCCAGCTCGCCCAGGGCCACTTGTGCGCAACAATTCTCCCCCGCCGAGTCCCTCCCCCCACCCCGGGAGCGGCCGCCAATTGCCACTTCCTCAAGGCACTGGCCACGCTCAGATCTGGAGGACCAGGGGCGCGTACCCCTGATCCTCAAACTTTTACTGCTGCACCACCACAGTTCTCTTGAAGGGTAATTACCAGTGTACATTGAAGGGTAATCACCAGTGTATAGTGCCGAAAGGTAAACACCAGTAGTCATAAGAGTGAAAGAACGGCAGCAAGATAAGCAAAGGATCAAAGGGTGAGATTTCAAAAGTTAATTCTCAAATGACCTGTTGGACTCATTGTTTTCTGTCCAAGTGAACAGGAAGAATAAAAAAAATCCTCAGCTCTCTTCAGTTAGGTCAACATGACTAAAAAGCTGTATGTATTAGTTTATCTGAACATATCCATAATACCCCATCTTACTGAATCGACTGGTTTACTTTGGAGAGATTAGATTCCAGAACTTCTCACACTCTGCCTCCTATCTTACCTGCTGAGATAAGAAACTGCAAAATAATGGTTTATAAATAAACCAATCACGTTATTCAGTGTGTACACTGTCAATTCACAGGTCATAAATGGCACACTGCAGGAGTTCCAGAACTTTCCAAACTGGCAACCTGCCATAACTGACACACAAAAACGAACCAAAGCCACCGGGCCCAACAGCCAATCAGCTGCACCGCCTCTAAGAGACATGCCTTCAGGGACAGACTGGTGTTAAGTCTCTGTGTTTAGTACAGTGGAAAGACTGGTGTTAAGTCTCTGTGTTCAGTAGAGGGGCAGACTGGTGTTAAGTCTCTGTGTTTAGTACAGCGGAAAGACCCACGTCGTTATTAGACCCTACAGGGTACCGCTCCACGGAAAAGCTCTGCGTTCCGCTCGGCACAGCCTGGGGTCCAGTCCCAACTGTGGCAGTGTGTACACCACCAATACATTTCACCCTTTATACTCACCATTTATAATTAATGTTTAATTATAATTAATAATTACGTTTCCCTATAAATAAACTTCACTTTTGCTATGAAATAATAAGATCACTCATTAGCACCAGATTATTATTTTTTTCCAACTTGCATGATGATCAGAAGTGGCAGCTTTGCCAATGCCACTGAAATGGTTTTAAGGTTTCCGTTATGACTGTCCCTAATCTGATCTTATCTCTCTTTATGATGATTTAAAGACTAGGGCAAAGCTACTGTATTGGACAGAGTGATGTCAGAAAGGACTGGTGCTCATGGGTAATCCACACTAAAACCTGCAGCTCATCAGACAGGTAAAACAAGCCGGCTCGAAAGGCAGGTTTCCCACCTCACCTGTTGTTAAAGGTCAGACAGCCATAGCTGCCAAACCCGCGTTCACCTGCGTTCACCTTCAACCAGGAAGGGTAAATAAAGACTACATTCATTAAACACAGACAGTAACTGAGTCTTTTAACATCAGGTACAGTCTCTACCTGTACAGGCTCAGTAGCGTCTACCTGTACAGAGTTTACCTGTACAGACCTTTCGAATAAACAATACCGTGTGAAGGCTCTGATCACTGAGGGGGTGACCGTGGGAATTCCACAGCTTCTTTCCAGACCCCATAAATATAGACCCTTGGGGGCCAGAGAGATGCCTGTGGGGCCTCTCTGCCTGCCTGTGGGGCCACAAACCTGCCTGTGGGCCTCTCTGCCTGCCTGTGGGGCCACAAACCTGCCTGTGGGGCCTCTCTGCCTGCCTTATCTCTGAGCATCATGTTTAATAGATGAGTTTGGAGAGGGAACCTGCATCTCGTCTTTATCTGGGGTGGAGCGGGGGGGGGGGTTTTCTTCACTGATGGTGGGGCGAGGGGGGGGGGGGGGGGGGCGTTTTTGTTTTCAGCTTTTTGTGCAGCTGTGGCGGGAGGAGCCTCTGGAGAATAGAGGATGCTGGGATATCTGTTTAAGGACGTTTTTTAAGCCACGACACCAAAGCTCTACCCTGCTTGGCCAGTTTCTGATGTTCCTCTCACAGACATGAACAAATAGCAGCCCTGTTTGTTTGCTTTGTGAGCCGGTATAATGGGCACATCACATGACACACTGCCTTCTCTAATCATCTACCTGGAAAGACTTCTGAAGCCAAGAGAACAGTTCAATGACCTCACACATCACAAACTACTACAGTAGGGGGAACTACATAACAGCTTTTTTGCTTTGTTTTAAATTAATATAAATAATATTTCCATAACCAGCTGATTTTCTGTCAGAGACACAGAAGAGCACCTGTGGTTTTCAGGAACTATAAGTCACTGGGGGGGGTCACTGGGGAGATCACTGGTTTTTAGGAAAAAAAGCAAGTAAGACCCGAACGGTTTGTACAGGGTTCTACAGACACGCTTTTCCCCTGTAACAACAACCTGGCCAAATTAGAATAAAGAAATGTAAATCTCTTTGCCAGTCACATAAAAACAAAGGCAAAAACGCTTTGGGATTATGTTGAATAAAATAATTTGAATTATTATCAAACAAACAATGTACATAGTCTGATTACCCTACCGTCCCCAAAATAGCAAGACTCAATCCCAGAGTTAGTACCGCTCCTCGCTAATAATAAAGACGATGAATAAAGCAGGTGGCCGTTGGCGAGTTACACTTCCTGTGTAGTGGATAAGAGGCCGATGTCACTTCCTGTGCATGGGGGCCATCAGCCTTGTGCTGAAACTATGGAAAAACAGGACAGGCTGACTTGCTCTGTGGGAGTCAACCTAACGCCACTGCCCAGCATGCATCACTCCTGTTCACCTTAAAACCTGAAACCGCAAGCGATACCTGAGATCAAGGCGTCACGTTCCACTGCTGGTTCAAAAGATCAAATATCAATTTCCAAAACCACAGAGCAGGGATGTAGCAAGGAAACACGGTGATGTCATTTAACAGTGGATATGCCTATTCAAAACAGAAAGCATCCTGAATTTCTATCAGAGATTTCAGGTTACTCCTGAAATCATTTAATAAACAGATTAACTTCTGAAGTTCAATTAATTGTTGTTTAACTTTTCAATTTAACAAGGCAGGTTCATCATCCTGGTAGCTACTTACAGTGTTTTTGAGGCTGAATAGCAGCACATTTAAAAACCAAACTAATCTATTGTGAATATTCAGTGACTGTGCTCTTCAGTCCTTCAGGAAAAACCTGATTTAAAAAAAATCCTTCCTGGATTCCCTTTTAATTCTGCTGTCCCGCTCTGGGTATCTGACTCAATTCTGCCATGGGGGAAAGTAGTTCCCTTATTTATATACATTTATTTTGTATTTTTTAAAAAGGAATTGCCAAAAACAAGAAAAAAGGGCGCCATTTTGCTGTGGTGAAATAGTCCTGTCAGTTCAGCATAAAGGAGGAGGGCTACATAGGACTGCTGCTGCTCACTCACTGGCTCAGCCCACCGCCAGTCTGCTGCCTGCAGGAAACGGAGACGTGGGATTGGCCAGAGGCCAGGCAGGTGGCTCCGCCCCCTTCCTCAGACACCGCGACGGAAAGCGCAGAACGCCTCTGGCGTGCGAACGGCAAAGAGGGCGCTGCTCGGGAGGAAGGAAGGAAGCGCAGAATTCCAAGAAGGAAGAACCGGGACAAAGAGAGTGAGAGAGAAAGAGACTGCATCTGTCCACACAGTGATTATGCTCAAAGAGCTCGGGCAGCAGTGTAGTGTAATGTTTAAACTGGGATTCCCAGCTCCCAGCTGCCACTGTACCCTTGAGCAAAGACACTTGCAGGTTTAACTCCAGTCCTGGAGGGCTGCAGCGTCTGCAGGTTTAACTCCAGTCCTGGAGGGCTGCAGCGTCTGCAGGTTTAACTCCAGTCCTGGAGGGATGCAGTGCCTGCAGGTTTAACTCCAGTCTGCCTGCAGGTTTAACTCCAGTCCTGGAGGGCCGCAGTGTCTGCAGGTTTAACTCCAGTCCTGGAGGGCCACAGTGTCTGCAGGTTTAACTCCAGTCCTGGAGGGCCACAGTGTGCAGGTTTAACTACAGTCCTGGAGGGCCGCAGTGTCTGCAGGTTTAACTCCAGTCCTGGAGGGCTGCAGTGTCTGCAGGTTTAACTCCAGTCCTGGAGGGCCACAGTGTCTGCAGGTTTAACTCCAGTCCTGGAGGGCCGCAGTGTGTGCAGGTTTAACTCCAGTCCTGGAGGGCCGCAGTGTCTGCAGGTTTAACTCCAGTCCTGGAGGGCCGCAGTGTCTGCAGGTTTAACTCCAGTCCTGGAGGGCCGCAGTGTCTGCAGGTTTAACTCCAGTCCTGGAGGGCCGCAGTGTCTGCAGGTTTAACTCCAGTCCTGGAGGGCCGCAGTGTCTGCAGGTTTAACTCCAGTCCTGGAGGGCCGCAGTGTCTGCAGGTTTAACTCCAGTCCTGGAGGGCCACAGTGTCTGCAGGTTTAACTCCAGTCCTGGAGGGCCACAGTGTCTGCAGGTTTAACTCCAGTCCTGGAGGGCCACAGTGTCTGCAGGTTTAACTCCAGTCCTGGAGGGCCACAGTGTCTGCAGGTTTAACTCCAGTCCTGGAAGGCCGCAGTGTCTGCAGGTTTAACTCCAGTCCTGGAGGGCCACAGTGTCTGCAGGTTTAACTCCAGTCCTGGAGGGCCACAGTGTCTGCAGGTTTAACTCCAGTCCTGGAGGGCCACAGTGTCTGCAGGTTTAACTCCAGTCCTGGAGGGCCACAGTGTCTGCAGGTTTAACTCCAGTCCTGGAGGGCCGCAGTGTCTGCAGGTTTTTGTGGTTTCTTTTCCATCTTTCAGTCTAACCTTTAGGAGGTTTGAGTGCCGTCTTCTCAAGCAAGGCACTGTGTTCTGAGTATTCACATTATATCTTTTTTGGGGTGATTTTTACTTTAAACGCAGGGCGCCCTCTGCAGGTGGAGACGCTGGACTCGGACACCCCCCCCCCGGTTTGAGCGGCGCGCTCGCAGCAGGACGTCCCGATTGTGTGTGGAAGGGAGTCGGCCACACGCACAGCGCTCAGTGTCTCAGATTCAGGCTTTACAAAGCAGGTGTGACTCACCCCTAACACCCAGAACCTGTAACCATGACTACACGACGGGAGGGGGCATTTCCAACATGCAAAGCACTTGGATGCCATGCAGCTGTGTTTCTGCACCACTTAACCCTCATTTCCCTACTGTCTCTCTCTAAGCTCTGTGCAACCGCCAACCAGGGAATCCTCCATCTTTAATTGGGATGGCAGGTATGCCATCCGCCAAGTTACAGCTAGTTTATTTAGTGTGAGCTATGATAGGCAATATTGTTAGTTGTAACTTGGCCACATTTTGATATCAATACTTTTAAAGGCAGGCCTAGTTTTTGCAAGTTGGAATTAAGGACTTATAGACAGCGCTATGTAGTAGTGTTGTCACGATACCAAAATTTTGACTTCGATACCAATACCAGGTTTAGTATCATGATACTCGATACTGAAACGGTACTTGAAACTGAAACGATACTGATTCGATACTCGGTACCTCTACTGAAATGACCTTAACCCTATTTTACTTTGGCCCTTCAGAGGCAATTTCCTCCTCGTTTCTACTAGTTTTATTTAAATGTCAATATCTAAAAAAATATTCCCTGCACATCCATGGTTTTAAGTTCGAACTGAAGAAGAAGCTGTATCATTCAGAAATTTGCTACAGAATACATTTATTTCAGAATAGTCACATACAGTACAGTGTTTCCCCTAGATTTTTTTTCAGGCCGGGTGGTAGGCCCCTCGAAACTACCAGTGTTGTTGCGCGTACACGGTGTCATCAAACGCGCATGCGGGGCCGAGGTAGTATCATCGCGCAGGTCGGGGGTACGGAGAGTCGTCGCACACATGGGGAGGGTGTTGGTAACAAAGTGGTGCATTTCTCCATTCTGAGCTAAAATAACATTTGCTCACAAAGGCGTATGGTAAATAAATATTAGTTATTTATAATATTAATAAACTTAAAACAGAACTTATATACAATAAACCCCCCTTAGCTTCACAAATGATATTCAGAACTATACAACTTAAACCCAGGACAAGGAGTTTGTTTCTACCGGTTTTTAAGAGCTGTTTCTGGATCAGCTATCTTTGCAGCACTGTAGAGCTGCTTTTGAGACTCCTCCATAGTGCTGATCCATAATCAGTCCTTAAAAACAGGCAGAATCAAACTCCTGCCTCTGCAGTATTAGCTTTTACTCTACACTAAAATGTAAGAGTTCTGGTCAGATAGCGAAACGGACGAAAGTGCGCCATTTTGCGTAGAGGCGGAAACTATAATTACACCCTCATAATATCAGCGCTGCCATTGAAAATGTAATTAGGCCTAACGGGAAACCGAAGCTGTTTTGGCAAGGGTTTTTCCAGATACTATTTTGATCATTCCAGCATTCTGCGGTAAGGGAAATATTGCAGCTACATAAAAGAAAAATTAAAAAAAGATTATATTTAAAAAAAAGAATAATATAAAAAGATTTTTTAAAGTACCGAACGTCGGAAAATTCTAATACCGAACCCCGTTTTTTTTTTTAAGTATCAAAAAAGTTTCGGTGTACCGTGCAACACTACTATGTAGGCTATGCGTGAGTAACTTGGCTTTTTTTTTTTATACGTCGTATACGTTTTTGATCTGATGTCTATTTACACCAGGGTATACTAGCGTATACTACAAAGCAGGATTACCTAGTTAGCTGGATAACTGCACTAAGTAAAACCTGGAGCTGCTCTTCTTACTTCAGTCCATGTTCCAGATTTGGGAGGCTTCCGGGTTTTACTCAGTGCAGTTATTCAGCCAACTCAGTAATCCTGCATTGTGGTATACCCCCCTGGGCTCCCCAACCCAGACCCTGGGGCGATGCTGGTTCTCACTTTTAATCGGAGCTTAACTGATCAAGGATAGCACCGTTTCTTGTTCAGTTCTAAAGGCTGAATTGTAATGCATTATAAAAGCGGTTGATTACATGGATAGCTCACCTCACCTGGGTTTGTTGGGTCCGAATCGGCCTGCCGAAAAGAAAACGGCACACCTGTGGACCCTGTAGGTCTCCAGGTTAATGCCAACTAACGCTGATGACAGTAACGCCACTTGTTTTGGATTCAAGTGATAAATTGCATGACAAACTTCTAAAGCAAATCAGCCGCCATTTTTTCCGCCAGACAATCCTGTTTACAGACAAAAGTCGTCCATTTCACAGCTCACAGCTTTAGCGAGAAGGGATATAGCCGATGAGCACAGCCCAGTAAACCCCTTCAAAGCAGTCTTTCCTGTCATTTCACAAAAATAAAAATAAAACGCTGTACATAATTTTCATAATACCACCACGGAACTGACACATCAACTTGTAACATTCCTAAATTTAATCAGCTGGGTCAATGACCAACAGTGCACCCAACATCAAGTCAAGGCCTCAACGCTCAAGAGGCTGTCAAAATCTCTCTGCACCCCTCTGCTCTGTCTCATATCTTTAGCAATGCCTTTTTTTGTATTTGATAGACTTGTTTTTATTTTAATTTATTGGAAGGCTGCTTTAAATTCGTAAGCTGGTTTTATTTTGTTCATTTAGGTTCCGTGTGTAAACATGTTCTAACACGAAAGGTTCTATATAAAGCCAAGTTGTTTTTATTAAAGTTGTTATGGCTCTGCTCACTCGGCCAGGCCGCCCAGCCAGAGAGAGCGTTAAAGTGACGCGGTGGCTCACACACGCACCTCTGGCACTTCGCTGTGACTCCAAAGCTATAAATAACCCGGCGACAGGGCACCGGGAAATGGAGGCCGTGACATTAGCGCCGCGGTCACATGCCACGCTGTCAAAAAGCTGCGGTCGTACCAGGGTTCGCGGTGCTCGTCTTGTTTGTACTCGCGTTCGCCCGTCAGATGCCGGGACTTGTCTCGCGCAAACCTCCCGAGCGATCGAAGCGCGTAAAACATCCAAGAGAAAGTGGCATCTCGTTCTAAGCTCGAGCTCACAAAACCCTTCAACCCTTCCCCCTTCCCCTCCCCCTCACCGGCTCTGCTGGAGAACAGAACAGCTGCAAGCACCAACTTGTGTCCGACTGTTACGTGATAAAGGCTGAAATGCTAAGCCCTGCTCCTCGGCACAGACGCTGTGCAGTTTCCCGGGAAGACTGGGGAAGAAAAAAAAAAAAAAAGCAGAGCTTAAACAGCCCCTCGGAGAACTGACAAAACAAGTGCCAAAATGTCTCTAACGAAGTTGAGAGACCATTTTTAGGGGGGGGTATAACTTCAGTTTCACATTTAATCAAAATCTAAAAATAAAACAAAAAAGTGTTCAGCCAACTACTCTAACATGATTCAAGGTATTTAAGACAGGGATGAATGCCTGATGTTTCTAAATGTGAAGGTTTAAATGGGGGGCGTGGCAGTTCATAAAGAAGTCGAGAGGGGAATAAATTATGCAACGCGCGCGCAGTACTGACACGTGGCAGCTTCACCTGCAGCAGCCTCACAGGCAAACCGAACACATCGGAGCATAACTCTAAATACGAGTTACCTCGGCAGGCTGTAGTAAAACTAAGCGTGATGGGCCAGGGGGGCACATGTCAGACTTTATAGGTACAAAATAACTTTCCTCTGTGGTGAGGAAAAAATAAAAAATAAACTGCTGTGTAGGAGGTTTATCAGAAGATCAGAGAGGGGGGTTTTAAACTCTATGCTGTTCGTTCATTTTTTATCTTCTTTTAATGAAAGCAAAAAAAAAGGTTTCAACAGGCCACAGTCCCCCTCATAGGATTAATGAGACATTATGACCAGCACATGATGTCTTTATTTTACCAGATGCTGTCAGACACTGGGCCCTGCCTGGCATCACATCTTCCAGCCCACATAGCAACCCACATAGCAATCCACTGGCGGTTACAATGCAAAAAAAACACCTCTTCAAGACCACAGGGGGCTCGGCGTCCACCAAGGTAAACACTCCAAGCATCACCAGACAAGACCAGTCATTTTGTCAATGTACAACACGGGCTGATCCGTTCCAGGATTTTCTGCCAACTGCTGCTCTTTTTTTTTAAATTTTTTATTGGGATGGCAGGTATGCCATCCGCCAAGTTACGGCTTGGTGGGGCATGCCCCATACCTATACAGCACAGAGAGTTTGGCACTTTTCAGGGTTTCCTACAGAAGTAACCACAATGACCATAGACTCTCAGCCCTTAAAAACATTAACTTCTGTATGTTCTGACCTCATCCTATCTATCACACCCTCCCCAAACCGGACGCTCGCTCTTGTCTGGTTTGGGGAGGGTATTATGCTCTGCTCTTGCGGTCATGACTGAATGACTGACTGTGGAAACCGAACCTCAACATACCGTTGCCTCGGCCAACATTTCTTTATTCATTAATTTCTTCACTTCAGCTCTGTTCACTTTATCCTTTTCGCACATAACACAATGTCACCATAAAATTAACTACTAGGAAAATTAAGAATTTATGATAATAGCCTACATTAAGAATTGATGATAGCCTCTTTTAAGCTGCTAGCCTTGAAGAGATCAGTTTTATAAACCGCCAATTCCCCAAACATATCTGATTCATGGTTAGTCACTTTAAAATTATTATTTTTTTTTTTTAAATAGCCTCCGAATGTGGCTCTAGTCTACGCTACTCTGCTAGCGTAGACTACTGCAAAACTTTTAATTATTATAATAATAATAATAAGAATAATAATAAGAATAATCTCTGGTATGTACTTTCTTAGTAGTATCTATTGTTTTCTTTCTGGCTAAGATTCCTGGGAAATATGCGTTGTCCAATTAAGCTTGTTCGCCAACGTTATTTCCTGCTTCTCGTCAGGAAGCAGATACAAGCTAGCCTACTACGAAGCGAATCAACATGCATTATAGCCTACATTCATTGCACTACAGAAAACTAAACTAAACCTAGCTGTCCGGTACCAAAACATTTCCCGCAGGTAACGTTCTACACTACCGTTAAAAAACCTGCGGAGGAATTCTGCTGTGCTTAGGAACTCACTAGCTCGTAGCCCACACATGGAAGGTTGGAGTTACGCATCCGCCAATCCAGTGTTGAATAGCCTAACGTTAAATGTATTTCATAGAATACTAATAGCCCTATTTTAAAACTGTATTTCCATATTTTACTGATGCAAACTATTTAGGCTGTACTAGCTATTTAGGCTGTATGTCTTTCAGCTAGAATGTGTTTGCGTCTAGCCCATTGTGCATGCATGTCTCCATATAGACTTGGTTCATTAATTTACATGCTTCTTCGTGATCCATAGCTCAGGTGGTGCTGTTCATTGTATTTCATTACACATTAAATACTGCTCATCTACAAACTCTTTTAATGTAATTGTGTGCTGTCTGTAATAGGATAACTGTTCTCATTCTTGTCAATAGAGGGCGTTATGGTTACGCGAATGTCTGCATACATTTCTTTGGAATGCATGTCTCTCTCCGTGTTTACCTTCATGCATTATTCATCATTAGTTAGCTATAAAAAAATAAGTGGTATCAGATCAAAAACGTCTACGGCGTAAAAAAAGCCAAGTTACTCACGCATAGCCTACATAGCGCTGTCTAGAAGTTCTTAATCCCAACTTGCAAAAACTAGGCCTGCCTTTAAAAGTCTTGATATCAAAATGTGGCCAAGTTACAACTAACAATATTGCCTATCGTAGCTCACACTAAATAAACTAGCTATATTCCAAAGCAATGCTATCCAAACTTTCCTAAATTATTTAATGCAACTTGGCCCTGTGTTTCTTCATCTTACCATCTCAAGAGAATGTGGTCAATGAAACTGTATGTGCCACATCAAACTGCAAAATGAAAATTATTTATAGTGGAAATACTCTGATTCAGATGTGTTGCACTTAGAAATTAAACAGAATAATTACTACACTATAGGGCATGTTTGAACAATTGTCTGCATCCACTGCTTTGGGTCTATGAAAAGCACAGAATGAATAAAATGTATTATTATTATAATTATTATTATTATGTATTTATTGATTTATTTATTTGGATTTCTATCAAAACCTGTGTGGTCCTACAGAGCATAGATATCCTTGTGTTCACGAAATTCTGTTTGCAAATATCATAAATACTATTATGTTAAGAAAATTGGTACTATTACTTATTTGCCATCTGACCCACAAACATGTCTGGATAAGTTTGTAAAAATGCTATATGTACGCTATTTTCTAGGTAAAAATATTACTCATTTTTATCTGCATTTATTTATTCATCACCCCTTTCTCTATTGTACATGATGTTTCTTCATATAAATGTCTGTTTGTGAATTGTAAAGAATTCTGTAGCAGCAGTTAACATTTTAAAACCTGTACATTTTCTAAAGTAAACTTGCCAACAAAGTACAACCATATCCTTTCTGGAGTGTAATTATTCATCAACTGTTAAAAACATTCATTGAAATCATATGTTGTTCCATGAGGCACAATCTCTTCACATGCAAAGATGAAGAAACACAGGGCCAAGTTGCATTAAATAATTTTGGAAAGTTTGGATAGCATTGCTTTAGAATAGAGCTAGTTTATTTAGTGTGAGCTACGATAGCCAATATTATTAGCTGTAACTTGGCCACATTTTGATATCAAGACTTTTAAAGGCAGGCCTAGTTTTTGCAAGTTGGGATTAAGAACTTATAGACAGCGCTATGTAGGCTATGCGTGAGTAGCTTTTTTTACATCGTAGACGTTTTTGATCTGATTTAATTATCTCAATCGAATATCGATCTGAAATTTGTATAAGCACCAGCTACATCCGCAGACCTGCAAGTGTATCCTATAATTTACTGAGCTCAAGTACAGGAGTGAACCAGCGTAGTTTATAGACCCTTCAGAAAACTAAAACTGGTAATCGGTTGGGACCAAAACGAGCACACAACGCAGACCAGCCCTCCTGGACCGGAGTTGTGCTCCCCTGATCTAAACCAACACTTTATCAGCTCCGCACGAGGTTTTGCCTGGAACAGGACCACCACGGAAAAGAAGCATGTCTGAGCCTTTGTCTGAGCCCTTGTACGCATGCAGACGGTGGAGTAACCCAAAGAAGCCTCGCCTGGTTGATGACGTAGATGCCGTAGTCGAGCTGCTGCCTCCGCAGGATGGGGTGCAGGTAGTACAGCCAGTACTTCAGGTGCTCGTCCCGGAGCCGGAAGGGGATGATCAGGGCCACCTTCTGAAGAGCCACGCAGTCATTGGGTTTGTACCGCCCGCCATTCCTCACCTCAGGGTTCTCTGTCCTCACCTTGTCCAAGCTGACCGGGTCGCTGAACTCTATCCTTAAAGGGCCCACTGAGGGGGGGGGGGGGGTTGAATTTGAGAGAGAGAGGAGGAAACAGAAAGGGAGAGGTGGGGAGAGAGAATTTGAATTTGAGAAAGAGAGCGAGGCATAAGGAGAGAGGGAGAAGGAGCGAGAGAGAGAGAGAGAGAGAGAGAGAGAGATAACAGTAGGCTCAGAAACAAAGCCTGGCTCCTCCTCTTTCCTGGCTCTGTCTTTAGGCACTTCCTCTAAATTACAGGCATGGGGAACATCGCCATTCTGTGTGTATGTGTGTATGTGCAGGGTAAGCATTTTGAAGTGTGCTATGGTACACTTTGACCCAGCGATAGGCCAAGTTCAGCAGTCAGCCATTTCCCAGTGACACTTTTCTTTTTTAAGGGCAAGCAGCTCTGGACATGGGCCCAGCCACTGCAACAAAAACCCAGCCACTGCAACAAAAACCCAGCACGACTGCAACAAAAACCCAGCCACTGCAACAAAAACCCAGCACGACTGCAACAAAAACCCAGCGCCACTGCAACAAAACCCAGCCACTGCAACAAAAACCCAGCACGTCTGCAACAAAAAGGTATGCCTAAATGGTTAAAAAAAAAAAAAAAAAAGTTATTTAAAACACGCCAGCATTTTTGCGGTCTTAAAAAATCCTCAAAAGTAGAATGTTTTGGCCAGTATGGAGCTTTCACTGACTGAAGCACGTAGCAAGGAATTCCCCCAGCAACACCGTTTCCTTTTTACAAGAATGAAGTAGTGAAAGTAGCTGAAGTCGCGCATATTTGGGCGGCGTCCCACAACAGAACAAAATCATGTCCGTTTTATCACACAGGCTTCTACATGAACTAACGATAGACCAGGGGTTCTGTCATTCCCTATGGGGGAAGAAATACGGATTTGGAAGTAGGCCATTTCAGATGTGCCTACTTCGAACAATGCGCAGGCCTGCTCAAAATACTATTGGATGGATTTCTGCTCTTGTGTCGCTCTAGTGGCTGGTTTAACTTTCTCTAACCCTTTCCCACCAATGAGATCTGTTATGAACTAAGTTTAAGTTTGTTATACTTTATTGACCCCGTGGGATAATTTGTCCTCCGCATTTGACCCATCCTAACTACAGTGGCAGTGGGCAGCCACAGTGCAGCGCACTGTTTCCTGCTATGACTTCCAGCCGACAAAACACTGACAAGAGAAACTTATCTCACAGCTCAATTTGAGGTAAAACATGACTTCTTCATAGAAATATGTGCCGTTTTAACATTATTTGTGTGTAATAGTCTTTGATGACTTTGATGAAACAAAACATTTGTAAAACAGTCATTCAAAATCTACAGGCTTCAATGTCATGTCACTACCCACCAGCGTTAACGTAGCCAATTATATTCAGATTATTGCAGTCAGCTATCATTAATTGAGCTGACAGGAACAAAGTGGGAATGACTACATCCTATATGACACAATGTTGGTATTTCCTAAAGCTTTACTACATTTGGTTAAGTTTGATAAAACAGTCTTGTAATGCTCTGTGCCTGATTAAGTAATAAAACGTGTTTACCGTTTGCAATATTGATCCTGATTCCCAAATGACAGAACTGGTTGCCGTTTTACTCAGGAATCCTAGCTCACGTGCAGCTTAAATGGTGATAAAATCACGGCTTCAAGGCCAGGCATGTGGTGTCGTCTGTATTCGAGTCATACACCGAATACCCCCGCATGGTTGAGGGTTCGATCCTCTGCCACACTGGGTCCAGCGACTATGGGCATAATTCTTCTAGTTCCTGCAGCTCTGAAGTCTCGTCCCGGGGGCTTGCACCGAATAATACAGGAACGGCACTCACGTGCCCCATTCAACGAATCACCCTCTCACGAGACTGCGTCGATGCTCCGATAATACTGGCCCGGTTCAGTCCAGACCAGACCTGGTAAAGACCTTTACCCGGTGTAAAAGACAGATGTTTACCAGACCTGGTAAAGACAGATCCACAAGGACCCAGTTTAAACTAGCTACACGAGTTTCACAAACCCCATTAAGGGTGGAGGTATTAGGCTATGTGCTGTCAATCACTGACTAATTTTGACACGATAAAAAGATTCTTCTCACAGCAAATTCAACAGTGATTGGGTCGAATCGAATCAATGCTCTGCCCATTTTTTCCGGTTCCATGAAGTAGCCTAGGCATACTAATTTCCCCATCAATAAGATAAAGCTCAGGTCAAACATCAAGATAATTTTGTCTTGACAGCAGGAGGCAAAGTTTTCTCCGTTCCAGACTCCCACTGGCTACTTTGGTTCATTAGCGAATAATAAGCAAGGACAGAGTCCCACTGTGAACAGGATTTAGCCTATCTGACCATTCTGCAACCTGTACAGAGAGACAAACTGAAGATGGACTTAAGCAGCCTACCCTGTACGATCCGAGGGTAAGATAAACCCGACCTGCTGACTGGCCATGTAGGCCAATTTGCCATAAAGAGGCGACCGACGAAAAAGTAGCGATAACGAGTTAGGTAAGGGGAATGACGCATATGGCACCCGATCCTTAAAGCAAATTGCCGAGAAACCGCCTTGGGTTAGCCAACACATGTTGGCATTCTCCTATTCATCAGTATGACCATGTCGACAGGATCTTAAGCAAAACCGTGTCGTCTCAACAATACCACACTGATATTGTATTGCATAGATGGAAATGTCATTATTAATAGCCTAACGTTAGCCTACTTATTTCAACATCAAAGTTTGACATCAAACATCAAACCTCCTTAGCAAGCATTAAACAAAAAGTAGGAGATGTTTATTATGACTAAATTATAAGTATCGGGATGGCAAGTGTGACATCCACCAAGTTTCGTTGGACATATATATTAATATAACTTACAACACAATAGAAACAGATTGTCTACGTAGCCTACGAGAGATACAATAATAATTTAAAAATATTAAATAGGCTACATGAAATGGTTGAGAGTCAATTACTTTGTAGCTAATACAAGTAGGCTATAGCTACTTGGCTTAAAGTAGGACTTACCTAGAATGGGTGATGGATCCGGACATTTCTCTAATACTTTGGCTTTCTCCGTGGCATTCAATGCAAACTTACTGGCGTGTTTTAAAGCACTGCTCGTGGTATCCCCGGGAATAATAACCCGTGGTGATACTGTGGAAATTTTGATTCCCGACAGTATTTGCGTTTGCTGATTTTGCACGAATGAAATACGAAAATCTAAAGTCCTTAAATAAAAAAATAATGTAACCGAAAGATGAAGAACGCACAAGAGCACGACCAAACTGCATGTTCTGTGCAGTAAAGTAAAATTAAGAGTCGAGTCGCCCATTATAGCTACGTGGCTTTAAAACTGGAGCAGCCTATTCACAAGCTTAACTGAAAAGTTTACTCAATGATTTCACAGGCTAACCGCGCGAACATTAACTGTTACCAAGAGGTCAAGAAAACTTTCTTACCAAACCACAATGATGTTAGTGAAATTCCATTTATAGCTAGCTAGCTACCACATTAGCTAACACACTAACTTGGCAGAAGTCTTAAGTGTATTTCTCACTTGGTAGAGTAATAGTTTGCAGGCTAGCTAACTAAATTCATTTCAACAAAGTAAGTTTTGCTTACGTTTAGCTAGTAAACATTTGCTTTTTAGGAAGCTATGAAAAAGTTTGTAAGTTAAGTTGTTTCTTAGTTAAAAACCGTACGCCAACCTGTTTCGGAAAGACTGCCATTGCTCTTGGCTGTCTTCGCTAGCTATCAATATCAAGCTGGCTAAGCTAGATAGCTAATCAGTCACATTACACTCAAGTCTTTACATAGCGGTACAGCTATCATTAGCTAGCTAACGTTACTTGTTAAAAGTTTAGTTCCGAACGGACTATTGCAGATTTGCCACTAAATAATAATCTGAAACTCTAACCCCGTTTAACAATTTAGTACTAAGTGCAAAATGCTGCCGGACCAATGTTAGAAGTTAGTAAACTAGCTGAAAGTAATCTTTTTGCTTGCCAGTTTAGTTTCCATCCATGTTTCTCTGGGTGTGTGTGGCTGCGTCTTCCGGGTGTGCCAAGTTAGCAGGGTCCTTAACATACTCGCTCAACATGTTTGGTCAGTGTGTTTGTGTGGGGGGGGCGTATATGCAACTTCAACTTTACTTTTCGGTTGTAGGCTACTCGAAAAGTTCACATGGTGCAGTGTACCGTGAAAGATGACTCTATGAGTCAATATGGTGTTTAAATAGTCTTAATAAGCATTTCTCCAGCAACAGAATTATAATATTTCAGCAAGCGTTTATTGCCAAAAAATAGGCTTTGTAAACGGTATGTCAGATTGGAGCGGTCGTGTGTATCTGGTAGTACCTATTTAGGGTATAAATAATTTTTGCATAGTTAAGCGTAGAGCTAATTAGTCTAGGCAACTCGTTTAAGCAGGAATGTATTTAACTTCATGAAATGTAATTTTCAGTGTCCCGAAACGTGTACTATGTGACCGAGCGCTTGAAACTGATTATTTTTTAGCTGATTATCTACAATCGGGTAATGCTGTAGTTGGGCGCATTGTTGAAGCGGTTCTACAGCGTCCCCCTGTGGATTTAATAGAATTTAAACCAAAATTAACTGCTTAGCCTACAGATTAGTTTGCGTGCATTTTTGTGCAGGCTGCACATGAAAAGCACGTTTCATTGCACAAAATTTAAACATTTCATAAACGTTTAATTTTGTTGGATATGCTATGGTAGCCTACATGTTAAGGTTTCTACAAATAAACTTCGTCAAATCCAAGGTGAGTGGGGTATGTTGAGCATGAACTGCAGTGTGAATGTGAACAAAGTCAAGTCTTTCTGCAGACATCAACTGCCAGGCCCCTTGCGGCCTGGGCGTTGATCTGGTAGTTGCGTAACATTGACGTAGAGGAACGGAAACTCTGAATGATACGGCGTTGCTTATTGCATTTAAGGTGTAACAACTCCGCTCTCATTTAAACTCTGAATAACACAATGTGATATTAAATTAGTTCTAACGTTATAAAGAAATTACAAGCCTGAGCTCCTCGGGCACGGCATTTCAAAGTCGAGGGGCCCTAATAGCAAAGGCCCGGTCACCCTTTGATTTTAGCTTAGATTTCGAAGTGACCAGAGGTTTCTTTCCCAAGGATCCCAGGCTGTGCGCTTCTGTGTACGGGGATAAAATGTCTGCAATATACACTTGAAAGGATCTCAGTTTGCTTAACTAAAATAGCCTCTTTTGAGCTTTCTTAAGAACAATGGTGGTATTCTCCTTCCATTGTAATTTGTTGTCTATAACAACACCCAAATACTTAGACTATAAGATCCACAGAATCAATGATGGATGTGTTGATTACTACAGGTGTCACCAACTCACTTTTTCTAAAATTAATAATTAGCTTTTTAGTTTTGGAAGTATTGAGTTCTAAAGTTAGCACTACAACATGAAACAAAGTAATGTTTCCCTCAGGTCAGTGAACCATTCCCTTCAGTAATACAGGGGGTGGACAGTCTCGGAAACACCAGAAACTGAAAAAACAGTTTTTCATAAAACAGCTGCTATATGTCATATTTCTCTTACCTATATTTTCTACACTCTTTAAAGACTGGCATGCCATGTATACATTTTTTGTCTTTTTTTATTAGCTTGATAATGAATCATAATGAGCCATTTATCATATCATATTAATACTAATTTGGCAATTAAATGCTGCTTTTGTGTCAGTAATAAGTGGGAACACTTTAGGGCTAATGTAGGACAAAAACTGAACCATGACAACCAGAGATGTGCACCACTGCACAGATGTGGGGAGTGAACACCTCTGTTCAAAGTGAACAGCTGAATTAAATAGATCTGTACTACAGGTTGAGGTTTTGCATAGCAAACATGTGGCAGGTGTTTTATGTTTTCTGGAAAACTGGTGTTTCTGATATTTTGACCACCCCCTGTATATCCTACAATAGCAGAATCATCTGAACATTTTTGTAATAACTGCTCCTGCAGTCAGCTTAGCTGTGTATAATGTAAAAGGAAAAAGTGACAAGACTGTGCCTTGGGGAGCACCTGTATGTGTTAAGATGGGATCTCATAAAACATGACAAGGCAGTCTTAGCCATTGAGGCCTATTTGTAAGAGTCTAGAATCCACAATATTCTGGATGGGTGTAAGTGCATGACTTGTAGTTGTCTAGCTAGTAGGTGTGGTTGTTGAAATCACTGGGGATGTAGTAGTAGTAGTAGTAGTAGTACTTGATTGATCCCACAATGGGAAATTTCTTCTTCAATCGTTATTACACTCCAGCAATACACAGTAAATATAACACAGAAGACATTGGATAATTTGACAAGATAATACATGTGTACATCATTACAGGGAAGCCAGGCCAGAGAAGGGATCAGCTATTCTTTTGTTTTTTGTTAAAGTGGACAGTGATACAATTTGCAGCAGGTTGTGCATCTGTCAAGTTGCAAAGCTGAATTTCCCTGCAGAATGGAACGATGCATCTGTTAAAAAAAATAAAATAATAATAATCATAACAGTGTAAGTACAATAACATTTAAAATGGCTCTTTGTCGTGATTCACAGATTCCTATGTCATCATATTTCATATTTAATACAGTACAATAACTAAGGCGTTCGTACAAATAATCATTGCCAATAATAACATTGCATGTTGACTATCTGTAATTATATTTTTAATTTCATGAATTGATTCTGATTGTGGTTATAAAAGCATGAACTGGCTCACTCCCAGTCACGTTTATATTCTTTATAGATAGTGTTGGGGACCCAAGGTTGCCATTGCTCTCCAAAAGCTTGGGTGACAGTTTACTGACCAGGACAAAAGGATCCATTCATCACCCCCTCCCCCACAAAAACAATGGTAGCTAGTAAGCTAACGTTAAAAGACCGACTTGAGAACAGAGAGCTAGTATCCAACTACAGTAGGTGGCTAACGTTACATACATAACGTTAACGTTACATTAGCAACACACATAAAACTGACGTTAATTGAAGTGCTAATGTTTGTAAAACAAACAATATATCGTATTGTATATAAAGTACGTTTTTACTTAGCCGCCATTAGACAAACACTAATGGCTAGAAAGCTAGCTACTACTTAACGTTAGCTTACTTTAGCTAGTTACGTTACACAACCATTATGATTCATGACTTCTCATAATAATAATAATACATTATATTTATATAGCGCTTTTCAAGGTAACTTACTCAAAGTCGCTTTACACACAGGATCAACAAAGTTTATTGGAACAATATACAAAATTTGTCACGAATGTAAACGTTTGCTGCGCTACAAATAAACATAGCAATGGAAAAAAACAACAAACAAGTTAGTAACATTAGTGCTAATTTGCTAACATGAGCTAGCTAGGCAACTCCTAGTATTAATTTGTTGTCTGCTTAATGTTAACGTTATTGGTTTCAACATTACATTAGCATCATTTACCTTGGTGGGCGATGTCGGCTCATTGAAGTCCACTTATCACGAACAGAATAAACTTGCATGGACAAACGAAGATGTGTCCGGCTCATTTATTGTGTTCCGCAAACAGAACGGGGAAGTAACGAAAAGGTCTTGGCACGTGGTCGGAAGTGACGCCAGGGCACATGACGCAACTTCCAGATCAACACTCAGGCCCCAAGGGACCTGGCGGTTGATGTGGGGCTTCACGGTTGATGTCTGCGGGAAGACTCTTCTCAACTAAGTTGGCAAAAAATAATCAGCTAGATGCAGGGTTGCCAGATCTTGCAAGTTTTCCAGCCAAATGGCGACTAAAAACTAGGCCAAAATATATTTTTAACCAAAGCCAACATATTTTAAATAGAAATCATCATATTTTTACTTTTTAAAATAAGTGTGTGCTTTGCGACTTTTCATTTTTACCCATGATTCCGCTTTGAAAGTAGCCCAATTTAGCTGTAAAACTGCGGGCATGGCAACACTGGCTAGATGGTAAATAATAAATTTAAACGTAGGCTATCATTAAAACCTCTGTTGCAACAGGCCAGAAAGTATTAGCTGTTGTCATAGTATTGGATCATTTGTATTGTCTGTAATACTTCTCATTTGCCACAGTGGGTGGGTGGATTAACTGCTCTGAGCAGTGCTAGCAGGTTAGCGAGATATCAACATTAGATGCAGTGCGTTGGCTCGGTCGGTAGCCATTCAAGTTAGCCTACTTTATATAATCAACTGAAATTACCCTGTGTGGCTCCCTCACACTGGCAAATGCACAGCCCCTTTTCAATTAAATTTAGTTCAATTCCATTGTATTTGTATAGTTTTTTACAGAGACAATGTTACAAAGACACTTTAAAGGAAAAAATGGACCTTAGACCCCCCCAAAAAACCAGCAAGTAAAGAGCGGGGGCTCATCCTCTGCAGGCCGGCCTGGTGTCAGTGGTTATAGTTTGGCTAAATGTTCATTTGGAGGTAGTGGGGAATCTTTCAGATCAAATAATCACAGTGGTTGGACAGATTATAGCCTGATGTATTCAACTGTAGCTTGTAAAATAAACAGTCATCAATCAATTTTATTTATATAGAGCATTTTTACAAAGGATGTGTCACAACATGTTTACAGTCCAAGCAAAGAAGTGCTTGTTAACATACAGGCCTGAAGACCAAGTCAGTGCATCTAGGCGTCGAGGTTGCATCATGCAATGGGCTTGAGCCAAAAGAGGGTCAGGGCTGGATTTTAGCAGGGCCCCAAATTTGCAAAGGCCACCCCAGGTTATGCACATGACAGATGAGTCCAATATTTTTAAACACAAAAAATGCATTGCAATAATTATTAGCGTTATGGAAAAATATATACACATTGACATCCTCAAATATTGCAACAGCTATTTTTAAAACACATTTCTGTGAACTTTATTTGTCATTAGATTTTACAAAAGGTAGACATAGGGCTGCTGGATGGCTCATTCGGTTAAGGCACCATGCTGTGGTGCATGGATGAGCCTCGGATCAAATCCGGACCGTGCCAGTGCTGACTGGCCGGTAACTCCAGGGTAGGGGGGTGCTCTTTCGGACAGGGATTCACATTTCATCTCTCTTGAGCAACCCCTACAGGGCGCTCATAAAACTGCAGGCCCCTCCTCCGACACTGCTCTGTGAGCTGAGCTGTGGTCTGTGACGCGAAAAGACGCAGCTGTTGGATGTGCCAGTTCTCCGGAATTGACAGGGTGGTTCACACATAGTCCACGGCAGCTGGTGCAGGTAGTTGGACATTCCATATTGGGGTAGGAATTAGACACAGCCTTGAGTTGGGTGGTAAAAAAATTTTTTTTAAATTTATATTTTAAATTTTTTTTAAAACAACAACATACATACTTATGGTATATTTCTTTATTATGCGTTTGGTATATTCTAATGATGGACTGACAGTATTTCAGAGTGACTGTACCCCATTATATTTTTGAATGATTGTTATGTGAGTAAAATGCATACACTGTATGTATATGTTTTTGGCTTTGAATGAGACACCCGGGGTAGGTTGACCTTGTTCAAGGCTAGACCAATTTTCATGGCTCTTCAAGGTACATGAAAGTGATTTATTCAGCTCTTGTAGGCGAGTCAGTTTTGCCTATAGTTGAGAGTGCACCTCTTACTGTGCAAGTCTGGTCTTTTATCACCCCAAGGGTGTCAAAGTCTTGAACATAACTGGCATCCTTTTTATGCAAACAAAGAGGTGGTCAGGAATTAAAACCAAAAATTCAAGTGGAAAAGAAGGTGATATTTTTTACGAGGTGCAAGATCAAATTACATTTTACAGAATTACAAGTTACACACATATTCGAAAAATAATAATACACCTATGTTGTTATACAAATTTATTGTGGAAAAATAATTTCCACATTGTGCTACACCACTAAACAGCATAATTTCTTAAGTGATACCACAAATGTTGAAAAGGATTTTATGGTCGCATGATGTCCACCATCATATTATAATTCTTATCTATCAATTTTTTAAAAATTTGTTTTACAGAGTACTGTCACAAAGACACTTTATAGAGAAACAGAAGGAAAATTTGGCATAAACCAGGCCTGAACCCCCAAAAAGCAAGTGATGTAAAAACTCCCCTGTGGGAAGAAAAATACTCAAACTGTGGTGAGAAAAAAACTCCCTGATGGGAAAAAATCTCAGGAGGAACCTGGCTAGCGGGGGGGAGCCCATACTCTGCTAGCCGGTAAAAAAAAAAACAGTAAAAATGTCCCACAGTGTTGTCTGCAGTGCTGGTGTAACAGTGTACACAATGTCATACCTAAATAAACTGGGATGTAAGACATGCCATCTGCCAAGCCATGCTTCACAACATTAAAGCACTGAAGGATTGGTACTTTTCAGGGTTTCCCACAGAAATAATGACCACAGACTCTCAATCCTTACAAGCATTAACAGATGTACCATCTAACCTCATGTAAATACATACAGTTCATAATCAGTCATATTGGCAGATTATGAAACAATGTTCATAAACATTTATCAAACTGAAATGCTCAGTAAATGTATTTGAAATTACACAACAACAAAAAAATCTGTATGCAACAACTTTCAGTTTTAACATGGCTTACAAGAACCAGCATCACAATTATACAATGACTGCTAGCCTACATGTTTTCTGCTCCATATCCTATGATGTTACAACCTCAACCTCTCACCCAAACGTCAACAAGACCAAGCATCTGATGGTACTACAGGAAGCAGGGGGGAGAGCAAGCGTACAGCCTGCCAAAATCTGTGAAAATAAGAAGAGGGAGGGAGCACCCCCCCCCCCCCATCAGCATCGCCAGGGCTGCAGTGGAGAGAGTCACACTGAAACAGTGGTGAAAAAGGCGCCTCTTCAATCTCTGGCGACGGAAAAAGTTTGTCATGAGCAGGAAGTTCTACAGCTGCAGCAGCATCGAGAGCATCCTGACTGGCTGCTTAACCCCCTGGTAGGCTAACGGTAACTGCACTGTCCTCAATAGGAAAACATTAAAGAGGGTAGTGCTGCGGACAGCCCAAGGTGTTACTGGAGGTGGGCTTCCCTCCCTCCACATCTTACAGCGGATGGTGTCTGAGGAAGGACGGAAAAATCATTAAAGACCCTAGCTCCCCAAGCCATAGACTGTTCAGACTGCTTCCGTCTGACAGACGTTACTGCAGTAACTGATCACAGACAAATAGGCTAAGAGAACGTTTCTATCACAAGGACATCAGGCTGTTAAATAGCTGACCACAGCTGTCCAGTAACATTACAAGCTCCCGGCACTCTTTGTTTTTATACTTTTTATTTTTTATGCTTATTCTTATTTCAACCAGCATCAGTTGACAGTGCCAATGTTGATTTTAATTATTGCATCATGTTGATGTATTAGATTTAATTCTGTTGTTTCGATGTTTTTATTCTCCTTAACTTGTGCTGCTATTGGAGTACACAACCTTATACATGTCTAAATCGTGAACGCGACAATAAAATTAAAAAAACCTTGAAACTCTTCAAGAGAAAAAATCAGTTTCAAAGGCTTTTTGAAATAGGAATTTCAAACATTTTATCTCGAGTTTATCTCAAGCTGGCCGATCAATCTAGTCACGAGCTCCGCTTGTCTGACTGAGTACCGGGGATTGTTAACTGTAGGTTTCCACACACATGATATCATCAAAGTCACTCTACGTCTCGACACAAAGGACTTCTGACCATGTGGCGGTTTACAAAAACATAATAAACTTGATGCAGACAGGGTTTAAATGAACAAACCTAACAATTTATGGCAGTATTGTGCGATAAGACACAATGTTTGCACGCAATGAACACGCGCTCTTTTATTTTACTGCGAAATTAAATGGTTTTTAGAACTTCCTTATGAAACAGAGTTGCAAGCCGGGGCAATGACGCTCGTGCGCGCTGACGTCATCCATCATTGTGTGCTCCCAGAGCGCGCGGCGGTGTGTGTGCTGGAATGTGGTCTGGAAGCAAACAGCACCAAAAAAGTGAAAAAATACTTATTTAAAGTTTCTAAACAGAAGGTGCGCGTCGACGGTAAGTGTGGAGTACGGGGAATACAAACACTTTTGTGCGGTTTTACTTCGACGTTTACCAAAGTGAAACTTTGCTGGGCTTTTTCTGAAAATGGAGGGTTACTTTGGAGAAAAGGGAGAGGCGCTGTCCAGGGCTGATCAGGACCACGGCTAACACTCATTACACGCTCCAGTCTCCACAAAGTTTACTACATTTCATCCTCAAACCACTGGAGAGCGCCTTTCGTCGCAGTTTTGTCTTTATGTTTGTTTCATACGATTAACTACAATACATTTATTATTATTTTTTTCTTTTTTTGTTTACGGACGGTCAGATGATGTTTACTTTTTGTTTTACTAAGTTTTGTCTAAATGTGCAGGGACAGGGCCTTGGTTCAAAGGCAGGATAGCTGGAGTAAAGGAGAAGCGAAGGGGGTTAGCACCATGCACTAATGTAGGCTACTGCACTAACAACTGGCTGCTTAAAGTAGCAATAATCACATTGTCATAGTTAGCTAATGCTATCCGTGTTTACCCAAGTTAACCTGTTAACTTTTTGAAAGACAACAAAGTTTGACCTTGTCTACTATTTGGTGGAATATGAAGGCAGCATTTCTTGTTCGTAAAACAACGGAAGATTTGTTTAATGCTAGACTTAAACGAGCGAGCAGCCATGTTGTTTAAATCACTTATAGTTAGCTAATGTTAGCTTACTGATTTTTTTTGTTTGTTGCTATAGCTAGTTCGCTAGTTAGACGAATAGCTTGTTAAGCAGCTACATTCGTTGAAGTGTCGCAGAAAAGTTAAAGCGTTTTGGACTTTCATTGCTTGTCAGGCATTATGAAGGTTTGACAGACTTGTTAGCTGATGAGCTAAGTTGTGAGTTCCGTCACGTTAATCCCCTCCTTGAAACTCTTTCTAACTCGTGAGCGCAGGTTGGTGCTGCTGTTTTAAAATGGCCGATCGGAAAGTTCACCACTTCCACTTATCTGCACAGGGGATTTTGTTGACGTTTCTTTACGAGGCAATATGTTTTTATTTAAGTTGTTAGCCATCAGATAAGGTACATGAAATGCATTCTCATGGTTTACCGTGTTTGTCCTGGAAGTTGTCCCCTAACTTGTCGATTAACTTATGAATGTTGCCGTTCTTTTAAAAATTTCAGAATTTAAGCCGATAATGATCCGATGGATTGAAACGGCAGAATTGCTGATTTTTCATAATTATATTTTCTCTGCTTCTAATATGAAATGGCCTATAGGCAAGATGGGTAATTTTCCAAATTAAATGGACTAATGAAATGCCCCACGCAGAAGTGTAGGAATGAATGATTTTAAGATCTCTTGTGCATCTTTATAGAACCAAGGGGGGTGATTTGAGTCACTTTCATTTTGGCGATTGTTACCTTGAGAGTAACCAAAAGTTTATTGTACAAACCCCAGTTCCAAAAAAGTTGGGGCAGTATGTGCAATGCACATAAAAGCAGAAAGCAGTGATTTGTAAATTATCTTTTACATATATTTAATTGAAAACAGTACAAAGAAAATATATTTAATGTTTTACCTTATCAACTGTATTGATTTTTGTAAATGTATGCGAATTCCGAATTTGATGCCTGCAACACGTTCCAAAAAAGTTGGGACTGAGGCAAAAAAAAAAAGTTCAAGTAAACACCTGTTTGGAACATTCCACAGGTAAACAATTGATGCTATCATGACTGGGTATAAAACGATATGAAAAGACTCTTGATATCTTATTTTCAGGTACTCAAGCGATACCATAACCTCTCTGCATTTGAATGGATCTCTATGGGAATTGGTGGGTGGGACTAGATTAAGCTGTAAATTACATGGGAATAGTATGGAACCCATGGTTGGTAAAATGGCTGTAAGACATCAAGGGTCTGAGATATCAAGCAAGCCTCAAACCATCACTCTGCTGCCAGATATGCAGTAGATATGGATGGATCACTTTAAGGGTTATTTCTCCTGACTCATTTTCCTATTGAACTCTGGAAAAATAAGGATGACAATGATGATACCTTGTGAGCTTGTCACACATTAACATACATCACTTTTTTTTAAAAATTATTATAATTTTTTTACATTTAGCAATTTAGCAGATACTCTTATCCAGAACCACTAACCATACACACATACAGGTTTAGTTAACATGCCAAGATTATGGCGAGTCATTAGTGTCACTGGATGCACCAGGCGCTCAGAGCTCTGACCTCTCCTTTGCTCAGAAATGGTGACCTGCTGACCTTTCACCTCTGCAGGAGCTGAGCATGGCGCAGACGGTGCACCCCGCCATGGCGTGCATGTTTGCCCCCGGCATGGGCATGCCCATGGAGGCGGAGAACCAGGCGCTGGCCGTGCCCCAGCTGGTGATGCTAGCTAACGTAGCGCTGACGGGGGAGGGAGGGGGCTGCGACTACGGGGCGGAGGAGAAGCAGATGGTGGAGCTGAAGACCGTGGGGAGCGGCAGCTACACGGACAGCGAGGAAGAGGAGGAGGAGGAGGAGGAAGATGAGGAGGAGGAAGGCCTGGCGAGGTACGAGTTCAAGCAACCCGATGCGGTCCACACTGCCAACTTCCCCCCCGAGACCCCGCTGCCCTCTGTGGGAGAGGAAGAGGAAGAGGAGGGTGAGGAAGGAGAGGAGAAGGGCATGGCCGGGACGGCCGGGCAGAGGAAGCAGGCCCCGCCCGGGTCCCCGGAGCTCCCCTGCGGCCCCGCGGGGGCCAAGCGGAAGCGGTGGGTCCCGGGCCCCAACAACGACGACCCCAGGAAGAAGAAGCCCTTCCACTGCAAGCCCTGCCAGTACCAGGCGGAGAGCGAGGAGGACTTTGTGCGCCACATCCGCATCCACGGCACCAAGAAGCTGGCGGCCGTGGCGGCCACCGAGGGGGAGGAGCCAGAGGGCAAGGCGGAGGCGGTTGCTCCGGCGACCGGGGAGGGGGCGGTCTACAGCAAGGGGGTGATCCGCTGCGAGCGCTGCGGCTACAACACCAACCGCTACGACCACTATATGGCGCATCTGAAGCACCACAGTAAGGGAGGGGACCAGCGCGTGTATAAGTGCACCATCTGCACCTACACCACCATCAGCCAATACCACTGGAAGAAGCACCTGAGGAACCACTTCCCCAGCAAACTCTACACCTGCGCACAGTGCTGCTACTTCTCCGACCGCAAGAACAACTACGTGCAGCACATCCGCACCCACACAGGTAAGCACCTGCCCGACACAGTTACGCCCCCCACCCCCCCCAAACAAGTACGCACTTCACACGTACAGGTACGCCCCTCCCCCACACAGGTCTGCACCTTACCCACACAGGTATTCCCCTCACACACACATATCAAGTTTCGAAATGTCTGTGGATGGCTGATGTCAACTCGTCTTCCGAAATTCAATGAGACGGACCCGCTCAATAAACTCATTGCTCAATGAAGCTCATTGTTATGTAAACAGCCATGCACTATTATGTTTAACATTAACCGTCATTTTGATATGGACCGTATAATCTTTACTAAGTAACATTCTGAACCATTTTTTTGTAATCTTTTGCAAGTCTGGTCTCCATTGCTCTTGCACTTTGAGAGGTAATAAAGTTCTCATTAAGGTGTGCAGTGAATGGAATGTGCACCTGAATCCTCCCCTCTCTCCTGCAGGTGAACGGCCGTTTCAGTGTCCTTACTGCCAGTACACAAGTTCTCAGAAAACTCACCTTACCAGGCACATGAGAACACACTCAGGTGAGTGAGATTTTTAACCTGTGTAACCGTAGGGCAACTGGAGAGCAGCAATCCTGATATAACTTACATACTGTATAACCCTACACCAGGGATCTCATATACCAGTCCTGATATAAATTACATACTGTATACCCTACACCAGGGATCTCTTACACCAGCGCTGGAGGGCTGCAGGGTCTACTGGTTTTTAGTATGTTTCAGCCCTGAATTGACCACAGTTGTGCACCATATTAATTGTGGATGCACTCAGAGATGGAAAGTTCAGAACTATGTTTGAACCCTAAGATCGGCTTAAAAATAGGTCATGAAAAGAATTCTGTTGTTGACAAGGCCCTAGATGGGCCAGCAAACCGGTTGAAAGGAGAGAAGGTGCATCAGAGAAGAAAGAGCGGGAAACTCGAGGCCTGCCACGTACGTGGTGTCTGAACATCACACGTAGCGTTGCTTTGCTTTTCCCCCTTTCTTCCTGCTAATGCTAATGCTAACTCCTGCCATGTTTTTCATTGTGTTCAATGCATCCAGTGGAGGAGTCGGTTGTTATCCGTTAAAACGGTAAACTGGTATGTATGACTATGTGTGGGCTGGTGCACCAGTCATTGCTGTTGAGCTGTATCCTGTAGTTTCCCTCCTCATTGTGTCCCCCCGCCCCTCCCTGCATGTGACTGTATGTAATATTGATTGAAAATAATAACTTTTCACACCCTAAGTGGGAGGCAGAAGAATGTGTGTGTGTCATAAACACAGACTCATAACGAGCTCTTTGCACTCTGGCTGCTGAAAGCTGAAAGGAATAAATAAAGACAAATTACTAGTGGCCTCCAGAGACTTAGGGTCTGAAAATTCAGCATTCTTTGGTTAAATCGAGCAAAAACAAAGAAAAAACAAAAAAATCAAGAAAAATCGCATCCCTGAATGTGATATTTGAGTAACAACGTCTTGTTTGTCTGTCACTCAGGTGAGAAGCCGTTCAAGTGTGACAACTGTAGCTACGTGGCGGCCAATCAGCATGAGGTGACGCGGCACGTCCGGCAAGTGCACGGCGGGCCCAAGCCACTGAGCTGCCCACATTGCCAGTACAAGACGGCCGACCGCAGCAACTACAAGAAGCACGTGGAGCTGCACGTGAACCCCCGGCAGTTCCTCTGCCCCGTCTGCAGCTACGCCGCCTCCAAGAAGTGCAACCTGCAGTACCACGTCAAGTCCCGCCACCCGGACAGCGCCGAGATCACCATGGACGTTTCCAAGGTCCGGCTCCGCGTCAAGAACCTGGAGCCGAGCGACGCGAGCCGCGGACGGAAGAAGGCACGGTACGTCCTGACGGGAATCCCCGAGGAGGGGCCGGAGAAAAGCAACGGAGGTCCGGAAGGAGGTGTCGGATACAGAGAGGAGGAGGAGGAGGAGGAGGAGCAGGAGCAGGAGGAGGAGGATGCCACAGGCCCCATCAACCTCTCCATCAAGAGGACCGGTAAAACCGCTAGTGGGCGGGTCGTCGACAAGGAGAGGAAAGAGCACAGCACCCCGAGAGACAAGGAGGAGGGGCCCCAGGAAAAAGGGAGTGTAAATAAACGGGAGGAGGGTACGGAGGATAAGGTGGCGAAACTGAGAGACAGAGCCACGCCGGAGAGGAGGAAGGAGAGGATCGGCGGGAAGGGTGCAAAGAGCGGCGGGGTGAGGCGATTGGGTGGAGCGGAGAAACGGGTGCAGACGGAGGCTGTCCTCACGGGGCAGGGGATGGATCAGGGCAAGGAGGGGATGGGGAAACCGGCGGAACGCAAGGCGGTAAAGATGAGGCCAAAACGCAAACAGAAGTCGGGGAAGACGTCAAACGCTACGGCAGAGCCGGAAATGGCGGGAAGAGCTGAAGTCACCGCCGAGCTGGAGGTGAAGAAAGACAACAAAAACAGTGGTAAGAGGAAGAGCGCAACCAAGAAGGCAGTGAGAGCAGAGCGGAACATTGCTGGGGAAATGGAGGTGCCGCTGCCGCTGCCGCCGCCGGGGGTTCAGGATAAGATCCCGCAAGAGACCCAGAAGAAGGATTCAAAGACCAAAGCGAAGAAAAGGAAACTGAATCTTGTGGAAACGTCTCCGCCAGGAAGAGAGGTCTCGGAACAGCCCACTTCGGCCACGAGGAGCAAGAGGAAGCGGCAGGAGGAGAGCGTCAAAGTGCCCAGCCCCCAGGTCAAGGTTCCAAAGGGCTTCAAGGCTGAGAAGCACAAAGAGGGGCAGAGTGAGAAGGGCTCGCCGGAGGCGGAGCCAGGAACGACTGACGAGGGCAAAGAACCGAGCGCAAGAGCAGAGGAGGATGCTGGGAGTTCATCTCACGAGGACGTCAGCCCGGACGCAGATTTCCGGCTGATGTTGGAGGAGGAGCCGGACGTTTCCGATCAGATGATCGGTCAAAATCTGGGCCCAGACGGCACAGGGGCTTTAGCCAGGCCGGGTTCAGTGGAGGAGGAGCCAGAGGGGGCCAGGACACTTGTGGAGCCGTCCGGGGAGGCAGAGGATCCTGCAGCCGAGGCAGACTGCACTGCAGCCCAGCAGCTGGAGGGCGCGAGTGAACTGAAGGGCAAACCTGAGCGCTGCGTGGGCAGCAAGGGGGCCCGCTCTCCCTGCCTGCTACCCCCTGTGGCCCTCGGGCCCAGGCCGACGGAGGGGAAGAAGGCCCTGCCCCCCCTGGAGCTGCCGAGAGCGGGCGACAAGCCAGCGGACACGGAGGAGGATGAGGGCATCCACAGCCCCGACGGCAGCGACATTAGTGACAGCGTCTCCGAAGGCAGCGACGACTCCGGGCTGAACGGGCTCACGGGCAGCTCCACCCCCACGGGCAGCTCCACCCCCACGGGCAGCTCCACCCCCACGGGCTCACCCGAAACCAAACTGGACACGCCCACAGAGGAGAGCCCCAACCCCTCAGATAAAAGCCCCTCCCCCACAGAGAAAAGCCCCACCCTCACAGAGAAAAGTCCCGCCCCCACAGAACAAAGCCCCTCCCCCACAGAGGAAAGCCCCTTCCCCATAGAGGAAAGACACACCCATATCAAAAAGAGACCCTCCCCCTCAGAAAAAAGCCCCTCCCCCATAGAGAAAAGACACTCCCTTATCAAAAAGAGACCCTCCCCCTCAGAAAAAAGCCCCTCCCCCATAGAGAAAAGACACTCCCTTATCAAAAAGAGCCCCTCCCCCATGGAAAAAAGCCCCTCCCCCATAGAGAAAAGACACTCCCTTATCAAAAAGAGCCCCTCCCCCATGGAAAAAAGCCCCTCCCCCGCAGAGAAAAGCCCCTCCCCCATAGAGAAAAGACACACCCTTATCAAAAAGAGCCCCTCCCCCATGGAAAAAAGCCCCTCCCCCATAGAGAAAAGACACTCCCTTATCAAAAAGAGCCCCTCCCCCACAGAGAAAAGCCCCTCCCCCACAGAGAAAAGCCCCTCCCCCATGGAAAAAAGCCCCTCCCCCATAGAGAAAAGACACTCCCTTATCAAAAAGAGCCCCTCCCCCACAGAGAAAAGCACCTCCCCTACAGAAAAGAGCTCCTCCCTCATTGAGATAGACCACACCCCCATGAACGAGAGCCCCTCTCCCATTGACACAGACCACGCCCACATTAAGGAAAGCCACACCCACACTGAGATCGGACATGCCCCTGTGAAGGAAAGCCACACCCCCACCAAATTCACAAGTCACACCTGCATCTTTTGTGACCGCACGTTCCCTGTAGAGGTGGAGTACCGACGACACCTCAACCGTCACCTTGTGAATGTCTACTACCTGGACAGCGCTGTCAGTGAGGACCAGTGAGCCAGCCACGTATCATCTCTTCTGGTACTATGATGTCAGATGCCGGTCATTTTGTCTTCTGCTTTTAAATTCCTTGTCTCTTTTATTACTTTTACTTCCTGCTTTTAATTCCTAGTAATTCTCTTTTTGTCTGCTGGCCTTGAAAAAAGACAGAACGAAACTGGAGGTTATCTTGCTATGTGTTGACTCTTTATTGTGTTTTTAGAAGATAAGTGTAGCGTCCTCAAACAATGGAGCACATAAAAATGTATAATTAATCTGGGCTTGTGAGATGGGCGAATCGGTGGATTCACTTGTGATGCCATTGTTTGCCGCTGTTACCATGACGTCAGTAGAATACAGAATAATCTTGAAAACAACAGAAAGAGTTCCAGAATTTCTGTTAGTGTTCCACATCAGCTTGGCTACTTGAGCCTGTGTAGGAGGGCTTCCTGTTCAAACGTGTGGGCTTCCTGTTCAAACGTGCTGCCGTTCCTTTACTCTGGGTGGTATCATCCCGGCCAAGAACAGCAGTGAGTTGCAGTCCCCCTGCTGGTGAACGGCGGCGACGCTTATGAATATTTCTAAAATGAAAAAGAACCAAAGATATGGCCCTCAGCTGTACCATGGATATGACCCAGGAGCTCCATTTTGCCAATAGTCAGTTAAGAGCATAATAATAGGGCTTGTTTTTTTTGTTTTCTTTTCTCGGTTCAGTGAAAGAAGCTCACATTTGGACTGGGTACAGAAACGCCCGTTCAGAGACGGTGTGACTCGAACCGATTGCCAATAAACGTGTGGGGTTTTTTTTTTCTTCTTCTTTGAGCACTTTTGAAAGAAGATATTCCCTTAACACATTTTTTATGTTAGAAAAAAATATTTCCTTTTTTTTATTTTTTTTTAGGTGTAGATTAGTTTTAAGCTACTGGGTGTGTATTGAACAGCCTCCAAACTTTATGCAGAGAACAAATATTAATTTGGTCTGCTCTGACACAATAGCCTTCCCTTTGATGCTTGTGTTTTCTGCAGTCTTTCCCTCTAAGATATGATTTGTGATGATGGTGTAATAAGGCTCAAGGCCAACTCCACACATATAGAAATAGATAATATAGAAAATATAAGATAAAGGCTATTGGTAGTCATCTTGTTTGTTTTATGCTCTACAAAGTTGAGTAGGCTTCCATTTGATAGTTGAATTATATTTCTGCTTATAGCATATTTTATTGTAGATGGACTCTCTTTATTGTAGATGGAAGTTGTTATTCATTTATACATGTGAAATTGTACATATTTTAAAATGTACATATTTTCACCTTTTCTATGTTCAACATTACATAGTTTTTGTGACCAGTTATTTTCATTGTCAACCGTTTTTGCAGTCACGTTGTTTGCTCTGGTAGTAATTCAGATTATGTTGTGGTCAAATAATCTGGATGAAGAAAAAACTGTTTAAACTCTAGAAAAGATGAGCCTTGCCAACAAAGGCAGAATTTTGAATTTTTGAACAGTTGAACTAACTTGATCACAAAACGTGACGTGTGGCTCCATACTGGGTCATTGTGTGATTAATATTGGCAGGGCCACAATATCCTCTGCTGATGAGCTTGTGGTGTTCAGAAAAAGAGGGGAACATTCTGAGTAATACATGTAATATGTTTTAGAAGAGTGATTTATTGATTTTTTTTTTTCTGCATTTTTTCTTGTTTTTGATAAAATGTCCAAAGATATTTTTTTAATTTTGTGGCATTGTTGAAAGATGCAGGCTAGTTATTTTTTTTATTTTTTATGACCCCAAATTTGTACTTTGACATCTTTGACAATCAGTTTACGATCTGTAAAGGTTTCCATTGATAACTACTAATGAATAGTCAGTCCTGTCGTTTATTTAGAATTTGGTTATGGCCCCGCAGACCGTCGACATGTTGTGTTAAACTGTAAAAACAGACACAAGCAGTCAAACATTCATGTTTGTTAAAATGATACATGCCCCACTTCCTGTTTTGGAGCGTTTGCCTTATTTGGCGAGTTGACTTTGTCACAAAAAGAATACTTCCAAAGCTGGACTTTCCGTAGATATACAAGTAGCTTCAGACAAGGAGATTTCCAATGATTTAACATGTCCTTGTCTTGTTTAAGCAGATAAAAATAGGTGCAAGCAACACATTTTGTATGTAAAAATAAGCAGATTAAAGTTGGAATAAAGTGTGGGTCTGATTAAGTGCTCATTAGAAGGCACAGCTAAAATTTCAGTTGTTTTAGCATTTTGTGTGTGTGTGTGTGTGTGTGTGTGTGTGTGTGTGTGTGTGTGTGTGTGTGTGTGTGTGTGTGTGTGTGTGTGTGTGTGTGTGTTCTGCATGCATGTGTGTGTATGATTTTTGAAACTTCTCTTTGAGCTTCTAAAAGTGATTTTGAGTACACCAGCATTAAAAAAACATAAATGAACTGCCTCTGCGATATGTTGACCGTGTCGCTCGACCCAAACTTATACTTCAGCAAATCCAGTGCAATACATATGAGACTGATACCAAAGCAGGGCCTTTAAGAGAAGAGGCAATTTTGAGTCCCTCAGATTACCCATCTCTCTGATTCAATCCTAGATTCCACACGAAAATGCACTCTTAGGTGATTAGGTTCTTTCTCCCTTATCCCCTTTATCCAAGTGTAAAGTGACCATTTATAATAGTCTGTTTTCACTTATTGGTGTGTAGAATTATCAGGTATTTTCTTTTTGCTTTAGGAGTGCTGGTACTGTTCAGCGTTCACATGCTCCTTATGTAAGATCTGTATATTTGCATTCTTTTTTTACTGTCTCCCCTGTGTGATTATGCCATATCAACTTTTTCTTGTTGAATGTGACAAAAAGAAAATGTTTTTTCATTTGTTGGCCCAGCGAATGTGCCACAGTTAACTGAATAAAGTGTGAGTCTGTTTCATAGGGGTTTACTCTGAGTGAAATGTTTGGACGACTTATCTGCATTGACTGAAGTGCAAATGTCTTGTGCGTTTCCAAAAACGAATGAGGTAAAGAAAGACAGCTGGGAATGAGAAGTGCTTCTCTTGATTCAGATTTGATTATTCCTTTTATTAACACCTGTTGTCTGATCTGTAGATGAGCTAGAATTTGCTTCAATAAAAGGGTACTGTGGCCTCAATGGTTCTCTACTGTGCATTAAAGTGGTGTTTTAGAAGGCTCTTTTACCCCTCTATTCTCAGTAGAATTTAACTTTTCCTGTTCTGAAGATTAAGATTTATCATCTTGCATTTCAGAGGTACAGGTCCCGTATTACACTGGAGTTTTTCTGGGTCCCAAATGACCATTTAAAAATTTTTCCTCAAATAAAATCACCCAGAAATGTCCATATCTTTGGTGCTTATGGCCAGGTACAGAATTATGCAAATAATTCCAAAATTCCAATCCACATTTTCATAAAAATTATGTGGATGGTCCTGCATGGTATCTTATGAATAAGCACATATCGTTTTGTGCTTGAGCAGCAGTTATGAGCTGCACAAAGTGAAAAAAACAAAAACGTTGCTAGACAAATATAAATAAAGCACTGTGATTAAATCAATGGTTACATTACATTCCACTGGAATTGCATTTCATTAAATCAATACATTGCATTTTAGGTGCAAATAAATAAATAAAATTTCAATCGTGAATTCTATCTGGAGATCAAAGGTACACAGGCAAAATTTTATATTCAATGTTAATTTGTGCCCAAATACTTGGAAACATTGTTTTTAAACAGTGAGTTATTAAAAACAGACCCTTGGCGATTAACATCATGACTGGCACAAAGCTGGATACACTACGAGACTGCAGACACCATGACTAGCCTGCAGTAGATCGGTCAGCATCCAAATTGTTACATTGTGATATTCTGAATATCGTACGTTCGTCATTTTGGCAAACTCGCGTTGTCAAGGTTAAGTACTCACAACTTCACTTGGTCGTGGGCTGCGGATTCCTTTACACGTCAATTTGTACATGCTTAGATTCGTGCTAAAACCACATCTCAGAGCGCTGAAATAAGAGTCGCACGACGTCTTTAAGAAAGGGTCTTTGCGGACTAAAATAATCCTCTCGAGCACCCACAATCCTCTGCGTGCCAAATTTAAAGAACTACAACTAGGGAAAGATATAGCCTAGTTATATAGAGTTTAAATTAAATTATTTATTGATGAATAACTGCTGGATTGTGTGTACGTCGGCTATGTTTTTTGTTGTTTTTTCCCCTTTATTTGCTAACCCAACCCCTGCTCTCTCTCCCCACTACTAGTACTCGCTTCATTTTTGACGTGTTGGAGCCGGAGTACACACGGTAATACGCTGAAGGGGGAAATAATTCCTGTCTACTAGGAACGTAGCCTACGAATATTTTTACATAACGTTAGTTTGCATAACGTTTGTTCCAGCCATTGACTTGGTGCACATTGCGTGCTTACTAGCTAATGTTAGTGAGAGCGGCATTCGATAACGTTTAGCAAGTAGTTTCAGTCGGACAGACTAGCTACTGACCGCCCAGCTGTAACATTTATCTTCCAGTTTTGATCAATGGGGAGCCGGAGAATAATGGCCTAAATGTCAGGTAAGCATTAGCCTGAGTTTAACGTCTTTACGGTCGTTAGCTAGGTGGCTAAATAGTCTGGGTAGGCTAGTGCTGGCCCTGCTGGTGTTCGGAACTATAGCAACCAAGTTCACTTCGTAGTCAGCGGGATACGCGGACAACGAGGAAAAAGTTGTATTTGTGCTTCCGAATTGTTCTGAGTATTACGATAATGTGAATACGCTGTGGAAATATTAAATTATACCAAAAACCATATTACCCGGCCTCAAAGCGTGTTTTCCTAGCCTACATATCACATGTTTACGTTATATTACAGAAAACGCAAATGCTAGCTATGTGCATTACAGACCGCTAATTACTACCGAATATAAACATTTAAAATGCAATTGCCTATTTAGGCTATCAATTTATTGGAGTGTGGTGGATATCTCCATGACACTGGGTTGCATGAATTAACGTTATAACAGCCACTACCCAGCAAGGTAATCCAATTACCAAAGTCCAGCCGAATTACTTAATATTGCTGGTTTTTGTCACGTTAGCGGTCCTGTTGTTAAAGTTTGTCTTTCTTATTTTTGTCTTTAAACCCATGTGTGTCATTATTTCGGAAAGTTTGAGTCTCCATGCAAGCTCTGGAAGCGGTCAAAGAGTGGTCAGGCCAGGAAGCTATCATAACAACTCGCATGACCAGACCAGACCAGAGAGAGGACCGCTGTGGTCTGGTGTCGCTGGACAACTGCATCCCCTCATCAAAGAAAGAGAGTACTCCAGTACTTGACACATCTGGATTGTAGATGCCGTATACTCAAGTTGTTAGTCGTGTGGTTTGTAATCTTTGTCATCTAAAAAGCCATTGTGAGATGGAGTCGCTCAACTCCAGCGTAGGGATTTTTTTACCTGCTGTGAAAGCTGCTGCGGTAAAGACGGAGAGTGAAGAATTTGACTATTCTCTATCTGAGTACCCGTATCGCGGAGAAAATCTGCACGAACCCCAACATGACAGAAACGTGACACAAAGTAAACTTACTGAATGGTTCAGTAGTGCGGAAGAGACTGCTGGAACTAGCCACAGTTTCAACATTGTAAAGATTGACACGGAAGAACTGGACTATATTAAGTGTGAACAGCACGTTGTCAGTATAATTAAAACAGAAACTGATGAACGAAGCTTTGTGGACCCGGATGAAGTCATTCTCCATCAGTCTGGTGAATATGTCGTTGATGTAGCACACGGTGAATCCCGTCTCTGGTTTCCCCAAATTGAAACTGCGACGCATGTCCCACATTTCTGCACTGTGTGCAGCAAGACATTTAGCAATTTACAAAGCTTAAAAGAACATCAGGAAATTCACACAGGAGAGAAACCGCACATCTGCACAGACTGTGGGAAGAGTTTCAAGAGGTCAAAAAGCCTGGTGAGACATAAACGCATTCACACAGGAGAGAAACCGTACACTTGCACTGTCTGTGGAAAGAGTTTTGGGCAGGTCGGAACCTTAAAGACTCATCAGCGAATTCACACAGGAGAAAAACCATACTCCTGTGCAGAATGTGGCAGATGTTTCAATCAACTGGAGCACTTAAAAACACATCATCAGATTCACACGGGAAAGAAACCGTACTCTTGTACAGAATGTGGAATGAATTTTGGTCAGTTAGGAACTTTAAGGAATCATATACGCATTCACACGGGAGAGAAACCATTCTCTTGTGCGGAATGCGGAAAGAGTTTTGGGCAGTTGGGAACCTTAAAGACTCATCAGCGTATTCATACAGGAGAGAAACCACATTTTTGCTCAGAATGTGGGAGGCGTTTCAATCAATTAGAACACTTGAGGACACACCAGAGAACTCACACAGGAGAGAAACCATACCCTTGCAAAGAGTGTGGGAAATGTTTTAACCAATTAGAGCACTTACGAACACACTTGAGAATTCACACAGGAGAGAGACCATACTCATGCACTGTATGTGGAAAGAGTTTCGGTGCATTTGGGACTTTTAGAGAACACCAGAGAATCCACACAGGAGAGAAACCGTATGTTTGCACGCAGTGTGGGAAGGGTTTCAGACAAATGGAGAGCCTAACAAGGCATCAGAGAATTCACACAGGTGAGAAACCGTACACCTGTACCGACTGTGGAAAGAGCTTCAGTCAGTCGGGGAACTTGAAAAATCATCAGCGAAATCACAAAAAGCAGTCCACTGAACCTAAGAATGCAGACAGTGTTTAGTGACTGCATGACCTGAGGTGCGTTCAAATTTAGTGAACAAGGCGAACGTTTGCAAACTATTTCAAACTTTTTTCCGTTAGCTTTGTGTTCAGGGCTCTTCTTACACAAAGCCACGTCTCCAGTGTGGCTATCTCCAGGAAAGGACAACCTGTCAATGTTTCACGTCAGGACCTCAGATCTCTGGAAACTGAAGGTCACCTGGTTTCCATGAAGGTGCCATTCTTACCAGAAAAACACACTGCTACTTTTTTACAAAATGTAGCAGTCATGAAATAGACAATACCACCTCCATGAGACACGCCAAACTACCCGGCCTGTGAGCAGACTACTGCTGTATTTACATTACTTTACAATCATTTGGCAGATGCTTTTATCCAAAGCGACTTACAATAAGTGCATATTGAAGGTCATTGATGCGACTACAAAGCAGAGCCGACAAAGCAGAACTTTCTCACAACGTAGGAGCTATCCCTAGTAGTGAACATTGAGTGCACACTCAATGCTGTATGTTCTAATCAGTGTGTTATTCTTGTGAGTCCATGGGTGTGTGTACCTTGTGACCACGCCCACACACCTATTGATCCAATGGCCTGATGAATGTTGTTGGGAAGAGTGTAGCATCTCTGAGGGTTTTAATGATACTTAATGTCTGAAACGAATCTTACAACTACCAAAAACATGGCTATAGCCAATTCCACATGTCTAGTCATTCTATGTGTCAGCTTTGGGATGTGTACTTTAAATTTCAACAAGTGGTGTATTTCCATGTTTAAATTCTGTGGACTAACCATTTTTTCCAGGTATGCACTACCTACAGTAGAGCTGTGTCTTAAAGTTATTGCATCCTGTATGTAGAATTTGCACATATACAAAAAGGGTTATATAGCCTATTCATTTAATAAAACTGACAATCAGTTGGCAATATTTTTTGATGTTTTAAATTGTACTTCCTTTTTTTGTTCGGGTCACTTTATAAAGAACCCTTACAAACATAAGATTTAAAAAGAAGTGGTGTTGTTTTTGTGTCCTTAACAGGATTTTTAATGGTCATTTCGTGGAATTGTGGAACTACACTGACTTAATTTCCGTGGATGCGATAGTGATGTGATCATGTGTATTAAAACATCTCCTGGTTCTCACCCAGTGAACACGTGTGTTTTTAATTTTAAGAAAGGTGCAAATAAAATAGCTGGACTAAGGTACATAGGCAAAATAATATTTAAAGTTAATTTGTGCCCAAATAGGCCTACTTGGAAACATTGTTTTTAAATGGGGATAATAGTACATGGAATGGTTTATCACGATATAACAGACCCTTAACGATTAACATCGTTAACATCATGATATTCTGAATATCGTACGTTCGTTATTTTGGCAAACTCGCGTTGTCAAGGTTACATGTTCAGATTCGTGCTAAACCCACATCTCAGAGCGCTGAAATAAGAGTCGCACGTCTTCTTTAAGAAAGGGTCTTTGCGGACTACAATAATCCTCTCTAACACCCACAATCCTCTGCGTGACAAACTAAAGAACTACAACTAAGTAAATATATTCCATCAGACGGTAATATATATGTTTAAATTAGATAATTTATTTATGAATCACTGCTGGACTGTGTGTACGTCGGCTAGTTTATGGGCAGTAACGTTAGATTTTTCAAATGTCCTTCATTGGTTAACCCAATCCTATAGGCTACTATCTCCCCACTCGTTTCATTTTTGACATGTTGGAGTCGGAGCGCACACAATAATAAGATGATTAGGGGGGATTCCTGTCTACTCGGAACAAATCATAGGCTACGAATATTTCTACACCGTCCCAACCATGGACCTGGTGCACATTGCGTGCTTACTAGTTAATGTTAGTGGCATTCGATAACGTTTAGCAAGTACTTTCAGTCGGACAGGCTGAGGGCCCAGCTGTAGCGTTTATTTTCCAGTTTTGATTAGTGGGGAGCCGGAGAAGAAGAATGGCCTAAATGTCAGGTAAGCATTAGCCTGAGTTTAACGTTTTTACTGTCGTTAGCTAATTTCGGTATCTAACGGTAAGTAGCCTAGTCTTGAGTTTTGTTGGCATTGCTGGTGTTCGGCTAACGCGGACAACGAGGAAAAAGTAGTATTTGTGCTTCCTTATTGTTCTCAGGATTACTATAATGTGAACACTCTGTGGAAATATTAAAATAACGTTATAGTTGAGAAATAGCTACTGTTAGCTATGAGCACATTATAAACCATTGTGCTAGCGATGACGTTTTTTTTTAGCAACATTCTAAATAAAATAAAAAAATTCTAATTTAAAATACAATTGCCTATTTATATTTTATAAATATATTAAATTTGTCGCTCCGTGAAAATTGGTTGCATCAATTAGCCTATAACTAGCCAGCAAGGTAAACCAGTTAGCAAATCCGACCTAATTAATATTGCTAGATACATTGTTGTCATGTTAGCGGTCCTGTTGTTAAAGTTTGTCTTTTTTAATTTTTGTCTTTAAACCCATGTGTCATTATTTCGGAAAGTTTGAGTCTCCATGCAAGCTTTGAAGCGGTCAAAGAGTGGTCAGAGCCAGGAAGCTATCATAACAACTCGCATGACCAGACCAGAGAGAGGAGCACTGTGACAACTGCATCCCCTCATCAAATAATGAACAGAAAGAGAGTACTCCAGTACTTGACACATCTGGATTGTAGATGCCGTATACTCAAGTTGTTGGTCGTGTGGTTTGTGATCTTTGTCATCTGAAAAGCCAAAGGATTGTGAGATGGAGTCGCTCAACTCCAGCGTAGGGATTATTTTACCAGCTGTGAAAGCTGTTGCGGTAAAGACGAAGAGTGAAGAATTTGACTATTCTCTATCTGAGTACCCGTATCGCGGAGAAAATCTTCACGAACCCCAACATGACAGAGACGTGACACAAGGTAAACTTACTGGATGGTTCGGTTGTGCCGAAGAGACTGCTGGAACTAGCCACAGTTTCAACATTGTAAAGACTGACACGGAAGAACTGGACTGTATTAAGTGTGAACAGCATGTTGTCAGCATAATTAAAACAGAAACTGATGAACGAAGCTTTGTGGACCCGGATGAAGTCATTCTCCATGGGCCTGGTGAATATGCCGTTGATGTAGCACACGGTGAATCCCGTCTCTGGTTTCCCCAAATTGAAACTGAGACGCATGTCCCACATTTCTGCACTGTTTGCAGCAAGACGTTTAGAAACTTACAAGGTTTAAAAGAACATCAGCAAGTTCACACAGGAGAGAAACCGCACATCTGCATGGAGTGTGGAAAGAGTTTCACAAGATCTAAATGCCTAGTGAGACATAAACGCATTCACACAGGAGAGAAACCGTACACTTGCACTGTCTGTGGAAAGTGTTTTGGGCGGTTAGGAACTTTAAAGACTCATCAGCGAATTCACACAGGAGAAAAACCATACTCCTGTGCAGAATGTGGCAGATGTTTCAATCAACTGGAGCACTTAAAAACACATCATCTGATTCACACGGGAAAGAAACCGTACTCTTGCACAGAATGTGGAATTAATTTTGGTCATTTACGAACCTTAAGGAATCATATACGCGTTCATACGGGAGAGAAACCATTCTCTTGTGCGGAATGCGGAAAGAGTTTTGGGCAGTTGGGAACCTTAACGACTCACCAGCGTATTCATACGGGAGATAAACCGCATTCTTGCTCAGAATGTGGGAGGCGTTTCAATCAATTAGAACACTTGAGGACACACCAGAGAACTCACACAGGAGAGAAACCATACCCTTGCAAAGAATGTGGGAAATGTTTTAACCAATTAGAGCACTTACGAACACACTTGAGAATTCACACAGGAGAGAGACCATACTCGTGCACGGTATGTGGAAAGAGTTTCGGTGCCTTTGCAAGTTTTAGAGAACACCAGAAAATCCACACAGGAGAGAAACCGTATGTTTGCACACAGTGTGGGAAGGGTTTCATACAAATGGCGAGCCTAACAAGGCATCAGAGAATTCACACAGGTGAGAAACCATACACCTGTACCGACTGTGGAAAGAGCTTCAGTCAGTCATGGAACTTGAAAAATCATCAGCGAAATCACAAAAAGCAGTCCACTGAACCTAAGAGTGCAGACAGTGTTTAGTGACTGCATGACCTGATGCAGTAGGTTTTTGGAATGTTCTTTCTAAATTCTAAGTGAGTGTTCTAGAACCCCATTGCTTTCAATTACCAGTAGTGAATACAACAGGACATATTGTATGACTCTCCATGGTGAATATAACAGGACATACTGTATGACTCTCAGTGGTGAATATAACAGGACATACTGTATGACTCTCAGTGGTGAATATAACAGGACATACTGTATGACTCTCAGTGGTGAATATAACAGGACATACTGTATGACTCTCAGTGGTGAATATAACAGGACATACTGTATGACTCTCAATGGTGAATATAACAGGACATACTGTATGACTCTCAGTGGTGAATATAACAGGACATACTGTATGACTCTCAGTGGTGAATATAACAGGACATACTGTATGACTCTCAGTGGTGAATATAACAGGACATACTGTATGACTCTCAGTGGTGAATATAACAGGACACACTGTGTGACTCTCAATGGTGAATATAACAGGACACACTGTGTGACTCTCAATGGTGAATATAACAGGACACACTGTGTGACTCTCAGTGGTGAATATAACAGGACATACTGTATGACTCTCAATGGTGAATATAACAGGACCGCATGAGGACCAGTCCATGTTCTGCATCATTGCATCATCACTCTGAATAATCACAGCTTTTATACCAAGCATGGGAAGAGTGATGTATTTAATGATTTTTAATGTTGATTTCTGGCACTAATGTTACTATCAAAATCATGTCTATAGCCCATTCCACAGGGCTACTCATTCTCTGTGTCAGCTTTTAGTACATTTCAACAAGTGGTGCATTTCCATGGTTAAATACTATGGACTATAAGGGCTTGATTTACGAAGACTTTTAGCGTATGCAAAACCTTTTAGCACACGCAAAACCATTAACATGACTAATGATTGGTCCTGGTATAGGGCGGCAGTGTAGTATAATGGTTAAGGAACTGGCCTTGTAAAAGTATATATCCAGCTGTATAAATGGATAATGTGCTAAAAAGTTGTGTAAGTTGCTCTGGATAAGAGCGTCTGCTAAATGCCTGTAATGTAATGTGTTTGTTTTGCACCAATCATTGGTTGTGTTTTTGATTTTGCGTGTGCTAAAGGTCTTAGTAAATCAGGCCCTAGATCTTTTCCAGGTATGCACTATCTACAGTAGCTTCAAATTATTGCATCCTGTATGTAGAATTTGCACTTATACAAAGAGGGTAATATATACTATTAATTTAATTCTATCAAACTGTGATAATCAGTTGGTAATATTTTTGCACCCCGGAAGCGGTGTTGTTTTTGTGTCCTTTTAATGGATTTTTAATGGTCATTTATTGGAATTGTGGAACTACACTGACTCACTTGCCATGGATGTGATAGTGATGTGATCATGTGTATTAAAACATGTACACTACTTAACATGTAGCACAGGAACTTAGACCTCAATGGATAGAAATTGAGGGACCATATAAATAAAGGCTTCCCATAACTGTGTGAGTGTGAGAGTGGTCTCTGTTTCCAAGGTTAAGATGGGTTGCTGCAGTCACAAAGCTCTTCCTCAGTGTAAAACAAGTCTAAACTTGTCATGTCTCTGCTTTTTTAGAGAAAATTGGGGGAAGTTTCCGTTTCAAAACAGAATCTTATTCATGGACTGCAGCCTGACATATTATTTGTATTTGTAGCGTTATTGTAGTTTTAGCGCATTATTGAAACTCGCAAAGCAATGACTGGAGTGGGAATAAACTGAGCTATCAGATTGGCCACCAGAGGGAGCCACTTGCACGTCAAAATGCAGGAAATGCTCACTGAATTCCAAGATTATAATCCACATTTTCACATGTGGAAACCGTTCTATCCTACATGGGGCCCTGTTTTACACCCGGCGCAAAGCTATGGGGTGTGATAACTGACATTATTTGGATTACTAAGATAACTGAGTGGAGAACTGACGTGTATACGCTCGTGTAAACGTGTGAAAAAATCCTATTGTGTTGATGGAGAAGACGGAGAAACCACAAATGAACATTTGCCCGCCCAATAACCCGGGAACGCATTTTTTCCCCCTTCATTTCAATGTCTTGTGATTTTCCTTTCTGTTTCTGTGAATTCTTGTATGTGATGTATTTTACTGTGGTGTCTTGAATGTTGTATGTTAATTTAAAAAACTAAAAAGGGAAGGAAATACCCCCCGTCCTCCCTTTTCCGGTGAGTTTTTATATGAGGCTGTGATGATGTGAATAAACACTCAAGACAACGCAGTCGTAAAAGCATAAAATCTTTAGTATAAAAGCAGAGGGATCTGGTGAGTCCTTGGTCACAAGCAAGTTCAGTCACTTAGCCAGCGAACAAAGAGTGCACTGGACATAAGGAAATACACAGCTTACATACTATTCCTTGGAGGAGTTGGGGGCAGTCCCCAACCCTCTCCACCCATACATTTCTAAATCATCCTATCCTAATCAAGCAAATACTTTATTACTCCTCCTCTGCATTAAATCTTATCCTATAACAGTAAAGCATGATTAACATAGTCTCCTCCTTAACAGTAATTAACATAGTCATATGACTTTCAAGCATTGATAGGTTTTTATTCCTAATAAGGGCCTTCATTCTGTCTCTAGTTTTACCAGTAAATGATCTCATTTTAATTAACATAGTCTTACCAGTAAACAGCCTCATTCTATATGTGGATGAACAGGATGAGGCCCACTTTTGTGGTTAGCCGGTTTGCAGTAAACACACACATTTCAGTTACATTTCTCTCATCTTTGCTCTGCACTTACTGATCTCATACAAACAGAATACAGCCATCCTATACATTTTCTAAGCACAGATCATATGTTTATCAATGTTTATGGCACAGTTAGTGTTAATAAGAAAGGAATAATTAATGCAGCATATAGTTACATTATTTGAACTTCCACACTGGAAATAGATTTATTGTACCAAAGGCCATTAGATGCTTTAATCAGTACACACACAGTACACTAAGTAAAGATATTGACCATCATTCAGTAGGTTGGCAGACCTATTCATTGTCATTACTGTATATTAGTGTGTATAATAGTAATAATAATTATTATAAATTTTATTTTTTGTCCATTGTATGTACATTGCTAGTGGCAATCATTCACCTTTGTGGATGAATACAGTGCATTCTCTTCTATTCGATCACATTGTACACATTGTATTCAGAGTTTCTGTTCCACCTGAAATGAGAGCGGAGTTCCCGTTCCACCTTAAAAGTCTATCGCGAATCGTCGACTATGTCAACTCATCGCTCTAATTCAATTTAACTTTTAACAAGGCTGAAGTAATATTAGAACTAATCTAATATCACACTGTGTTATTCTGAGTTTAAATGAAAGCAGTAATCTAATGTCACATTGTGTTATTCAGTTTAAATGAGCGCGGAGTTGTTACACCTTAAATGCAATAAGCAACACCGTATCATTCGGAGTTTCCGTTCCTCTGCGTCATGTTACGCAACTTCAAGATCAACGCTCAGGCCGCAAGGGGCCTGGCAGTTGATGTGGGGCTTCACGGTTGATGTCTGCAGGAAGACTATTGGTTTTTCATGTTTAGAGGGATTATTTCCCTTCTGAAGCCACATTCTGTTAGCAATAGCTATGCATGTCATGAAGAATAAAAGTCAAATATTCACATTGTGTTATATTGCAAACAATTACAAAAAGAGAGGTAAAAATATTTTACCAAATTAAGCAAATTAAAGACTGAGGTGAATCAATAGGCTCCTAATTGGTGAAATTGTGGACACATGGCAACTAAAACTATCTACTTGGTAAATAATTAACAATTCAAAAGACAAATAAAATGATAATGAGCCAAATTGTGTTAAGTTTAAGGAAAAAATGAAGGAACCTAAAACACAAGTGTTCAACTATTGAATTAGGAGCCTATTGATTCACCTCAGTCTTTAAATTGATCAGTTAAAAAAATTGTTACCTTGTATTATTGTTTGCAAGATAGCACTGTAAGCACAATGTGAACATGGCATAGTCTTCATGGTATGCATAACTATTTCAGACTTAATTTGTTTTAAGAGGGTAAATAATCCCTCTAAACATGAAAAACACCTAATTAAGAAAAATTAACAGCTTGTTAAAATGGAAAACCAGCATACACAGGGGGCCCCCAGGACCGAGTTTAAGAACCACAGAGTTTTAAATGTTATAAACTTATCTTATCCACTAATGTACCGATTAGCCTACCATGGCTTTAGATTTACATCAAAGCATCTCAAATCCCCCCCCCCCCCCCTCTTATTTTCATGGATTTTGGCAGGCTGTACGCTTGCTCTCCCCCCTGCTTCCTGTAGTACGCCATCAGATGCTTGGTCTTGTTGACGTTTGGGTGAGAGGTTGAGGTTGTAACATCATAGGATATGGAGCAGAAAACATGTAGGCTAGCAGTCATCGTATAATTGTGATGCTGGTTCTTGTAAGCCCTGTTAAAACTGTTGCATACAGATTTTTTATTTTTGTGTCATTTCAAATACATTTACTTGTTGCATTACAGTGAGCATTTCAGTTTGATAAATGTTTATGAACATTGTTTCATAATCTGCCAATATGACTGACTATGTACTGTATGTATTTACATGAGGTTAGATGGTACATCTGTTAATGCTTGTAAGGATTGAGAGTCTGTGGTCATTATTTCTGTGGGAAACCCTGAAAAGTACCAATCCTTCAGTGCTTTAATGTTGTGAAGCATGGCTTGGCAGATGGCATGTCTTACATCCCAGTTTATTTAGGGATGACATTGTGTACACTGTTACACCAGCACTGCAGACAACACTGTGGGACATTTTTACTGTTGTCTTCGCGGGCCGGCTAGCAGAGTATGGGCTCCCCCTCTCTAGCCAGGTTCCTCCTGAGATTTTTTCCCATCAGGGAGTTTTTTTCTCACCACAGTTTGAGTATTTTTCTTTCCACTGGGGTGTTTTTACATCACTTGCTTTTTGGGTGTTCAGGCCTGGTTTTTGCCCAATTTTCCTTCTGTTTCTCTATAAAGTGTCTTTGTGACAGTACTCTGTAAAACAAATTTTTAAAAAAATTGATAGATATGAATTATAATATGATGGTGGACATCATATTATTCCAATGCTGCCTGAAGACACACCTGTTGAGACTCAGTAATGATGTTGTGGACTGGGTAATGCACTGTGTTGGATTTGCACCACACATATTTCTTTGCATTTAGGTTAAAAAAAAACTTGCTTGTCTCGTGCGACCATAAAATCCTTTTCAACATTGCAGGTATTTAGCAGACGCTCTTATCCAGAGTGACTTACACAACTTTTTTTTTTTAGCATTTTTAGCATTTTTACATATTATCCATTTATACAGCTAGATCTATACTGAAGCATTTCAGGTTAAGTACCTTGCTCAAGGGTACAACGGCAGTGTCCTACCTGGGAATCGAACCTGCAGTCTTTCGGTTACAAGGCCACTTCCTTGACCATTATACTACACTGCCGCCCTAACATCGCTTACATTTCGCCTAACATTTGTGGTATCACTTAAGAAATTATGCTGTTTAGTGGTGTAGCACAATACATTTTATTAACAACATGGTTGTATTATTATTCGAATATGTGTGTAACTTGTAATTCTGTAAAATGTAATTTGATCTTGCACCTCGTAAAAAATATCACCTTCTTTTCCACTTGAATTTTTGGTTTTAATTCCTGACCACCTCTTTGTTTGCATAAAAACCAGATACACACGACCGCTCCAATCTGACATACCGTTTACAAAGCCTATTTTTTGGCAATAAACGCTTGCTGAAATATTATAATTCTGTTGCTGATAAATGTTTATTAAGACTATTTAAACACCATATTGACTCATAGTGTCATCTTTCACGGTACACTGCACCATGTAAACTTTTCGAGTAGCCTACAACCGAAAAGTAGAGTTGAAGTTGCATATACGCCCCCCCCACACACACACAAACACACTGACCAAACATGTTGAGCGAGTATGTTAAGGACCCTGCTAACTTGGCACACCCGGAAGACGCAGCCACACACACCCAGAGAAACATGGATGGAGACTAAACTGGCAAGCAAAAAGATTACTTCAGCTAGTTTACTAACTTCTAACATTGGTCCGGCAGCATTTTGCACTTAGTACTAAATTGTTAAACAGGGGGTTAGAGTTTCAGATTATTATTTAGTGGCAAATCTGCAATAGTCCGTTCGGAACTAAACTTTTAACAAGTAGCTAGCTAATGATAGCCTGGACAGCTGTACCGTTATGTAAAGACTTGAGTGTAATGTGACTGATTAGCTATCTAGCTTAGCCAGCTTGACATTGATAGCTAGTTAAGACAGCCAAGAGCAATGGCAGTCTTTCCGAAACAGGTTGGCGTACGGTTTTTAACTAAGAAACAACTTAACTTACAAACTTTTTCATAGCTTCCTAAAAAGCAAACGTTTACTAGCTAAACGTAAGCAAAACTTACTTTGTTTAAATTAATTTAGTTAGCTAGCCTGCAAACTATTACTCTACCAAGTGAGAAATACACTTAAGACTTCTGCCAAGTTAGTGTGTTAGCTAATGTGGTAGCTAGCTATGATAAATTGAATTTCACTAACATCATTGTGGTTTGGTAAGAAAAAATTTTTTTTTGACCTCTTTGTAACAGTTAATGTTCGCGATCAAGGTTCTTCGGTTAGCCTGTGAAATAGTGGTGTCACTGGTGTGTCGTTCGCGAACGAGTCGGCTCTTTGAGCCGGCCGTTGGGAGCCGACTCGCATATCTGAAGAGCCGATTTGTTTTGTAAATGAACACAAGACAAGTGCTTGTGGTCTTGGTGGAACTCTTATTCGTTTTTTTTCTTCGTTACATCTGAAATCAAAGAGAATAATTTTTTAGGCCAAAAATAAATAAAACCACTATAAGAAAATAACATTAATAATAATTTAAAAACCAGTTTAATTGTTGGTCAGTTTAATTGTTCTGATGCTGCAGTTTTGCACATTAATTTTTTTTATGTATTTATTGATTTTTCTTTGTTATGACACAATATTATGTTCTATTATATGAGTGTCTATTTTGTTTTGAAATGTTCAACTATGCACTGTGTTTAGTGTGCAATTTATTTCAAGACATAAAAATTCCCTACTTTCAATGCACATGTGTAACAGTGTCTTACTGTTTTTACATTTATTTAAATAGCTTTTATAACAAACAAAATGCAAAATAATGGTATTTTGGTAATTAGAAGGTAGAGTACGATTCATTTGAACAATTTAAGTGATAGATGTGCACAAACACCAATCATAGGTCAAAATATCGCTAACTTTGGCTGATTTTGAAAAACCGGAAATGCTACTGAATGAAGAACCGTTTGGGAGCCGAAAGAGCCGGCTCTTATTGGTGAGCTGAGCCAAGTGATCTGACTCACTGAAAAGAGCCGGAATGCCCATCACTACTACTGGTGTGTCGTTCGCGAACGAGTCGGCTCTTTGAGCCGGCCGTTGGGAGCCGACTCGCATATCTGAAGAGCCGATTTGTTTTGTAAATGAACACAAGACAAGTGCTTGTGGTCTTGGTGGAACTCTTATTCGTTTTTTTTCTTCAAGTTACATCTGTATTCAAAGAGAATCATTTTTTAGGCCAAAAATAAATAAAACCACTATAAGAAAATAACATTAATAATAATTTAAAAACCAGTTTAATTGTTGGTCAGTTTAATTGTTCTGATGCTGCAGTTTTGCACATTAATTTTTTTATGTATTTATTTTTCTTTGTTATGACACAATATTATGTTCTATTATATGAGTGTCTATTTTGTTTTGAAATGTTCAACTATGCACTGTGTTTAGTGTGCAATTTATTTCAAGACATAAAAATTCCCTACTTTCAATGCACATGTGTAACAGCGTCTTACTGTTTTTACATTTATTTAAATAGCTTTTATAACAAACAAAATGCAAAATAATGGTATTTTGGTAATTAGAAGGTAGAGTACGATTCATTTGAACAATTTAAGTGATAGATGTGCACAAACACCAATCATAGGTCAAAATATCGCTAACTTTGGCTGATTTTGAAAAACCGGAAATGCTACTGAATGAAGAACCGTTTGGGAGCCGAAAGAGCCGGCTCTTATTGGTGAGCTGAGCCAAGTGATCTGACTCACTGAAAAGAGCCGGAATGCCCATCACTACTACTGGTGTGTCGTTCGCGAACGAGTCGGCTCTTTGAGCCGGCCGTTGGGAGCCGACTCGCATATCTGAAGAGCCGATTTGTTTTGTAAATGAACACAAGACAAGTGCTTGTGGTCTTGGTGGAACTCTTATTCGTTTTTTTTCTTCAAGTTACATCTGTATTCAAAGAGAATCATTTTTTAGGCCAAAAATAAATAAAACCACTATAAGAAAATAACATTAATAATAATTTAAAAACCAGTTTAATTGTTGGTCAGTTTAATTGTTCTGATGCTGCAGTTTTGCACATTAATTTTTTTATGTATTTATTTTTCTTTGTTATGACACAATATTATGTTCTATTATATGAGTGTCTATTTTGTTTTGAAATGTTCAACTATGCACTGTGTTTAGTGTGCAATTTATTTCAAGACATAAAAATTCCCTACTTTCAATGCACATGTGTAACAGCGTCTTACTGTTTTTACATTTATTTAAATAGCTTTTATAACAAACAAAATGCAAAATAATGGTATTTTGGTAATTAGAAGGTAGAGTACGATTCATTTGAACAATTTAAGTGATAGATGTGCACAAACACCAATCATAGGTCAAAATATCGCTAACTTTGGCTGATTTTGAAAAACCGGAAATGCTACTGAATGAAGAACCGTTTGGGAGCCGAAAGAGCCGGCTCTTATTGGTGAGCTGAGCCAAGTGATCTGACTCACTGAAAAGAGCCGGAATGCCCATCACTACTACTGGTGTGTCGTTCGCGAACGAGTCGGCTCTTTGAGCCGGCCGTTGGGAGCCGACTCGCATATCTGAAGAGCCGATTTGTTTTGTAAATGAACACAAGACAAGTGCTTGTGGTCTTGGTGGAACTCTTATTCGTTTTTTTTCTTCAAGTTACATCTGTATTCAAAGAGAATCATTTTTTAGGCCAAAAATAAATAAAACCACTATAAGAAAATAACATTAATAATAATTTAAAAACCAGTTTAATTGTTGGTCAGTTTAATTGTTCTGATGCTGCAGTTTTGCACATTAATTTTTTTATGTATTTATTTTTCTTTGTTATGACACAATATTATGTTCTATTATATGAGTGTCTATTTTGTTTTGAAATGTTCAACTATGCACTGTGTTTAGTGTGCAATTTATTTCAAGACATAAAAATTCCCTACTTTCAATGCACATGTGTAACAGCGTCTTACTGTTTTTACATTTATTTAAATAGCTTTTATAACAAACAAAATGCAAAATAATGGTATTTTGGTAATTAGAAGGTAGAGTACGATTCATTTGAACAATTTAAGTGATAGATGTGCATTGTGCACAAACACCAATCATAGATCAAAATATCGCTAACTTTGGCTGATTTTGAAAAACCGGAAATGCTACTGAATGAAGAGCCGTTTGGGAGCCGAAAGAGCCGGCTCTTATTGGTGAGCTGAGCCAAGTGATCTGACTCACTGAAAAGAGCCGGAATGCCCATCACTACTGTGAAATCATTGAGTAAACTTTTCAGTTAAGCTTGTGAATAGGCTGCTCCAGTTTTAAAGCCACGTAGCTATAATGGGCGACTCGACTCTTAATTTTACTTTACTGCACAGAACATGCAGTTTAGTCGTGCTCTTGTGCGTTCTTCATCTTTCGGTTACATTATTATTTTATTTAAGGACTTTAGATTTTCGTTTTTCATTCGTGCATAACAACATTTCCACAGTATCACCACGGGATATTATTCCCGGGGATACCGCGAGCAGTGCTTTAAAACACGCCAGTAAGTTTGCATTGAATGCCACGGAGAAAGCCAAAGTATTAGAGAAATGTCCGGATCTATCACCCATTCTAGGTAAGTCCTACTTTAAGCCAAGTAGCCTAAGTCACGTTTATTCTCGAGTAGCTATAGCCTACTTGTATTAGCTACAAAGTAATTGACTCTCGACCATTTCATGTAGCCTATTTAATATTTTAAAATTATTATGGTGTTTCTCGTAGGCTACGTAGACATTAATGTGTTTATATTGTGTTGTAAGTTATGTTAATATGTATGTCCAACGAAACTTGGTGGATGTCACACTTGCCATCCCGAAACTTATAATTTAGTCATAATAAACATCTCCTACTTTTTGTTTAATGCTTGCTAAGGAGGTAACTGTTAGGCTAATTCCTTGAGTGATCAAGGTCAGAAGACTAACCAGTTCTTACTAAAAAGTCAGATGTTAACCTATATCCTTAAACTTTGATGTTGAAATAAGTAACGTTAGGCTATTAATAATGACATTTCCATCTATGCAATACAGTATCAGTGTGGTATTGTTGAGACGACACGGTTTTGCTTAAGATGCTGTCGACATGGTCATACTGATGAACAGGAGAATGCCAACATGTGTTGGCTAACCCAAGGCGGTTTCTCGGCAATTTGCTTTAAGGATCAGGTGCCGTATGCGTCATTCCCCTTAACTCGTTATCGCTGCTTTTTCGTCGGTCGCCTCTTTATCGCAAATTGGCCTACATGGCCAGTCAGCAGATCGGGTTTATCTTACCCTCGGATCGTACAGGGTAGGCTACTTAAGTCCATCTTCAGTTTGTCTCTCTGTACAGGTTGCAGAATGGTCAGATAAAAGCGTTGCCGGGCACCAAGGTTGTAATCGACTCCACCGAACCGTCTGGCCCCGTGTTTGAAAGTGCCATTCTGTGTCCGTGAATAAATGGCGATTATCCCACTAAAACCCCATCCGTGGTGTCCAGCAGAAAAGGCTTTCTGCGCGCTAGAGACTGAAGAATAGGCTAAATCCTGTTCACAGTGGGACTCTGTCCTTGCTGATTATCTGCTAACGCCCGGAACCCACCAGACGCTCCAAGCGCACAGACGCTTATTGCGCGCGCAGATTTGAGCAGAACTGAACCCACCAGACGCACAAAGGCACAAACGCTTTTATCGCTTTTTCGGAGTGCAATCCGTGAACGACAGAGACGCGCTATACAAACAAACAGTCTACATTCCGGATTTGTGAGCTTCGCTTAATAATGGATAAGTAAATACTGCTATTACATATGTCTTACTGCTTGACAGGTTAATTAAAATTAAAACTTGCATACTGTCAATATATTAGTACATGGGAAAATAGCTACACATGAATCGGACTAACAAACAAGTCTTCACTGGCTGGCAGCAAATGGCCTACTTTTGATTTTTACTTCGTAGCCTATAGCTAATGTAATTATGTCATTATAACGAAATCAGTTGAGTGATTACCTTATCTCGCAATATTAATATAGTACTTTTTTTGTTTGTTTCAGTACGAGTTGTAAACTGAGGAAGGCAATTATGGTTTACCTCTTGCTCCGAATGTTCTAAACATTTAATTATAGCAGAATTAGCAGCTATTTTGATTCTGTAGTAGCCTACCTTAAATCGATACAGTGATATCAGTATAATACAAACTAAAGTAAGCATAGTCTTAATTCATTGAACAAATATATATAAATTTGTATACTATAATAAAGAAAAAGCATTATAAAAACGGGACTGGTTATATGCAAAATGTATGACTTGATTTAACGTCATTTCATGGTGATTGTCTCTGTTCCCTTTTTCATTAGGGCCTATATTAAAATATAATATGTATTAAAATAATTAATAACAATAGCAAAACTATTAGTAGGTTGAAAAACATTAATATGTAGTGATATGATGCAGATATTGAGCATATACAATGTATTTCTATAAGATTGCGCATGCGGATGACCAGAAAATTCCGCCCAGAGCGGAAAAATCAGCTCCACGTCCGCGAGCCGTCCGCCCGCCAGCCGTGCGTGCGTGGCCGGGAACCGTGGCAATTCGTTAACATGGAAGTGAAGCGCAACAGTGCGCGTGTGCGTGCGCTTGAGCGCGCGCGTCTGGTGGGTTCCGGGCGTAATTAACCAAAGTCCCCTTCGGCGGAGATTGGAATGGAGAAAACTTTGCCTCCTGCTGTCAAGACAAAATTATCTTGATGTTTGACCTGCGCTTTATCTTATTGATGGGAAAATTACTAGGCCTAGGCTACTTCATGGAACCGGAAAAAATGGGCAGAGCATTGATTCGATTCGACCCAATCACTGTTGAATTAGCTGTGAGGAGAAGAATCTTTTTATCGTTTCAGAATTAGTCAGTGATTGACAGCACATAGCCTAATACCTCCACCCTTAATGGGGTTTGTGAAACTCGTGTAGCTAGTTTAAACTGGGTCCTTGTGGATCTGTCTTTACCAGGTCTGGTAAATATCTGTCTTTTACACCCGGTAAAGGTCTTTACCAGGGCTGTGTCCGAATCAGAGCCCTGTTCCCTGTCCACTGTTCCCTGTCCACTCAGACCCCTGTCTACTATGTGCCCTGTCCCCTCACATTGCAAGCAGTGTGAAATAAATCCTGCAAAACTCTTTCCAAACTAGTAAGGAAGTAGTTTGTAATATCCTTTTAATTGAGAATATCAATCAGTTAACATATGACAATTGTTACAAAGTGTAGACTATGAATGAAGATATAATTAACAAAAATAAAAAAAGAGTATTTCGTAATATGACCCACTCTTGTGCATATACGCTCTACGTCTTTTACCTTTTTACTTCCGAGTTACTTAGTGAAATTGTCGGGTGAATGCACAGTTCTGCAGATGAGTGTGCTCCTGAATTCCCTCAACAAAACCCCGGAAATAAGGGGTTCATCCTGGTATTTTAAGTGCCCCCATTTGTGAGAAAAAGTCGCCCACTCAAAATCTTTTTGACGAAGTGGACTCAAATATGCGTACTCAAAAGGGCGTAGGGCTCTGATTCGGACACAGCCCAGGTCTGGTATGGACTGAACCGGGCCAGTATTATCGGAGCATCGACGCAGTCTCGTGAGAGGGTGATTCGTTGAATGGGGCACGTGAGTGCCGTTTCTGTATTCTTCGGTGCAAGCCCCCGGGACGAGACTTCAGAGCTGCAGGAACTAGAAGAATTATGCCCATAGTTGCTGGACCCCAGTGTGGCAGAGGATCGAACCCTCAACCATGCGGGGGTATTCGGTGTATGACTCGAATACAGACGACACCACATGCCTGGCCTTGAAGCCGTGATTTTATCACCATTTAAGCTGCACGTGAGCTAGGATTCCCGAGTAAAACGGCAACCAGTTCTGTCATTTGTTATTTGGGAATCAGGATCAATATTGCAAACGGTAAACACGTTTTATTACTTCATCAGGCAACAAGACTGTTTTATCAAACTTAACCAAATGTAGTAAAGCTTTAGGAAATACCAACATTGTGTCATATAGGATGTAATCATTCCCACTTTGTTCCTGTCAGCTCAATTAATGATAGCTGACTGCAATAATCTAAATATAATTGGCTATGTTAACGCTGGTGGGTAGTGACATTACATTGAAGCCTGTAGATTTTGAATGACTGTTTTACAAATGTTTTGTTTCATCAAAGTCCGACTATTACACACAAATAATGTTAAAACGGCACATATTTCTATGAAGAAGTCATGTTTTACCTCAAATTGAGCTGTGAGATAAGTTTCTCTTGTCAGTGTTTTGTCGGCTGGAAGTCATAGCAGGAAACAGTGCGCTGCACTGTGGCTGCCCACTGCCACTGTAGTTAGGATGGGTCAAATGCGGAGGACAAATTATCCCACAGGGTCAATAAAGTATAACAAACTTAAACTTAGTTCATAACAGATCTCATTGGTGGGAAAGGGTTAGAGAAAGTTAAACCAGCCACTAGAGGGACACAAGAGCAGAAATCCATCTGGGTTTTGTTGCAGTGGCTGGGTTTTTGTTGCAGTGGCTGGGTTTTTGTTGCAGTGGCTGGGCCCATGTCCAGAGCTGCTTGGCCTTAAAAAAGAAAAGTGTCACTGGGAAATGGCTGACTGCTGAACTTGGCCTGTCGCTGGGTCAAAGTGTACCATAACACACCCCCAGAGCACACTGCAAAATGCTTACCCTGCACACACACACACACACACACAGAATGGCGATGTTCCCCATGCCTGTAATTTAGAGGAAGTGCCTAAAGACAGAGCCAGGAAAGAGGAGGAGCCAGGCTTTGTTTCTGAGCCTACTGTTATCTCTCTCACTCTCTCTCTCACTCTCTCACTCTTTCTCTCTCTCTCTTTATGCCTCGCTCTCTCTCTCTCGCTCCTTCTCCCTCTCTCCTTATGCCTCGCTCGCTCTCTCTCTCAAATTCAAATTCTCTCTCCCCACCTCTCCCTTTCTGTTTCCTCCTCTCTCTCTCAAATTCAACCCCCCCCCCCTCCTCAGTGGGCCCTTTAAGGATAGAGTTCAGCGACCCGGTCAGCTTGGACAAGGTGAGGACGGAGAACCCTGAGGTGAGGAATGGCGGGCGGTACAAACCCGATGACTGCGTGGCTCTTCAGAAGGTGGCCCTGATCATCCCCTTCCGGCACCGGGACGAGCACCTGAAGTACTGGCTGTACTACCTGCACCCCATCCTGCGGAGGCAGCAGCTCGACTACGGCATCTACGTCATCAACCAGGCGAGGCTTCTTTGGGTTACTCCACCGTCTGCATGCGTACAAGGGCTCAGACAAAGGCTCAGACATGCTTCTTTTCCGTGGTGGTCCTGTTCCAGGCCAAACCTCGTGTGGAGCTGATAAAGTGTTGGTTTAGATCAGGGGAGCACAACTCCGGTCCAGGAGGGCTGGTCTGCGTTGTGTGCTCGTTTTGGTCCCAACCGATTACCAGTTTTAGTTTTCTGAAGGGTCTATAAACTACGCTGGTTCACTCCTGTACTTGAGCTCAGTAAATTATAGGATACACTTGCAGGTCTGCGGCTGTAGCTGGTGCTTATACAAATTTCAGATCGAGATTCAATTGAGATAATTAAATCAGATCAAAAACGTCTACGTAAAAAAAAAATCCAAGTTACTCACGCATAGCCTACATAGCGCTGTCTAGAAGTCCTTAATTCCAACTTGCAAAAAGTAGGCCTGCCTTTAAAAGTATTGATATCAAAATGTGGCCAAGTTACAACTAACAATATTGCCTATCGTAGCTCAAACTAGCTATATTCCAAAGCAATGCTATCCAAACTTTCCTAAATTATTTAATGCAACTTGGCCCTAGACAGCGCTATGTAGGCTATGCGTGAGTAACTTGGCTTTTTTTACGTCGTAGATGTTTTTGATCTGATATCACTTCTTTTTTATAGCTAACTAATGATGAATAATTCATGAAGATAAACATGGAGATAACGAAATGCATGCAGATATTTGCGTAACCATAGCGCCCTCTATTGACAAGAATGAGAACAGTTATCCTATTACAGACAGCACACAATTACATTAAAAGAGTTTGTAGATGAGCAGTATTTAATGTGTAATGAAATACAATGAACAGCACCACCTGAGCTATGGATCACGAAGAAGCATGTAAATTAATGAACCAAGTCTATATAGAGACATGCATGCACAATGGGCTAGACGCAAACACATTCTAGCTGAAAGACATACAGCCTAAATAGCTAGTACAGCCTAAATAGTTTGCATCAGTAAAATATGGAAATACTGTTTTAAAATAGGGCTATTAGTATTCTATAGAAAATGAAATACATTTAACGTTAGGCTATTCGACACTGGATTGCCGGATGCGTAACTCCAACCTTCCATATGTGGGCTACGAGCTAGTGAGCGAGTTAGTGAGTTCATAACCACAGCAGAATTCCTTCGCAGGTTTTTTTCTGGTAGTGTAGAACGTTACCTGCGGGAAATGTTTTGGTACCGGACAGCTAGGTTTAGTTTAGTTTTCTGTAGTGCAATGAATGTAGGCTATAAGGCGTGTTGATTCGCTTCGTAGTAGCCTAGCTTGTATCTGCTTCTTGACTAGAAGCAGACTGACGTTTCTCTGGCAACAGTAATGTTAGCTAACAAGCTTAATTGGACAATGCATATTTCCCAGGAATCTTAGCCAGAAAGAAAACAATAGGTACTACTAAGAAAGTACATACCAGAGATGATTTTTTCTTATTATTATTATTATAATTAAAAGTGTTTGCAGTAAGCTACATTATCTGCAGAGTAGAGTAGACTAGAGCCACATTCGGAGGCTATTTTATTTTATTATTTATTGTTTAAGTGACTAACCATGAATCAGATATGTTTGGGGAATTGGCGGTTTATAAATCCGATTTCTTAAAAGATTGCAGCTTAAAGGCTATCATAAATTCTTAATGTAGGCTATTAACATAAATTCTTAATTTTCCTAGTAGTAAATTTTATGGTGACATTGTGTTATGTGTGAAAAGGATAAAGTGAACAGAGCTGAAGTGAAGAAATTAATGAATAAAGAAATGTTGGCCGAGGCAACGGTATGTTGAGGTTCGGTTTCCACAGTCAGTCAGTCAGTCATGACCGCAAGAGCAGAGCGTAACACCCTCCCCAAACCAGACAAGAGCGAGTGTCCGGTTTGGGGAGGGTGTGATAGATAGGATGAGGTCAGAACATACAGAAGTTAATGTTTTTAAGGGCTTAGAGTCTATGGTCATTGTGGTTACTTCTGTAGGAAACCCTGAAAAGTGCTCGGAAAAGTCCTGAAAAGAAAACTCAGACGCTCGCTCTTGTCTGGTTTGGGGAGGGTGTGATATAGTACGTGAAATACAAGAGAAACATTGAACAGTTAATATTGGAAACCTCTTTTGCCTTTGCAATAAAAATACGTTAATGTGTTAATGTGTTAATGTGAAAATAATAACAGTCTAATAAATGAAAAGTACTTAACAGCTGCACATTGTTTTTGTGGAAAATAAGCATGTGCCCTGCTGGGCTCGAACCCACAATCCTCTGTGTGAGAGACAGCAACTCTGACCATTAGGTCACAGTAGCTTCTTGGAAAGCTTGAAGCCATTGGCTATATTAACATTAAAAAACATTAGTATGAAGCGTTTTTATTGGGCGATAAGCTTGATGAGCAGGTATACGGACCATACCCTCAAAGAATAATTCTCCCCATTGGATAACATCGCGACGGAGGCAGGCAGTTTGGCAGGAAAAATAGGAAGAAGAAGGAGAAAAACAGCAAAATAAGTTTGGGGCTTTATTGTGTGGATGTGTGAAGTTGTATCTGAATTCTGTGTGGTTACATGAGATCACAACATACAGCAGTTAATGTTTTTAAGGGCTGAGAGTCTATGGTTATTGTGGTTACTTCTGTAGGAAACCCTGAAAAGTGCCAAACTCTCGGTGCTGTATAGGTATGGGGCATGCCCCACCAATTAAAGATGGAGGATTCCCTGGTTGGCGGTTGCACAGAGCTTAGAGAGAGACAGTAGGGAAATGAGGGTTAAAGGATAAGTTCGCTATTTTGGACCTTGGACCCTATTTGCGGTCTGTATTCCATGAACCTGACACATTGAGTCCATATTTTCGCTGATCGGTCCAGTATTGAGCTAGCTACAGATTTCCTGTAGGCTCTCACTGGGCTACAATAGAAGTCAACGGGGCAATTAGAAATGTTATGGAAAAACAATGATAAATGTGCTTTCATGTACAATAAATGAGACGGGAAGCTCAGGGTGTATTGTTACCGGTCTCAGTATGCTCTCCTGTGAAATGTATCTCAATCCAAACATTTTTACGTGCTTGGCATGGCTTGGAAGTAAGCATTTCTCTGTTGCTTGTTTTCGCTGCTCCCGCGGAGTACTATGTGTCGGGGGTGGGGGAGCGGGAAGGTGTGCCGGCCGTTTACGAAACTATCTATGTGAGCAGTCTGCGTTTGTTTACCTGCAGCAACGTAGGCTTTCAATTTCCACAAAAAAACTTGGATGATGGATGACTATAATGATTACGAAGACGAAGAATTCGATTTTGACTTTGACGTTACTGGCTACAGATTTGAGCCAGAATACACGGACACGGAACTACAAGAGATGGATGATAAGAGAGCAAGAGAAGAGAGAGAGGCTGAAGTTGCGCAGGTAATGTAAATTATTACAAATGATGATTACAAACACTGCGTTACAAATAGTTCTGCTGTAGGCTACTAGCTAGTAAACTCCAACGGGAGGTCAGGATTTGTGATCAACCGCTTTTCAAGCGGCCTCTCTACAACGTAGCTAGACTGCGGAAGTTTACAGTGCGAGGTAGTGCGGTCGGAGAAATAGTTCTGTTTCAAATGGAACTGTTGTTTCAACGTTCGGTTTGCGTTTGCGATAGCCTACATTTCACAGGAGAGCATACTGAGACCGTAAGAATACACACTGAGCTATAAAAGCACATTTATCGTTGTTTTTCCATAACATTTCTAATTGCCCCGTTGACTTCTATTGTAGCCCAGTGAGAGCCTACAGGAAATCTGTAGCTAGCTCAATACTGGACCGATCAGCGAAAATATGGACTCAATGTGTCAGGTTCATGGAAGACAGACCGCAAATAGGGTCCAAGGTCCAAAATAGCGAACTTATCCTTTAAGTGGTACAGAAACACAGCTGCATGGCATCCAAGTGCTTTGCATGTTGGAAATGCCCCCTCCCGTCGTGTAGTCATGGTTACAGGTTCTGGGTGTTAGGGGTGAGTCACACCTGCTTTGTAAAGCCTGAATCTGAGACACTGAGCGCTGTGCGTGTGGCCGACTCCCTTCCACACACAATCGGGACGTCCTGCTGCGAGCGCGCCGCTCAAACCGGGGGGGTGTCCGAGTCCAGCGTCTCCACCTGCAGAGGGCGCCCTGCGTTTAAAGTAAAAATCACCCCAAAAAAGATATAATGTGAACGCAGTGCCTTGCTTGAGAAGACGGCTCCTAAAGGTTAGACTGAAAGATGGAAAAGAAACCACAAAAACCTGCAGACGCTGCGGCCCTCCAGGACTGGAGTTAAACCTGCAGGCAGACTGGAGTTAAACCTGCAGACGCTGCAGCCCTCCAGGACTGGAGTTAAACCTGCAGCCTTCCAGGACTGGAGTTAAACCTGCAGGCAGACTGGAGTTAAACCTGCAGACGCTGCAGCCCTCCAGGACTGGAGTTAAACCTGCAGACGCTGCAGCCCTCCAGGACTGGAGTTAAACCTGCAGACGCTGCAGCCCTCCAGGACTGGAGTTAAACCTGCAGACGCTGCAGCCCTCCAGGACTGGAGTTAAACCTGCAAGTGTCTTTGCTCAAGGGTACAGTGGCAGCTGGGAGCTGGGAATCCCAGTTTAAACATTACACTACACTGCTGCCCGAGCTCTTTGAGCATAATCACTGTGTGGACAGATGCAGTCTCTTTCTCTCTCACTCTCTTTGTCCCGGTTCTTCCTTCTTGGAATTCTGCGCTTCCTTCCTTCCTCCCGAGCAGCGCCCTCTTTGCTGTTCGCACGCCAGAGGCGTTCTGCGCTTTCCGTCGCAGTGTCTGAGGAAGGGGGCGGAGCCACCTGCCTGGCCTCTGGCCAATCCCACATCTCCGTTTCCTGCAGGCCGCAGACTGGCGGTGGGCTGAGCCAGTGAGTGAGCAGCAGACGCTACTGAGCCTGTACAGGTAGACTCTGTACCTGATGTTAAAAGACTCAGTTACTGTCTGTGTTTAATGGCTGTAGTCTTTATTTACCCTTCCTGGTTGAAGGTGAACGCGGGTTTGGCAGCTATGGCTGTCTGACCTTTAACAACAGGTGAGGTGGGAAACCTGCCTTTCGAGCCGGCTTGTTTTACCTGTCTGATGAGCTGCAGGTTTTAGTGTGGATTACCCATGAGCACCAGTCCTTTCTGACATCACTCTGTTATTTCATAGCAAAAGTGAAGTTTATTTATAGGGAAATGTAATTATTAATTATAATTAAACATTAATTATAAATGGTGAGTATAAAGGGTGAAATTTATTGGTGGTGTACACACTGCCACGGTTGGGACTGGACCCCAGGCTGTGCCGAGCGGAACGCAGAGCTTTTCCGTGGAGCGGTACCCTGTAGGGTCTAATAACGACGTGGGTCTTTCCGCTGTACTAAACACAGAGACTTAACACCAGTCTTTCCACTGTACTAAACACAGAGACTTAACACCAGTCTGTCCCTGTACTAAACACAGAGACTTAACACCAGTCTTTCCACTGTACTAAACACAGAGACTTAACACCAGTCTGTCCCTGAAGGCATGTCTCTGTTAGAGGCGGTGCAGCTGATTGGCTGTTGGGCCCGGTGGCTTTGGTTCGTTTTTGTGTGTCAGTTATGGCAGGTTGCCAGTTTGGAAAGTTCTGGAACTCCTGCAGTGTGCCATTTCTGACCTGTGAATTGACAGTGTACACACTGAATAACGTGATTGGTTTATTTATAAACCATTATTTTGCAGTTTCTTATCTCAGCAGGTAAGATAGGAGGCAGAGTGTGAGAAGTTCTGGAATCTAATCTCTCCAAAGTAAACCAGTCGATTCAGTAAGATGGGGTATTATGGATATGTTCAGATAAACTAATACATACAGCTTTTTAGTCATGTTGACCTAACTGAAGAGAGCTGAGGATTTTTTTTCTTCTTCCTGTTCACTTGGACAGAAAACGATGAGTCCAAAAGGTCATTTGAGAATTAACTTTTGAAATCTCACCCTTTGATCCTTTGCTTATCTTGCTGCCGTTCTTCCACTTTTATGACTACTGGTGTTTACCTTTCGGCACTATACACTGGTGATTACCCTTCAATGTACACTGGTAATTACCCTTCAAGAGAACTGTGGTGGTGCAGCAGTAAAAGTTTGAGGATCAGGGGTACGCTCCCCTGGTCCTCCAGATCTGAGGGTGGCCAGTGCCTTGAGGAAGTGGCAGTTGGCGGCCGCTCCCGGGGTGGGGGGAGGGACTCGGCGGGGGAGAATTGTTGCGCACAAGTGGCCCCTGGGCGAGCTGGAATCACGGTTAGGAGCTGAGGCAGCACTCTTGTGTGTTCAGTATGAGAAGATCACCTTTAACACCCTCTCTCTCTCTCTCTCTCTCTCTCTCTCTCTCTCTCTCTCTCTCCAGTACGGGGAGAGCACATTTAACACCCTCTCTCTCTCTCTCTCTCTCTCTCCAGTACGGGGAGAGCACATTTAACACCCTCTCTCTCTCTCTCTCTCTCTCTCTCCAGTACGGGGAGAGCACATTTAACACCCTCTCTCTCTCTCTCTCTCTCTCTCTCTCTCTCCAGTACGGGGAGAGCACATTTAACAGGGCCAAACTCCTGAACGTTGGCTACGCTGAGGCTCTGAAGGAGTACGACTATGACTGCTTCGTGTTCAGCGACGTGGACCTGATCCCCATGGACGACCGCAACACCTACAAATGCTACAGCCAGCCCAGGCACCTGTCTGTGTCTATGGACAAATTCGGCTTCAAGTACGCACACGTGGATACACCTGTACCTGTATATACACCTGTACATACACACACCTGTACATACACCAGTAGCCTACATACACCTACACCTGTACCTGTATATACACCTGTACATACACCAGTAGCCTACATACACCTACACCTGTACCTGTATATACACACACCTGTACATACACCAGTAGCCTACATACACCTACACGTGTATATACACCTGTACATACACCTACACCTGTACCTATATATACACCTGTACATACACCTTCACCTGTACCTATATATACACCTGTACATATACCTACACCTGTACATACACCTGTACACAGATTCCTGGATGGCAGCAGTGTGGTTAGGGGTAACTGGGCTTCTACCTGCTTGCAGGTTTGATTCCCAGGTGTGGCACTACCCTTGAGCTGAAGCACTTTACCTGAATGACTTGAGTAAATATCCAGCTCTCCACCCCCCACAGGGGTTAAATGATCCCGAGCAGGTTGAGTAATGCCGTTGTTATGGTGTTTCCCAGGTGTCGCTGTAATGGAGACGTATAGAGTTACGCTTGTGTAAATATCCTGCCAGTTCTGTTTGTGTTTTACACCATATCTGTTTCTCAAGATGGCCTCTGCCGGTGGAAATAATTGTTTACGATATCAAGAATAGTGTACACTGCGGATATCCGTCTCCCTCACGGCACCTGTGAAATGTTCTCACGTCGTTCAAAGTCTCGTTACCTGTCTGTTTGTTCGCCCTCGCTCCCCCATCCCCTGACAGGGCGTGGATGGAACACTGATCCGTGACATTCTGCACTTGTAGCGGGGAGGGGTGATTTTACACATTATGACTACATTATGTACTACGCGGTTAGTGAACGGTTGTTCAGGTTCTGTCGGTTGAACAATGTGCGGCTAACATGTGGGACAACTGGGCGGGTCATGCAGTATAGGGGCATTGACCCTCTGGGTGTTGTAGTCCAGGCTTGGGTGTTGTAGTCCAGGCGTGACACAGTGCTGGATACTCTCTCGAACCTGCAGGTAAATGATGAGCCCAGATGTGATGCACAGTGAAGCTCATTTAGCAGACGCTCTTATCCAGGTGTATACTAAAGTCAGGTTACGTACCTTTAGCTCAAGTTTAAACGGCAGAGCTCTTCCTGGGAATTGAACCCATCACCTGTGAGTTGGAAACCCAGCTCTCTAACCATTATACTACACTGCTGCCCTCTTGTGTTGTTAATCTGTGGCTGTGCTCTGTGCTCGGCAGGCTGCCCTACCTGCAGTATTTCGGGGGGGTCTCCTCGCTCTCCAAGCAGCAGTTCCTGAAAATCAACGGCTTCCCCAACAACTACTGGGGCTGGGGCGGGGAGGACGATGACATCTTCAACAGGTAAGAGGGTTCACACCTGTGCCCCACCTGCAGGAAAGAAGAGACACGCCGGTGTTTTCCACAGCCTCGCCTTTAAATTTACTTCCTTTTCACTTACATTTCTCAAATGAGTAACATAAAAATATCAATAATGTGCTTTGCTATTTGAAGGCGTTGGCGCTGAGTCAGGATTTTGTTGTAGTAGTAATAGTTGTTGTAGTGTTTTTTTGGGCAGATGGTTTTGGTGCTTAGAGTGTGGCAGTGTAGAATAGTGGGTAAAATATGCGAGACTCCAGTAGTATCTATGGTAACGAAAATCAACCTTTGACTTGGGGCAAATGTTATGGACCTGGACTCAAAAGCTATAGGTGGCAGGTTTGATAACCAGGGGGAACTAAAGACAGAGTCAATAGGCTCCTGATTGATGAAAATGTGGACATGGCCATGAAAACATAGGTACATTAGGTAGATTAGGTAGATATAGGTACATTAGGTAGATATAGGTACATTAGATAGATTAGGTAGATATAGGTACATTAGGTACATTACGTAGATTAGGTAGATATAGGTACATTAGGTAGATTAGGTAGATATAGGTACATTAAGTACATTACGTAGATTAGGTACATTAGATAGATATAGGTACATTACGTACATTAGGTAGATTAGGTAGATATAGGTACATTAGGTAGATTAGGTAGATATAGGTACATTAGGTACATTACGTAGATTGGGTAGATTAGGTAGATATAGGTACATTAGGTAGATATAGGTACATGAGATAGATTAGGTAGATATAGGTACATTAGGTACATTACGTAGATTAGGTAGATATAGGTACATTAGGTAGATTAGGTAGATATAGGTACATTAGGTACATTACGTAGATTAGGTACATTAGGTAGATATAGGTACATTACGTACATTAGGTAGATTAGGTAGATATAGGTACATTAGGTAGATAATGAAGAATTGAAAGACGAAGCAAATGACAATGAGCGAAACGTCTCTGCAGGGTTAGTGCCAGGGAAATGTCCATCTCACGGGCCAGCGGCAACATCGGGAAGTGCAGAATGATCCGGCACAACAGAGACGCCAAGAACGAGGCCAATCCGCAAAGGTACAACAACCAGCTACACAGCCAGCCGCACACTTCCCCGCTCAGAGTTTTTACATTGTAAGCACTTAGCAGACCCTCTTGTCCAAGAGTAACTTACACAGCTCACATTCTACTCACACAGTCTATTTATATAAATCAGCTCACATTCTACTCACACAATCCATTTATATAAATCAGCTCACATTCTACACACACAATCCATTTATATAAATCCGCTCACATTCTACACACACAATCCATTTATATAAATCCGCTCACATTCTACACACACAATCCATTTATATAAATCCGCTCACATTCTACACACACAATCCATTTATATAAATCCGCTCACATTCTACACACACAATCCATTTATATAAATCAGCTCACATTCTACACACACAATCCATTTATATAAATCAGCTCACATTCTACTCACACAGTCCATTTATATAAATCAGCTCACATTCTACACACACAATCCATTTATATAAATCAGCTCACATTCTACACACACAATCCATTTATATAAATCAGCTCACATTCTACTCACACAGTCCATTTATATAAATCAGCTCACATTCTACACACAATCCATTTATAGAAATCAGCTCACATTCTACACACACAATCCATTTATATGTTACGGTACTTTGTGTGGCCCCCCCGTGCTCCGTGTGGCCCCCTGGTACATCCGTTCTGATGCCTTCCACCGCTGTTTGGCAGGTTTAACAGGATCGCTCACACCAGGCAGACGATGGACCATGACGGCATCAACTCTCTCAAATACAAAGTGATGAACGTGGAGAAAGATCAGCTCTACACCAAAATCACTGTGGACATCGGGGCGCCAGAGAGGTAGCCTCCATCACCAGGAAACCAGAGGTGCGTTCAAATTCAGCGAACAGAGCCGAACGTGTGTGGCAAACATGTTTTCTTTGAACGGTTAAATTTGAACGGCTTTTTAAGAACGTTCCAAATTGTTTGCATTGCCGGTATCTTCAATTGAAATCTCCATGGGAACACATTTCCCTCAGTCCAGCGTCCATTTTTGTTCGCCGCAAACTACCTTTTCAGACCGTTCGCTTATGTTTGCAAACGTTTGCGGCGAACACAAAGCTAACGGAAAAAAGTTTGAAATAGTTTGCAAACGTTCGCAAACATTCGTCTTGTTCGCTGAATTTGAACGCACCTCAGGACTTTTTTTGTTCAAAAAAAAAATAATATATATATTTTCCATGCTTTTTAAAAAATAAATAAATACCAAGAATGCCTTAGCAAACCAGGGTCCCGGAGGGGCCTAAGCATCCGGAGGCCTCAGCGATGATTGCACAGCCGACAGTGAATTGTACCCGTTTTCTTTGTTGTTTTTTTTTTTTTTTTTTTACATGTATTTGTGTGGGTGAAATGGGCACCGTGGGTTTATTACTATGAGCGAATGGAGGACCTGTTATTGAGCAGGATGCATAATGGATACAGATAAGCCAGAGGACGACGACTTTTCTTTTTCCAAATGTGAACATAAACATTCTCCTACCTTTTGCTGTTGCTGGAAAACAATATATTTAAAGCCATCAGTCTGAATAGATCTGTGTTCAAACCAACACTGCAAAAACCACAGCCGCTACAGTGGGAAACTCACGGAATTGCAGTGACCGATTGCTGTCTCCTTTTGTCTTTTGTACATGTAGTGGTCTCTGTAGTGACAGTTTAAAGAAGGTTATTGCATTTCCTGGTGGAGAAATTCTGGTGCAGTTACGTTATGGGTTGTCCTTTTATTTAATGTCTGAAGGAGGGCAGTCGTTTAAAGTGTCTAAACGCGTTTGAGAAGCACACAGCCAGACCGGCCTGATTCACAAAAATCAAAACCAGCCATTCCTCCATTTTACTGTGTTTGTAGACCAGACAAAATGGCTTTTTTTTTTTAGACAATCTTTTTCCTCTTATGTGGTGGGAGTCTACAGGTTTACACTCACCCTTACTCGCTGTACAGAACATTTCCTGCCAAGATGGCTGACCCAAAGACCTCAAACCTCTCACTCAGGCACACCAGTCCCAAAGACACGCCCCCTTCTCCAAAAAACCTGCGCTTTCCTCTTGTGTGTCCTGAGCTCACCTCCACCTGCACAAGGCTTCAGGGATTACCGTGCTGCAGTAGAGCCAGAAGAGGGCTATTGAATGTCATTGATTTGGCCGTTTACTTGTGACTGAAAGATCTCATTGGTGGTTCGCAGAAGGACGAGAGAGAGCGTGCAAGTTAAGATGTGTGTGTGAGATTAGAGTCTGTCTGGCGGTGCACGGTTTGGTTATAGTTTTCATCAGGGGTCCCACTGTAGTACACTCAGGGGGACACAAGCTGCGAGGGACAGATGCATGCTGGGATACCTGATTTACCCAGAGCCAAATCAAACTTTGTACTGTCGCTGTGTACTGTTTCCGGAATGCTTGTGTAAATGAGAGGCTTGACAATTCTCAGAAATTTTTTTGTTTTTTTTTTTGTTCTCAAATGTCGTCTCAAGTTTGTAAGTCTGTCCTTCTGGGTCCACAGCGTATGGGGGGGGGGGGGCAAACTCAAACTGGTTTATATAAATATAAGTAATATAAATTTGCTGTGGTTTTTATTTTTGTAAAAACTTTTTTTTTCCTGATTTTAAAATACAGTATTGCTCGATGTCGTTCCATCGGGGTGGTCTGTTGGGCTGTGTTGCACATGATCTCTGGGCTGAACTTTGCCTGAAGATGAAGGTCTCACACATTAAATGTCCGCTCACCGACTGATGTGCAGAACTACACCACTGGGAGCCACTGACCAATGAGAAGCCGCCATTCGACAACCAATGAAATGTCGCCTTACTGTCAGTATCTGAGCTGGTCTAAAATCATGTGACTCTCACACCTGTTCCTTCTCAAGTGAGTTTTTACAGGTGTTCTACTCAAGTCGCTCAGTGTATTCCAGAATAAACATCAGATTTTTAAAATGTCACCTGGATTCCTTCAAGAGCTTCGCAATGTTAACAAGAATATTTTATGGCTATTCAATGGGTATTATTAGTAGCGGTAGTATCATCGCTGTTATTAGTAATAATAATCACAAGAACTTCATCAGTGAGTGGGGGCATTTCAGCCAAAAACATAACGGATAACATCGATGTTGGGCCTTTTTAGCATTAGAGCTGGGTCATTTTAACATCATAGTTGGGCCATTTTGACATCTCTGCTGGGTCATTTTAACATCAGAGTTGGATCATTTAAAAATCAGTGCTGTGTTATTTTAGGGGGTTTACAGGCATTTTAATAGTTTAAGAAGCAGTGCTGCTACCCCTCCCGTGCCAGCTGGGAAACCCCTTGGGAGGTATTCTCTGTCTCCCAGGAAACGCAACACCAAAGGTGTGTCTGTCTTTCAGCGGGTGTGAGAGAGGCCAGAGGCTAATTTATACCCATTCTGCACCTGTCAGCAGGGCCAGGGCTGCAGTGTGTGTGAGAGAGTGTGAGAGCTATAGCCTACCTTAGAAAGCTACAACCATAACATTATCCAAAGGAAAACAAGGAAAGAGGGAATAAATAAAGGATATCTAGAGGGGGAGTCAGGGAGAGGTGAGTCTTCAGCAGGGTTTATGCTGTTCTGACTGCAGTGGGAAGATGAGCAGGGTTTCTGCTGTTCTGACTGCAGTGGGAAGATGGGCAGGGTTTATGCTGATCTGACTGCAGTGGGAAGATGAGCAGGGTTTATGCTGATCTGACTGCAGTGGGAAGATGAGCAGGGTTTATGCTGATCTGACTGCAGTGGGAAGATGAGCAGGGTTTCTGCTGTTCTGACTGCAGTGGGAAGATGAGCAGGGTTTCTGCTGTTCTGACTGCAGTGGGAAGATGAGCAGGGTTTCTGCTGTTCTGACTGCAGTGGGAAGATGAGCAGGGTTTCTGCTTAGCCTATGATAAATATTATTTGGAAAACCATTATGAGTTCCCGGTAATTCCCGACAGTGCTGTTATTTTACAAAATATATGCGGGTAAATTTAGTTAAAGGCACCTGCAACAGCTGAGAATAAGCTACCAATGGCTTCTGTCTCACCTTAGAAAATGTCAAATTAGCCTGCTTGTTTAATGAATTTCGTTTGATTATGCAATGAAGCAATTAACTCATGTCCAAGCTTCATCCAAAGTTCATTACCTGCATTCTAATTTTGATTAATAAAATAAATAACGTTATTTTGCCTTAATGATGACAACAAATACAGTAAAGCTGTCAGGTTGGCAACCCATAGTTTCACGCATATTTTCCCTTGTTTTATAATGTCCTGCTTATGGAAATGTGACCAACCTGTTTTACTGGTAGCGTAATGCTTTAAAACAATCCACTTTCCCAGGAAGACCGTTAAAAGTGTGATTTACAGCAGGGGAAACAGACCTGTTCCTGTAAAGCGCACATGCAGATAATGGTATTATAATTAATTGTGAATTAATTGTAACGTGCTGCAAATTTGTTTTCGTTTATAATTAGACGCTTAGTTCTCTTTAAAATCTTTTGTTCAGTTATGGAATAACAGGTGAAATCAGCGGGGTTTTAATAAGCTAAAAAATATGAAGGACGAAGAATAGCTAAGGTTACAATTCAGTTAACATGGTGACATTTATCTCAGTTTTTTAACCATAGGCTATCGAAATAACCTTATACACATCGAATCCGCTGTAGCCTAGGCTATTTGAAAAACAATAAAAGCAATATTCACTGGACAAGGTTTTGAACTTTTTTCAGTCACAAACCATTCTATTTACTTACAGGCTGTATTCCTATATAAACAGAGCTGTATTGTAATGACATCTGAAGCGCATTTTCAAAACTCAAATGTCCGTCTATTGCAGTGCGTGAGTTTTCCATTGTATGACAATTCACGCATTAGGTGTAAATGACAATTCGCACATTAGGCTTGATATAGGTGTTATCAGCTCCTTTTTAATGGATAGCCATTGTCCCGTACCATCGCACATCGCCTGGATGTTGATGGAGTGGGCTGAGAGCAATGTAATGTGGCATCGTTCCCCTTCGCTGGGGGAAAGGTATGTAGACCTATGAAACCTTTTATTATTATGCATTTTTGATATAGCCTACACAATAATATTTCACATTGTGATCTAGATATTTTAGTCATGCTTGTGCACGCCCCTGTGTGTAACAGACAGGAGGGTACGCGCGTTGTGCACACGCCTATGTAGACGCACTTATATGCGTCGTTAAAATAACATGTAAACAACTGCGACATGACTTTAGACCAGGTTTGTGGTGGTTCTAGCGCAAGCGCTTTCTGCTGGCTCAAGATAGCAATATGCCAGAAAGAATCCTGGCCACTCCTCATCTTAAGACCAACACTCCCAGTTCACTTGTAATGGGCGCAAGAATACATGGTAGTTAAAGGACATGAACGCAAGGCGTTATTATGAACCATGCACCGGGTGTAAGATAGCAAAGACACTTACGTTTGGGTTAGCGCAGCTTAGCGCCGGGTGTAAGATAGGGCCCCTGGTGTCTTATGAATAAACACATGTCGCTTTGTGTTTGAGCAGCAATTATGAGCTGCACAAAGTCTGTCTGGAACCAGCCACTACGCCAAAGTATTAAAAAAAAAAACATTGCTAGATAAATAGAAATGAAGTACTATGATTAAATCAATGGTTGCATTGCACTAGAAATGGAATTGATTAAGGCAACAAGACTCCAGTTAAGCAAACCTCAAAGTTAAACTGGACACCCTGTGATGTTTAATCTCCTGGTGCTCACCCATTGAACATGTGTGTTTTTAATTTTCAGAAAGGTGTAAATAAAATGGCTGGAGGTCAAGGGTACACAGGCAAAATTATATTTAAAGTTCATTTGTGCCAAAATAGGCCTACTTGGAAACATTGTTTTTAAACAGTGAGTTATTAAAAACAGACCCTTGGCGATTACCATCATGACTGGCACAAAGATGGATACACTACGAGACTGTAGACACCATGACTAGCCTGCAGTAGATCGGTCAGCATCCAACTTGTTACACTGTGATATTCTGTATCTTTCATTGGCTTTTTAAATTCATTTTTCCAATAAAAGCATTTCTTTTAAAAACATTTTTCACACATAATCACTCCATCAATCAGGCATCACATGTCTCCAAAAGGAGAAAAAAGGATTCAAAAGACCATGGAGTGAAAGTTAAAAAGTTATTCCCGGGTTATCAGGTGGGCCATAATGTTCCTTGTGGGCTTCTCTCTCTTCCTTTAGGAGGGGGGTGGACTAATGGTCTAACTAACTTCCAATGGTCGACCCCCCATTTCTCTCTCGCCAGTTGCTTGTTTTGTGAAAAATCCACCATAAAGTCGTCCTGGAGGAGGTCCTCCTCCTGAGAGTGACCAGGTCTACTGATGTTTTTTGGTAGACCTTGATGTTCCTCGCCTCTGACGCTGGAGCTCTGTTGCTTTGCAACCTCCCAGGGGGCCGTAGAGGACTCTCAGCAGTCAGGGAGGACCTTGGCAGCAACCTGTTATGGGAGACAGAGGAAACAACAAGGCCCCAGACCCGCCTGGCCATGGAGCACTCCCAGAACAGATGGACTCAGATGTTCTGAGTCAGTGCATCCGTGGGGGCAGCGCTCAGATAGGGCCAGGTGCCGCTTAAACATGAATGACCTGGTGGGGAGACACATGTGAGCAGACATCCAGGCAATGTCTTTCTGCTTGTTGGTCAAACATTTGTGTAAGACATTTGCCCAGATTATTGACGAGTCCAGGGTCGGGCCGACCCTCGGGAGTGTCATGGTTTGATTGGATCTTAAGTAAGCCATGATTATTTTATAACTCCACGAGGTCAGCCTGGCCCTGGCCAATCCCGCCCCAAAAGCAAAGTCCCTCAGGGCTTGATATACATATGGGGGGTCCCAGCTATATGGTATGGGCAGGTACAGCACACACAGGCCCATCGTCCTCAGGAAGGGAGTGGCATAGTACCTGGCAAAGGTACTAGAGGCCTTCTCAACCTTCTGAACGTTCTGGACCAGTGTGGCCAGACCTTGCACCAGAATGATGTTTACTATGTCTGGGACCCCCCTGCCATTCTTCTCTTCTTTGAGAAAGGTAGATCTTTTAAGTTTTTCCATGGTGCTCCCCCAGAAAAAAAAAAGCTAAATTCTAGTGATGTTTTTACTAGTGGCCTTGTCTGGGGGGGGGAACACCCTCCCCATGTAGAGAAGAATGGGAAGGACTATTTCCTTCAGGACCAGGATCTTACCCGTCTGAGTCAGAGGTTGTGTGCTCCAGCTCCAGAGTTTTGCCTGGACGTGGCGGAGGGCTCCCTCCCAGCTCAGCCTCCCCTCACTGTCTGACTGGAAGGTCACCCCCAGGAGCTTGATAGTGTCTCTGCCTACAGGAAAGGAAACACTCACTCCAATGTCGAAACAGAAATTCTAATATCGTACGTTCGTCGTTTTGGCAAACTCGCGTTGTCAAGGTTAAGTTCTCACAACTTCACTTGGTCGTGTGCTGTGGATTCCTTAACACGTCAATTTGTACATGTTTAGATTCGTGCTAAAAACCACATTCCAGAGCGCTGAAATAAGAGTCGCACGTCTTCTTTAAGAAAGGGTCTTTGCGGACTAAAATAATCCTCTCTAACTCCCACAATCCTCTGCGTGCCAAACTAAAGAACTAGCCTACAACTAAGGAAAGATATTCCATCACACGGTAATATACATGTTTAAATTAGATAATTTATTTATGAATCACTGCTGGACTGTGTGTACGTCGGCTAGTTTATATATGGCCAGTAATGTTAGATTTTTTAAATGCCCTTCATTGGTTAACCCAATCCTATAGGCTACTATCTCCCCACTCGTTTCATTTTTGACATGTTGGAGCCGGAGCGCACACAGTAATAAGATGATTAGGGTGGGAAATTCCTGTCTACTCGGAACAAATCATAGGCTACGAATATTTTTTACACCGTCTCAACCATAGCCCTGGTCTAGCCTACATTGCGTGCTTACTAGCTAATGTTAGTTAGTGAGCGGCATTCGATAACGTTTAGCAAGTAGTTTCAATCGGACAGACTGAGCGCCCAGCTGTAGCGTTTATTTTCCAGTTTTGATCAGTGGGGAGCCGGAGAAGAACAATGGCCTAAATGTTACCTGACATTTAGCCTGAGTTTAATGTTTTTACTGTCGTTAGCTAAGTTTGGTATCTAACGGTAAGTAGCCTAGTCTTGAGTTTTGTTGGCATTGCTGATGTTCGGCTAACTAGTTACCAAGTTAACTTCCCAGTCACGGAATAACGCGGACAACGAGGAAAAAGTTGTATTTGTGCTTCCTTATTGTTCTCAGGGTTACTATAATGTGAACACGCTGTGTAAATATTAAAATAACGTTATAGTTCAGAAATGGCTATATCTATGAGCACATTATAGACCAGGGATTTCTAGGGATTACGTTTTTTTTTTAGCAACATTCTAAATAGCTGATATGCCCGAATACCTTTAAAATACAATTGCCTATTTATATTTTATAAATGTATTAAGTTGGTCGCTCCGTGAAAATGGGTTGCATCAATTAGCCTATAACTAGCCATTAGCGGTCCTGTTGTTAAAGAAGTTTGTCTTTTTTATTTTTGTCTTTAAACCCATGTGTCATTATTTCGTAAAGTTTGAGTCTCCATGCAAGCTCTGGAAGCGGTCAAAGAGTGGTCAGAGCCACGAAGCTATCATAGCAACTTGCATGACCAGACCAGAGAGAGGAGCGCTGTGGTCTGGTGTCGCTGGACAACTGCATCCCCTCATAAAATAATGAACAGAAAGAGAGTACCCAGTACTTGACACATCTGGATTGTAGATGCCGTATACTCAAGTTGTTGGTCGTGTGGTTTGTGATCTTTGTCATCTAAAAAGCCACAGGATTGTGAGATGGAGTCGCTCAACTCCAGCGAAGGGATTTTTTTACCTGATGTGAAAGCTGCTGCGGTAAAGACGGAGAGTGAAGAATTTGACTATTCTCCATCTGAGTACCCGTATCGCGGAGAAAATCTTCACGAACCCCAACATGACAGAGACGTGACACAAAGTAAACTTACTGAATGGTTCAGTAGTGCGGAAGAGACTGCTGGAACTAGCCACAGTTTCAACATTGTAAAGATTGACACGGAAGAACTGGACTGTATTAAGTGTGAACAGCACGTTGTCAGCATAATTAAAACAGAAACTGATGAACGAAGCTTTGTGGACCCGGATGAAGTCATTCTCCATGAGTCTGGTGAATATGACGTTGATGTAGCACACGGTGAATCCGGTCTCTGGTTTCCCCAAATTGAAACTGAGACGCATGTCCGACATTTCTGCACTGTGTGCAACAAAACGTTTAGAAAATTACAAGGTTTAAAAGAACATCAGCAAGTTCACACAGGAGAGAAACCGCACATCTGCATGGAGTGTGGAAAGAGTTTCACAAGATCGAAATGCCTAGTGAGACATAAACGCATTCACACAGGAGAGAAACCGTACACTTGCACTGTCTGTGGAAAGAGTTTTGGGCGGTTAGGAACCTTAAAGACTCATCAGCGAATTCACACAGGAGAAAAACCATACTCCTGTGCAGAATGTGGCAGATGTTTCAATCAACTGGAGAACTTAAAAACACATAATCGAATTCACACAGGAAAGAAACCGTACTCTTGTACAGAATGTGGAATAAGTTTTGGTCATTTAGGAACCTTAAGGAATCATATACGCGTTCACACGGGAGAGAAACCATTCTCTTGTGCGGAATGTGGAAAGAGTTTTGGGCATTTGGGAACCTTAACGACTCACCAGCGTATTCATACGGGAGAGAAACCGCATTCTTGCTCAGAATGTGGGAGGCGTTTCAATCAATTAGAACACTTGAGGACACACCAGAGAACTCACACAGGAGAGAAACCATACCCTTGCAAAGAGTGTGGGAAATGTTTTAACCAATTAGAGCACTTACGGACACACTTGAGAATTCACACAGGAGAGAGACCATACTCATGCACTGTATGTGGAAAGAGTTTCGGTGCATTTGGGACTTTTAGAGAACACCAGAAAATCCACACAGGAGAGAAACCATATGTTTGCACGCAGTGTGGGAAGGGTTTCAGACAAATGGAGAGCCTAACAAGGCATCAGAGAATTCACACAGGTGAGAAACCGTACACCTGTACCGACTGTGGAAAGAGCTTCAGTCAGTCATGGAACTTGAAAAATCATCAGCGAAATCACAAAAAGCAGTCCACTGAACCTAAGAGTGCAGACAGTGTTTAGTGACTGCATGACCTGATGCAGTAGGTTTTTGGAATGCTTTTTTATTCTAAGCAGTGTTCTAGCAGTCCATTGCTTTTCAATGAAGCAATATCACACGAGAGGGAGTCCTGTTATACTGTATATCAGCACGGCTGTGATTATCTTCAGCACTCGTCCTGCGGCCTCGTGTCTCCGACCGAATCACAGCCGTGCTGATATACAGTATAACAGCACAACCTGAAGTGTGATGTTGCTTATATACAACAGTTCTACTAGCCTATAAAATAGGCTATTTGTTACCTTTATCTTTATTGATTTTATCGACTTAATGAGCTGAAATTTTAATATTATAAATATAATATTTATAATATTCCCCTTTGGGAATATTGTTTTACTGTTGTCAAGCAAAACTGTGGTTGATGGTTCTATTTGGACCGTTGTTACGCAAAAACCTCTCGTTGTTAATTCTGAAATGATTCTATCAGGAAAAAAATAGTTCATGGCCTGCACGTCAAAGGGTCGAGCTTAAACGTAAGGCTTCCTTGTTATTGCTTAATCAGCGTTTTCCTGTAACGTAGGAGACTCGTAAGTGTGCACATACTCAGTTTGGCATAGTTTCTTTTTAAAGCATTCCAGTGTAGCAATAAAAAAGGAAGTGATGTCGTGGGGATATCACAAACTGCTCACCCTTCTGCCCATGCAACCAGGGCTATTCTTACACAAAGCCACATCTCCAGTGTGGCTATCTCCAGGAAACGACAACCTGTCAATGTTTCACGTCAGGACCTCAGATCTCTGGACACTGAAGGTCACCTGGTTTCCATGAAGGTGCCATTCTTACCAGAAAAACACACTGCTACTTTTTTACAAAATGTAGCAGGCATGAAATAGACAATACCACCTCCATGAGACGCCAGACTACCCAGCCTGTGAGCAGACTTTTGCTGTATATTTTAATCAGTGTCTTATTTTAATGAGTCTACAGGTGTGTGTACCATGTGACCACGCCCACACACCTGTTGATCCAATGGCCTGATGGATGTTGGGATTCAAATGAACAGAGAAGAGAAAATATTGCATGAGGGAGTCATGCCCGGACCACTGTTTGTCTGTGTGAGCAGGAAGTCTAATGTGCTGTACTCAAATCAGCTATACAGGCTGACGCTTGTGTGTCTATGTTGTCCATGGCTCTGGATAAGAGTTTCTGCTGAAGTTATGTGAGGTAAATCACAGGGGCAGATGTGGATTCCTGCTGCTAGGTGTGGATCGGTCTCACCTTTTTTTAATCTTCAGATTAGACGTGTCCGTTATTTTTACCTCTCGCCCAATGCATGCTGGGATAGGCTCCAGCCCGTCTACGGAGAAAGCGGGTTAAATTATCAATGGATGGATGTCTTCAGATTATTGGGGTCATAAAAACCGATGTTATTCAGGGCAGAACACACTGTGTGACTCTCAATGGTGAATATAACGGAACATACTGTATGACTCTCAGTGGTGAATATAACAGAACATACTGTATGACTCTCAATGGTGAATATAACAGAACATACTGTATGACTCTCAATGGTGAATATAACAGAACCGCATGAGGACCAGTCCATGTTCTGCATCATTGCATCATCGCATCATCACTCTGAATTATCACAGCTTTTATACCAAGCATGGGAAGAGTGATGTATTTAATGATTTTTAATGTTGATGTCTGACACTAATGTTACTATCAAAATCATGTCTATAGCCCATTCCACAGGGCTACTCATTCTCTGCATCAGCTTTTAGTAAATTTCAACAAGTGGTGCATTTCCATGGTTAAATACTATGGACTATAAGGGCTTGATTTACGAAGACCTTTCGCATGTGCAAAACCTTTTAGCACATGCAAAACCAATAACATGACCAATGATTGGTCCTGGTATTTGTTTTGCACCAATCATTGGTTATGTTATTGATTTTGCGTGTGCTAAAGGTCTTAGTAAATCAGGCTCTAGATCAGGGGTGTCAAACTCCAGTCCTGGAGGGCCGCAGTGTCACAGGTATTTGTGGTTTCCTTTCAATCAGCACCCAGTTAAAGCATTGAGAACAAGGTGTGTGGACTTCTTAGCCAATTAGTGACTTAAATTAATCACTTGTGCTTAAATGCACCAAAAACCAGCAGACACTGCGGCCCTCCAGGACCGGATCTTGACACCCCTGCTCTAGATCTTTTCCAGGTATGCACTATCTACAGTAGCGGAGTAGCTTCAAATGATTGCATCCTGTATTTAGAATTTGCACTTATACAAAGAGGGTAATATAGCCTATTAATTTAATTCTATCAAACTGTGATAATCAGTTGGTAATATTTTTGCACCCCAGAAGCGGTGTTGTTTTTGTGTCCTTAACAGGATTTTTAATGGTCATTTATTGGAATTGTGGAACTACACTGACTCACTTGCCATGGATGTGATAGTGATGTGATCATGTGTATTAAAACATGTACACTACTTAACATGTAGCACAGAAACTTAGACCTCAATGGATAGAAATTGTGAGGGACCATATAAATAAAGGCTTCCCATAACTGTGTGAGTGTGAGAGTGGTCTCTGTTTCCAAGGTTAAGCTGGACTGCTGCAGTCACAAAGCTGTTTTTAGTGGAAAACCATTCTGAATTTGTTTCTGCATTTTTTAAAGGAATATGGAAAATCTTTGCACTTTAAAACTTGGATTCTGCAGAATCGTATTCATGGAATGCAGCCTGACGTATTATTTGTACTGTATTTGTAGATTATTGAAACTCGCACAGCAACGACTCGAGTGGGGTTAAACTGAGGTAAGAGTTTGGCCACCAGAGGGAGCCACTCGCACATCCAAACGGAGAAAATGGCGGAGCGACGCTCACTCAGTCCAAGGCATGGGTTGGACATTTTTATTTTGACTTTCGATTACAGTTAAATTTCAAGTTTTCATTCTTTTTATTTATTTAAAATCAAAATTTGGGAATTACCTAAATAAACTGGGTGGAATGTCCCACAGTAAAATCCACTCTTGCAGAGTACATATGGCCCTATTGGACTCATAAATTCTGTTAGAGTTGAATTAACACTGGGAATTTTACAGTTTAAGAACTCATTCTTAGTGCAGTGATTAACCTGTGGTCTGCAGCTGAATCTCAGGCATGGCGGTGCTGTCTGTGGTGCGCACTCGTCTCCTGTTGCACTGATTAGAGAGAGCTCCTTATTTAGCAGGGCTCATTGTGCCGGGACCCACAGACAAGCCTGCTCAGACCGAGCTGAAACTGACGGAACTGGGTGAAAATATTTATAAAAATGTAGGATTTAGAATTGCTTGAAAAGATGTCTTTTCTCCAGGACTGAAGAGAAACCTGCATGCACTGGAGTTTGACATCCCTGCACTTGAGACATATACTGTAAGCTTGACTTCAGCCAGTTGCAAAGTGAGCTTTATTGAAGGGCTGTACATGTACGTATCATGGCTTTGAAGCACATGGCTGTGGTTTGTGAGGCCGTGCAATGGCTGGGAAATGTCTTACTGCAGGTAAATGCCTCCTCCTTCTGTACTTGTATGGGTAAAAAGATCATTTTTAAGTTGCAGTGGTCGCAATTCAGTTCTACTCACTCTTCAGTTCAACACGTGCATCTCCACATGCAGCAAGCCAACAAAAAAAAACAAATCCCCAACCCCCACAATGTCCTCTCATGTGAGTGAGCTCGGGAGCGATCCGATCGCGTTTCTGTCGGGCGTGCGCTGCAATCTGCGGATCGTGTGCAAACCTGTCAATCATCTCTCTGCCTTACGAGCATTACAAAGCCGGCTGTGGTCTTTATAAGGACTGTGATGGAGAAGGCCTTTACCTGTCCTCGTCACCTGTGAGTTACCTGAGATCTGAGGGAACTCCACCGCTGCCTTGCGCAATTCCTGAAACTCCCAAAAGAACACAACAGAGGACCTTTTCGGTAAAAGTACGGTTCATGGTGAATTTCTGGCAGTGCAGAGAGCCAATTGTGAGTTTTAAGGAAGGTCATTTTGAATACATTTTCGCCTTTAAAAAAATGTATTTGCCAACCATACTGCCCTCTTCCCACATAGGCAACATGAACCTGACTGACTCCCGGCTTATGATTGGCCGTCTGTAGCTTCTGCTGATTGGTCACAGGACTGCCTTGCACAGAGGTGTGTGTGAAATCAAGAGGTAAGTCCCATGTTACATATGAACTACACGCATGTATATATTTCATATACATGCATGCGAGACACGGACCATTTCTGTGCACAATGGGGTGGGTTATTCCAAACAGAGCCCCACAGATATTTTACAGTATGGTATTAACGGGCTTGTTGGGCCTTGCCTCTCTCTCTGGTTGGGACACCCAACACCTACAAGCCTTGTTCTTTACCTCGTGTGCGTGCGTGCATGTGTCGGGAGGGGAGGGTTCTCATATCTTTAGACGCTGACAACATAAAGCCTCCAGTAGGTCTGTTTGTGTGCTGCATTCAGTGTATTTTTATGGCGATATACCGCCTGTTTTGGAGGGCCAGGAAAACATGATTTTTTTCAGGGTTAATTCTCTAATATGGGACAAACAGACAGCCTTGTGTCTTTGCTGTTGTGCCGATATGCAAACCTAGCACTGACGGCTGTTGCCGACGGCGGTCCGATAGGCGCTTGCTTGCTGGGTTGTAGCACTCAGGAGCTGATATTAGATCATGCAAACTACGCGGTTTCTAAGTGACTGCCTGTCTCCCTATCCTAGTGTCGCATGACTTCAGAACCAAAAAAAAACACTGATTCAATTAACTCTCCTGACACCACAAGTTGTGTATTTCTTTATTTAGAGAAAGGTAAATAAAAATGAGGAATAGGCCTACGTACAATAAAAAAAACCTGTATTAGTAATCCATAATCCAGAAAGCAGTTAGTTAAATAGAAAATAAGAGCACCTCTAGTTGAAATAGTGACAGATCATTCAGTCTTTGTACTGAATCTTGGTTCCAGTGGTTCCAAGCCGGGTTTGGAGTTTCTTTTGTTAGCAGAAAATGAGTGATTGCCAGTTCTCCCCAAGGCACTGAATGGAAAATACAGATAATCACCCGTCTCAAATGCAAAAGTACAAAGCAATCTGCTATTCACAGCCAGTGGTTTTGCTTGAACACGTCACAGCCCTTTGAAAGAGCAACACCTGCTCAAGGCATAGTGTTCACCCCTGGGCTCCGTACAGTACAGCTTGAGATTCAAATTTGGGTACGATATAACAACAAACATATATTAGTATAATTTAAAGAAAAGGGTACCAAACTGGTGATTGATGAAAGTAAGCTTATGCGATCACTTATTAAAGAAACTGCCCACCACCTCTATGCACTACCCCCTCTAAAGGCCCCGGTCTACAGTACTATATTTCACCAGCCCTTTGAGCTGTCATTCATATATTGAGCTTATGCGTCAGTGTGGCGCTGTGGGCCTCCTGAGTTATCTGTGTCTGAGGCTGTGCTCTGCGCTGAGTTATCTGTGTCTGAGGCTGTGCTCTGCGCTGAGTTATCTGTGTCTGAGGCTGTGCTCTGCGCTGAGTTATCTGTGTCTGAGGCTGTGCTCTGCGCTGAGTTATCTGTGTCTGAGGCTGTGCTCTGCGCTGAGTTATCTGTGTCTGAGGCTGTGCTCTGCGCTGAGTTATCTGTGTCTGAGGCTGTGCTCTGCGCTGAGTTATCTGTGTCTGAGGTAGTGCGCTGAGTTATCTGTGTCTGAGGCTGTGCTCTGCGCTGAGTTATCTATGTCTGAGGCTGTGCTCTGCGCTGAGTTATCTGTGTCTGAGGCTGTGCTCTGCGCTGAGTTATCTGTGTCTGAGGTTGTGCTCTGTGCTGAGTTATCTATGTCTCAGGCTGTGCTCTGCGCTGAGTTATCTGTGTCTGAGGCTGTGCTCTGCGCTGAGTTATCTGTGTCTGAGGCTGTGCTCTGCGCTGAGTTATCTGTGTCTGAGGCTGTGCTCTGCGCTGAGTTATCTGTGTCTGAGGTAGTGCGCTGAGTTATCTGTGTCTGAGGCTGTGCTCTGCGCTGAGTTATCTATGTCTGAGGCTGTGCTCTGCGCTGAGTTATCTGTGTCTGAGGCTGTGCTCTGCGCTGAGTTATCTGTGTCTGAGGTTGTGCTCTGTGCTGAGTTATCTATGTCTCAGGCTGTGCTCTGCGCTGAGTTATCTGTGTCTGAGGCTGTGTTCTGCGCTGAGAGAGACCCCTGGAATGTCGTTATTATCACAGCTTTACAGCACATCATTAACAGCACCGTGAGGGGTGAGATACCTGCGTTCTGTTTGCTGAACTGAGAATAAACCTCGTGAGGAGAATCATCTGATTATCTGAAGGAGGACAAACAGCAGTGGTTTTGAGACTGAGATGATGTACAGAGCCTTCCTCTCCCCTCCTCTCCTCCTGTCTCCTCTCCTTTCCTCCCCTATCCTCCCCTCCTCTCCTCTCCCCTGCTCTCCTCTTCTCAACACTGAAAGCTGCTACACAAGAACATTCCGGAAGTTGGCCGAGAGAGCAAGCGAAATAAAAAAAGAAACCTCTTACGTCGGAAATGTTTTAGGGGAATATTGTGAGGTTAGTGGCGGCTGTGTGGGGGAATGTTTTATGGGAATGTTGGGAGGTTATGGAGTTAGGAGTGTACATGGCTTTGAGCCCTGGCATATTTCTCTGGGGGGGTGGGGGTGCGCTGATCCCAATCCTGCGGGTGGCCTCCACAAATCGGACCTTCTGGGGGGTCACCTGTCACAGTTCCTCATCCTCATCTGCATGGAAACAGAGAGAGAGAGAGTGTTACGCGTAGACACACACGCACGCGCACACACACGCACACACGCATACACGCATACACACACACACACGCATACACACACGTGCATATGCACACGCACACACACACACACACACACCTCTAAACACACAAACACACGCCTAAACACACACACACAGAAACACACATGTGTAAGCTGCAGTCAGTACCAGACCTCTATGAGGTTATTATTCATTATCTTTGTGGTTTTAAATGCCAAGCTGAATTGATTTAGCGTGCATATCCAGTACAGTAACTCTTACAGAGGAGCACAGAAAACTCATGTTATTAAAACATACAGGACAAAACTTCTTTCTTTTTTTTTTTCCACTTCAGCATTTTTTCTTGTTCTTTTTTTCACCGATGGCTGGAGGCTAAAGATGAACTGACAGGCTAAAGATGAACTGACAGGCTGATGGAATAAGCTCTCTAAGGGGTTTGGAATGTATCACCTACAGTTTGGGTTCATTTAGGAACAGCTCCAAGAGTCATTCTTTTTCAGCGAATATGCAAATATCTCCTTTCTTTCTTTTTATTTTTCATTTTTTAGTGTCTGTCCCCAGGAGCAAGCTTTCCCTGGCTGCATATCTGTCAGTGCAAGCAGGCGTGCATTCCAATTACATACCCCCTGTCAGAACACAAAGCTTTAGGATGACTGATGTGATTCAGCTCCGGCATGAACACGGGACGGCGTGTACGAACAAGGAGGTCTGCCATTCCTCCGTCCAGCTGCCTCATACAGCCATGCAAATTCATTGAGAAGAGCCAATGAGCTCTCTGCATGCATGAGAAGAGCCAATGAGCTCTCTGGATGCATGAGAAGAGCCAATGAGCTTCCTGGATGCGTGGAAACTGGGACAGAGTTTAAAAGACTAACTGCAAATCTGACTCTTGACGGGTGGCTTGCCATGTCTTTGGCTTGTCCAATTTATCAACATTCTCATCCGATTTATCAACATAATCTTCCAATTTATCAACATTCTCATCCAATTTATCAACATAATCTTCCAATTTATCAACATTCTAATCCAATTGATCAACATTCTTATCCGATTTATCAACATAATCTTCCAATTTATCAACATTCTAATCCAATTGATCAACATTCTTATCCAATTTATCAACATTCTAATCCAATTTATCAACATTCTCATCCAGTTTATCAACATTCTCTTCCAAATTATCAACATTCTCATCCGATTTATCAACATAATCTTCCAATTTATCAACATTCTAATCCAATTTATCAACATTCTCATCCAATTTATCAACATAATCTTCCAATTTATCAACATTCTCATCCAGTTTATCAACATTCCCTTCCAAATTTATTAACATTCTCATCCGAGTTATCAACATAATCTTCCAGTTTATCAACATTCTCTTCCAGTTTATCAACATTCTCTTCCAATTTTTATGTATCAAATAGAGGACCATATATGAATGTGGCCAAAATCAGAATTGAAAATATCTGATTCCATGCGATTATCTACTGTTTAGACTCCAAAGGAAGAAGATCAGATCTATCAGATATGTGAAAGCAAATCATATTTGGGTCGTATAGACACAAGATGCACCCATTTCACAGTACATTGCTAATTCAGAGCAGCTCAAGGCAGACTAGATGGAGAGACCGCCGGGTTCTCTGCAGTAATCAGTAGAATGTTAATGAGACGCACTACAGGAGTCTGTTATAAATGGCCGTTTCTGTACAGAGTCATGAGCAAGCTGAGCAGATTTGTTTCGCCTGTTAAGCTCTGGATTCCGAGATCTGAGATGTTGTGTCTCCAGGGCAACGCACAATAAAATGTTCAGTGTTAATTTAACTCTTTAAGAGTCTGGGGCAGAGAATATGTACTCTAACAGAGTAAAATCTATTCTTTCAGAGTTTAATTCACACTGATGGAAGACAGTGGAACTGGCTAAGTTCCCACTGAAAGTTTTCTCATTCTAAAACAGACTTTTAGACTTCCATACTATTATCAGCAAAAACTGCAAATAAGTATATCATCCAGGGATTATAAGTATACTACATTTAGAGAACATTTTGCCTACTTAACAACTTTCTCATCCAGTGTACTCAACTAGCATACTCAATAGTATAGAAGATTAACAACTTTCTCATCTAGTGTAAGTGGACGTAAGTGTATCATACGGGGTTTTAAGTATACTATATTCACTTAACGACTTTCTCGTCCTGCCTACTTAACAAGCCTACCTAATAGTATGGAAGGGTGGAAGGGTGCTGATTCGGACACAGCTTTAGTCTGTGTCTGGCCTCTTTACCTTTCACTGTGGGGATGTCATCCAGGGACTCCACCACGTTGATGCTGCCCAGCGCTGATGCCTCTCCCCTGGAATTCACAGCGTGGCACTCGTACGACCCCGCTTCCCCCTCAGTCAGTGGAGAGATCTTGAGGGGAAAAATGATATTTCCTTTTTTGTTTATTTATTTATTTTTCAACGATTTTCCCTCTTTTCTCCCCGGTTCGGAATGCCCATTCATATGTTTACTGGCACTCATTGCCGCAACCTCCGCTATCGATTGAAAAATGTTCTGTGATCCTGGAAAAATCTTTTTAACCAGGAGAACAAAGGGTGACCCATGGGGTACCTCCACGGAAGGAAGCCAATCCCTGCACAGCAGGAAGCCAATCCTTGTTCATACAGAAGAGCACTTCCTGAACGTGTCACTTCTATTGCAGAGGTGTAATCTTTCACGAAGAGATTTTAAAAACAGATTCTACAGTGTGAGTGTGAGTGTGAGTGTGAGTGTGTGTGTGTGTGTGTGAGAGAGATAGAAACAGTATATGCATTCACGTGTGTATATGTAATTGAGAGTGTGTGTATGTGATTGTGTATGTTTTTGAGAGTGTGAGTGTATATGTGTGTGTGTGTGTGTGTGTGCGTATAATTGAGTATGTAATTGAGAGTGTGTTTGTATGTATGTACATGAGTGTGTGTGTACGTGTATTAGTGATTGTGAGTGTGTGTGTGTCTGTGTGCGAGAGTGTGTATGTGTGTGTATGATTGTGTGTGTGTGTGTAAGCTGAATGGAATGGAATGGAAGTTGAATATTTAGTTTTGTTTGTGCAAGTTATACTACTTGCTATAGTAACACATATAATATGACAAGTCCTAACATTATGCATCTAAGAAATTGATGTCCTTTTGTAATCTTATGTTATAAAATGTGGACATAAATAAAGAGAACGTGGACATAAATAAAGAGAACGTGGACATAAATAAAGAGAACGTGGACATAAATAAAGAGAACGTGGACATAAATAAAGAGAACGTGGACATAAATAAAGAGAACGTGGACATAAATAAAGAGAACGTGGACATAAATAAAGAGAACGTGGACATAAATAAAGAGAACGTGGACATAAATAAAGAGAACGTGGGTTCACTCACCAGCACCCATCCTGTCACCTCATGCTTTTCGGGCCCCCCGCGGGTCTGGACCGCCAGGTTGTCTCTGTCCCCCAGGAAGCAGTGCAGCCTTCCCCTTACCCTCTGAGATCTGAGACACACACACACACACACACACACACACACACACACAGCAGCATTAACATCATAACGCTGATTTAAAACCACACTAATGCAACAGTCACAATGTGTCGAAAAAAATTAGGAACCCGCAGAGAACCTCATTGAGGGAGAAGCATAACAGTACTACTGCACCTCTTACCTCAGAAGGTAAGACTACTGTACAGCTAAAAACCAGGTAAGACCTCTGTACAGGTAAAAAGAGAAGGTAAGTCCTCTGTACAGGTCAAAACAGAAGGTAAGACTTCTGTACAGGGTAAAAACAGAAGGTAAGACTTCTGTACAGGTAAAAACAGAAGGTAAGACTTCTGTACAGGTAAAAACAGAAGGTAAGACTTCTGTACAGGTAAAAACAGAAGGTACGATTTCTGTACAGGTAAAAACAGAAGGTAAGATTTCTGTACAGGTAAAAACAGAAGGTAAGATTTCTGTACAGGTAAAAACAAGGTAAGTCCTCTGTACAGGTAAAAACAGAAGGTAAAACCTCTGTACAGGTAAAAAGAGAAGGTAAGACCTCTGTACAGGTAAAAAACAGAAGGTAAGACCTCTGTACAGGTAAAAACAAGGTAAGTCTTCTGTACAGGTAAAAACAGAAGGTAAGACCTCTGTACAGGTAAAAACAGAAGGTAAGATTTCTGTACAGGTAAAAACAGAAGGTAAGATTTCTGTACAGGTAAAAACAGAAGGTAAGATTTCTGTACAGGTAAAAACAAGGTAAGTCCTCTGTACAGGTAAAAACAGAAGGTAAAACCTCTGTACAGGTAAAAAGAGAAGGTAAGACCTCTGTACAGGTAAAAACAGAAGGTAAGTCCTCTGTACAGGTAAAAACAGAAGGTCAGTCCTCTGTACAGGTAAAAACAGAAGGTAAAACCTCTGTACAGGTAAAAAGAGAAGGTAAGACCTCTGTACAGGTAAAAACAGAAGGTAAGTCTTCTGTACAGGTAAAAACAGAAGGTAAGACCTCTGTACAGGTAAAAACAAGGTAAGTCTTCTGTACAGGTAAAAACAGAAGGTAAGACCTCTGTACAGTGTAAAAACAGAAGGTCAGTCCTCTGTACAGGTCAAAACAGAAGGTAAGACCTCTGTACAGGTAAAAACAAGGTAAGACCTCTGTACAGGTAAAAACAGAAGGTAAAACCTCTGTACAGGTAAAAACAAGGTAAGCCCTCTGTACAGGTAAAAACAGAAGGTAAAACCTCTGTACAGGTAAAAACAGAAGGTCAGTCCTCTGTACAGGTAAAAACAGAAGGTAAGACTTCTGTACAGGTAAAAACAGAAGGTAAGACCAGGGCAGTGCAGGATTACAGGGTCCTGAGACAATCTGTGAAAGGCACTTTGTTTTCTCGGGGGGTTGTACAGCAGTGCCACATTCCTGGGTGTTGGTGGAAACAACCAGAACGGATGTGATTTTGCACGGTGTTCATCTGGAGACCCAAGTCCAGTCATGTGACCTGTCACCAGTCATGTGAGTGGCTCAGCCTGTGGTGTCGGGCACTGACCTCCCAAAAAAAATTGTTGTACATTTAATAGTAATAACATGATCTATCATAAGTCTTGTAGTGCCAAATAATCGGTACCTCCTTTTGGCTTTTTCAATGACCATTTTTATATTTTTCTATATTTTATTTGTTCTATGTTTTCTTACGTTAATCCCTTTAATTGTTGTGTATTGTTAATGCATGCGTTCCCATGGTTATTTTGTTGACCTTTCAGTATTGTGAAGAAAGGAAGTAAAATGGCTGCCTTCTGAAGCTCTGCGGGTACAGTGGGGTGGGGGGCTGGTTGTAACAGTAGATACTATACATTTTTAAAAAGGGCAGGTGCAGAAGCAGGGTACAGTTCAGACATGTCTGTCCCTGAGGGGGGGTCAGAACTGAGAATGGGGGTGCACCCACCATGCTGATAGGCCCACGCCAGGCCGCCCCGCTGTAATTAACATTTTAAGGGGCCCAGAGAGGGGGGACAAGCTGCCTCTGCCTTCCTTTCGCGTGACAGCGAAGCTCCGCCGTGTGAGAGAGATCTCACGCTTTTACGCACGCCTCGGCGTTGAACCGCTAAATACCGTCGCCTCAGGTGCACAGACCTGCCTCCGTACGGATTAACTTTGAATGACCCCTCCGCTTCTCACAGGGAGAATTAAACGGGGTTCAGAACAGCTGTAGCATCACCTCAAGCACCAACAAAAACAGAAGACCTCCACCAATCACAGAGTATGTTAGTAACAACCAGAAAAACAACGCTGTTGGTGATTGGGTCATATATGTCTGGACACCTTGTGAGTATCCAGGAAGTAGTATCCACCAAAGACCATTGGCATTGTTCTACTATGACAAGTTCCTGAACAAATATAAATGATTTCTCTCTAAAATCCATAAAGATAATGACAGATAGCAGACAGCATGAATGCCGATGCATATTATACATGTATGCACTTTTCATATTAAACAAAAAGATCACCAATCACAAGCAGTAACCCGTGTAACTCGTATAAAGCAGTGCATGTATCACGTTTTTGTATTATCGTCTCCAGATACTAAAAGTAATTTCCTACATTTCTGAGTGAATCTTTCCTTGAATTGGACAGGGTAGCGGACAG
>CM056391.1:5724657-5784657 GCA_029718625.1 Synaphobranchus kaupii
CGATACCATCGAATATCTTAGTTTCACGGTGTTCAAGTATATAATGATAGATCTACGCCGCATAAGTAACATTGTAAAAATCAACATATCCCTCTCATTTTTCGTCCTTACATCGTTCAAGCCCTTGAGGGAGGGAGGGAGAGGGAGAGAGAGAGATGAAAACACAAGAGGAACTACAGATATGTTTGGGAGAAGTACCAGAGGTAATAGAACTTTCTGCACAATATGTGACAGCCTGCCATAAATTAAGAGGGAAAATAAATAAATGAACAATGTAACATAGTCCCAATCTGATCAGTTCTAGCAAATTGTATTTTATTTTTTATTTGTATTTTATTAATTTATTTTTGTGTAATTATAATATTTTTGTATAATTTATTTTCACTCTACTTCTTTTTTTATTATTATTATTTATTGATTTGTTATTATTATTAATATTATTTTTATTTATTAACTTTATCCACTTATATAGTATGTAATTAATATAGCAACCACATATCATCACTTACTGTACCATATGTATATATTAATTAGTTTATTATTATTATTATTTTCTATAAATATGTGTTGTATACTGTACTGCTTTGGCAACATTGATTGATTTACATTCATTCCGAGAGAGAGAGAGATCCCTATACAAACCTTCCATACAGGAACAGTTAATAGGTAGGCTCTTTAGTTTTTTTAAAATTTTGGCAGAATAAGACTTTTGTGGAAATATGCTTGTTCTTGTTATATTTATCAACTTAAAGAATGCATTTATATTGCCCTTGGCTTATTCAAGGGTAGTTATTTACATGCATCACGGTCAGATGAGTTGTTAATGATTAGTGGTTCCTAAGAAATATCTGAAGCCCTAGGAGACAAACAGACATGTTTCTTCATCTCACATTCTAGATTTAAAACTCTGCCACAACAAGAACACGTTTATAATAAGCAGTAAGTACCTTGTGTTGTTGTATCAAGTACTGTATTTCCGCACCATAATAATAAGTTAGGCTAGTTGCTGCAATGCTAGTAATTTATTTTGTTGCAACTTCATTTATGGTAGAAATTGAAAAAAAAGAAAAGGATTTTGAGCCAAATATGATTTATTGCAGGGGTAATCTGAAAAAAAAATTATATGCAAATCCAAGGTATTGACATGAATCTTCTAGTACATTTGCTGGATTTGTGTGTATTTTTAGCCTTGGGGAGACCTATGATAACCAGCCAGCCCTCTGTGGTAACGTGGAAATAAGGTATATGCAAATCTGCTGCTATTAAATCCCACAGGCTATGAAATGAGCAGAATACAGAATGGCTGTTAGTGTTAATAACAGCTGGTATGCAGGTCTGCTCTGAGTGCCTCCAGCTCGGTTTGTTTCATATTGTATCACCATGTCCTCATTGTACAAAGCCTCCATTCCCAAATGACACCACATCAAAAGACAGCCGTGACCAATAACCGCTCCTGCACTGGTGAACCCAACCCTGTTTACATATGGGGGAAACCTCACTTTTGACTCATCATGGAAGTAATTCTGTAAATTCCAACGAGCAAGTCTTTGGACTTGTGAAGGAATGACAGTGTAAGGAATGTTTGATGCTTTGTTCAATTTCAGTATAATTTTCCTGTTTTCAGCAGCTGTATAGCCTACTGCACATTACTGTGTGTGGTAACTGAAATTTAGACCAGAAAGAAAATAAATATTATTTACTTTTCCTCTTGAAGAGTGCTCTGGACTGAGACATCAGACAGACTGGAATATGTTACACTGTGGTCACCAGGGTTAAAGGTCAGCTCCTGCTTGTTTTTTATTTTATTTTACTTTTTTGCCAAGTACTGCTGCCTTATTGGCCTCAGCCAAAACGAACTCCTCAGGTGATTGGACACAGCTAGACCTAACTCCTCAGGACACTCCTGTGTAATTAGGCCACAGCCAGAACTAAGTGCACAGATTGGCCACTTCAGTAATCTTGACTGGCACTGGATGAATCTAGTTTAAGGCAAAGAGAGGAAGGGGTTATTGAGTGTGGCAGTCCGGTGTTAACGGGAAGAAACTGGAAAAGTAAGTACTTATTTTATGATTACATGTTCCAGGGAAATTATTAATTAAGTAGGCCGAAAGCTTTATTTCACTGTCTGTTTGCTTGCTGTATTCAGGGAGTTTGGCCCGGGGGATGGGGGGGATGGGGGGTGGGGGGGGGAGTGTTTGGGTAGCAGCACCTTATTAGGCAGGAAAAAGCACATCTCACAGTGTGGCGAGATAATTCACTTAACAAAGAGCGCAGCGTTAGTGGCTAATGCTTATACACAGAGGAGTCTGTCTGCCTACGAGTGCCCTCTGGGCTTCCACAGTGTGAATACAAACGGGGGGGCGCAGAGCTGTTTCAGAGAGACGCGATCGTTACCCACCGAGGCTGCGGATGTGTTCTGCTCCTTTCCTAAACTTAAACGCACCCCACAGCATGGAGCAAATGAAACCACTGCATATTATGAAGCAGGATTACTGATTTAGCTGGATAACTGCACTGAGTAAGGAGAAGCAGGATTACTGAGTTAGCTGGATAACTGCACTGAGTAAGAAAAGCAGGATTGCTGAGTTAGCTGGATAACTGCACTGAGTAAGGAGAAGCAGGATTACTGAGTTAGCTGGATAACTGCACTGAGTAAGGAGAAGCAGGATTACTGAGTTAGCTGGATAACTGCACTGAGTAAGAAAAGCAGGATTGCTGAGTTAGCTGGATAACTGCACTGAGTAAGGAGAAGCAGGATTACTGAGTTAGCTGGATAACTGCACTGAGTAAGAAAAGCAGGATTACTGAGTTAGCTGGATAACTGCACTGAGTAAGAAAAGCAGGATTGCTGAGTTAGCTGGATAACTGCACTGAGTAAGGAGAAGCAGGATTACTGAGTTAGCTGGATAACTGCACTGAGTAAGGAGAAGCAGGATTACTGAGTTAGCTGGATAACTGCACTGAGTAAGGAGAAGCAGGATTACTGAGTTAGCTGGATAACTGCACTGGGTAAGAAAAGCAGGATTGCTGAGTTAGCTGGATAACTGCACTGAGTAAGGAGAAGCAGGATTACTGAGTTAGCTGGATAACTGCACTGAGTAAGAAAAGCAGGATTGCTGAGTTAGCTGGATAACTGCACTGAGTAAGAAAAGCAGGATTACTGATTTAGCTAGATAACTGCACTGAGTAAGGAGAAGCAGGATTACTGAGTTAGCTGGATAACTGCACTGAGTAAGAAAAGCAGGATTGCTGAGTTAGCTGGATAACTGCACTGAGTAAGAGAAGCATGATTAGTGAGTTAGCTGGATAACTGCACTAATTAAAACCCAGAGCAGCTCTTTTTACTTCAGTCCATGTTCAGTCCTGCCTGCGTTCTGTCGAGGCCTGAAGACACACCTCTTCAGACTCCACCTTGACTGATATTCTAACCTAGGATTATCAGTTCCCTGTGTTTACTAGTTCCCTGTGTTTTTCCTGTCTGTTTGTTATAGTTTATAATAGTATTTAGAATAGAAGTGTAGTATAGCTGATTTACCCACAGCTTACTGTGAACTACAGTCAACGTTCATTACTAGGGATAGCTGCTACATTAAGGGAAGGATGTGCTTTGTCTTGTCTGTTCTGTAGTGATCTTGATGATGTCTCTGTATGCACTTATTGTACGTCGCTTTGGATAAAAGCGTCTGCTAAATGAATGTAATGTAATGTTCCAAAATGGTCACCTGTTCCTTAAATCACCTTGTATCACTAATTGCAGTCAAAAATGTAAACTTATTTGAGAGAAGAGGGGAGTTGCCCTTCCTCTTTTTTCTGTATAATTTTGCATTGCCGGCACTTTTAGTGACAGTCATTGAATGCTAGCCCCTTCCAAAATACAAAACAGTTGCCCTCCCACACTTTTTAAAAATAGATCTTTCCCCTGCAATCGTTGTGTTGATGGATACTGTTCTGTGTGGCTGAGAATACCTCTTATTGCTTTACAGATATCACCGTTTGCCACCTGGTGGCCATTTCCAGAACAATCAAATATTTAGCCACGGTGGTCTTTGCTCACCCTTACAGAAATTAACTGCAATACACTAAAAATTTGTTTTGTCATAAAACATTTATATTTGAATGTTTTATGCCAAATGTATTGCAGCATATATTGCAAAATCACATTGTAATATATGTAATAATAATTAGCATATGTTGTGAAGTATTGAAACATCCTTTATGATTTGGAAATATGTTTATATTTCAATATATTGTGGTATATTCATTTTCCAAAGGGGTAGTAGGCCCGTCCACACCAAGAACAATAACTATAACGATAACTATGAGAGCTGCGTGCTCCAGCTGTGTCAGCAGCTTGTAAATTCTGATGGATTTTGATTGGCTGTCAATGTTTCTATCGTTCATAAAATCGCTCGGAAAGTGATCCCAGCGATATTGTCCATCACTGTCGTTGTCGTTATGGTTGCGGTGTGGACTCCGCCATCCACTTGAGTTAGAACGATTTTTAAAACGATATATTTATAGTTATAGTTATTGTTCTTGGTGTGGACGGGCCTTTACTCAGCTGTTTTCAGCTTGGGCCACACAACTCAAGTCCTAGAGGGCCTGTGTGTGTGCGTGTGTGCGTGCGTGCGTGCGTGCCAAGCATTTGTTCTGCCTTCATTTTCAAAACGGCTTTATACTCCTGTTCAGTCCTATCTCAAACCACGGTAAGATGTTTTCAGTAAGAGTGCATGTGTAGCCTGCAGCTGCAGCTCAATACTTAAAAAAATAATTTCAGAACAAATCAAAAGCAGCCATGATTTATTTTAAATAGTACTTAAAGTTAGCATATCGTTTTCAAAACCAATTGCATTTCCAGGACAAACAGACAATAAGGATTTGCTAAATCTTCAGGTGGATTCTACCTTTATTTACCCCTCCCCACAATGCTCCACCTGCTTTAATGGTTTCTGTGAATTAATAATTAATAAAAACAATAGAACAACCCCGAGGGCGTGTTAAACTGAAACCAGGCCGCCAAAATGGCCAACTCTCCTGAACTGTAGGGCAGTGATGAAAAACATTGGCTAGATTTAGAGGAAGTGTCTCACGCTCTACAGAAAACCAGAAGCAGGAAGTGATCGCAGAATAGAGAACGAGGAGCTTTAGGGGTTCTGTGGGAGGCCCCAGGTTCGTGTTTACCCTCCTATTACACATTAACACAGCAGCCCATAAAACAGCTGTGACTTTCACCTTCATTGTGAGGGGGTGGGGTCAGGGAGTGGGCAGCGGTCAAAGGTGGTTTACTTCCGGGTTAATGGTTTGGCTGAAAGCGATGTGCGGCGCAGTGAGGAGCTCTGAGACCAGCGTTTGGGGAGGGGGGGGCCAAAACCGTGAAACCACCACCTCTCACTACCTCTACACAGTAACGCCTCCACACCTCCACACCTCCGTCACTGCCATGATGATGGCTGAAGAAGACGGCAGGTGAGCAGACGATGCAGTGCATAATTATATAAAAATGTGCTTATTTGTTTCATTCAACCTGTACTGAACTAGGAGATGTCTTGAGGTTGAGAACCAGTCAGCGGGGACATTCATTACATTACGTTACATTTGTGCTTGTGCCTCAGCCGTTCACAATGCTACACTGCTCAAAGAACAAAACATAAATAACAGAAAGACTGAATGAAATATTGATGCACAGCTGCCGGGGACAGACAGTAGCACAGCCGCAAGGCAACCCTGCTCAGATCAGCCCGGTCAGGCATAGAAGAGCATCCCGAATCTTGAGGCTTTGTTTACGTTTATACCGAAGAAAGTTTGAATATTCATAAAAGGTCATCGCATTTACTAGCATTCTGTAATGGTTTACTCTCACATGACGACAGAAGAAGTGAAAGGAAGATTTGTTTTGGTTTCCCCTCTCTGGAGAAGAGAGTACATTAGCATCTGTTTATATATATTTTTGTGATATATCATAAACAGGAGGTACTAGCTTTTCACTTTCATAACAGGAGAAAATAATCAGATACACTATACTGGCAACCTATTCTTATAATCAGTGTTTCCTTACAATCAAACACAGACCCTTACTGGTCTCACAGTTTAACGATCAGAAAGTTAATCTGTGTATAGAATTGATTGTTCTTTTTCTTTGGTTCCCACCACAGTGAGGTCACTAGTTTGGAATGTCGCTGCCCTCCATTGGACTAATGTACGCTATTGTGTGGCAGTAATGCTGCCTTTTACAAGTGCAGCCATCACATGAAAACATGTTTAAGGCCATGTTACTGAAAAATAATCTTTAATGTGAAAACAGGGCCACAGATGTAATGGGAGGACCGTGGAGCTACGTATTAAGGCATGGCTACACTGTCAGTGTAAAATGTACTCTAAAAGAGCACTTTTATGCTCTGAATTCTATTGAGATTAGACTTTATTTTACACTTCTGCAGGGATTTGTTCAGAAATTGAAACACTGGATGTAAGATAGAAATGTATTTTTCATAGAGGATGAGGGTTATGTAATTTGCAAACAGCACAGCATAAACATGAAGGTTATAAATATTAATATTTGATGATTTTAGTACGTGGCTACTTTTTATAACCCTAGAGCAGACAGCTGCATCCGGTTCTTGTTTGCTGTTTAACTCGGTGTAACTCAGAGTTGGTGTTTGCTGTTTAATTCAGTGTAACTCAGAGTTGGTGTTTGCTGTTTAACTCAGTGTAACTCAAGAGGTTTTAATTAAAAAACATAAGACATGCACCTGAAAGTCCATAAGACTCTGACCCTGAACCCCTGCCACTGTGGGGTGTTTCAGGGGCCACGCTGAAGGCTGTGGGTGTTCCAGGGGCCACTCTGAAGGCTGTGGGTGTTTCAGGGGCCACTCTGACGGCTGTGGGTGTTCCAGGGGCCACTCTGAAGGCTGTGGGTGTTTCAGGGGCCACTCTGAAGGCTGTGGGTGTTTGAGGCCACGCTGAAGGCTGTGGGGTGTTTCAGGGGCCACGCTGAAGGCTATGGGGTGCTTCAGGGGCCACGCTGAAGGCTGTGAGGTGTTCCAGGGGCCACGCTGAAGGCTGTGGGGTGTTTCAGGGGCCACGCTGCAGGATCCTGCAGGGAGAGGGGTGGGGTAGTGGGAGAATGGCAGAAACTGCTGGTTTTACTGGTTCTGCTGTATCGGCTGAATTACCCCATTATGTCGGGGGTTTCCATGGCGCTGGGTTGAATGGTCCAAAACAAACGTCAGTCACTGGAACAGTCCCCTTTTTAATATATTATATCCATTTTACATGTAACTGTTGTCATTTGTTTGTTTGTTTTGGTGTGAAGGGATGTGCCCACTCAGACCTGTGAGAATGGCGTCCACATGGACATATTCCTGCACTGCTCACTCATTCCGGCTGTAAGTACAGTGCTCCCTAGAGTCTCAAACACACCTAATTATCACAGTATTTGGAATATATTAGCCCTTTACATACCAGTAATCAGTGCATTTGACCTTAAAATAAAAATTAAACATCTATGATGTGGGGAGGGTGAGTTGGGTTAGTGTGGGGGGGGCTGATTTGGGTTGGTGTGGGGGGGACTGTTGTTGTTTTGGGGGGTGCTTCAGGGTGGGGCGATGTCAGTGTTAATAAGGACCTTGGCTCAGACATGCTCCTGGGTGCTGTTCTCCAGTTGGCCATCATGGGGGCGCTGTCGTTCCTGCAACGGAGGCAGAGGCACATGGCCATAGATGAGAGGCTGCCCGCCTTGAGCGGCCACTTTGGCGTGGTGGTGTAAGTACCGCTAACACGCCTCCAGACCCGCTCACACACCTCCAGACCCGCTCACACACCTCCAGACCCGCTCACACACCTCCAGACCCGCTCACACGCCTCCAGACCCGCTAACAGCCTCCAGACCCGCTAACACGCCTCCAGACCCGCTAACACGCCTCCAGACCCGCTCACACACCTCCAGACCCGCTAACACACCTCCAGACCCGCTAACACGCCTCCAGACCCGCTCACACACCTCCAGACCCGCTAACACACCTCCAGACCCGCTAACACACCTCCAGACCCGCTAACACACCTCTAGAGCAACTAACACACCTCCAGACCCGCTAACACACCTCCAGACCCGCTCACACGCCTCCAGACCCGCTCACACGCCTCCAGACCCGCTAACACACCTCCAGACCCGCTAACACACCTCCAGACCCGCTAACACACCTCCAGACCCACTAACACACCTCTAGAGCAACTAACACACCTCCAGACCCGCTAACACACCTCCAGACCCGCTAACACACCTCCAGACCCGCTAACCGCTAACACACCTCCAGAGCAACTAACACACCTGTGTGTTTGTGTGTGTGTGTGTGTGTTTCTCAGCCCTTTGGATGTCATAGGAAGCCTCAGAAACAGGTGGTCGTACGGTTTTGCCTTCGGTGCCGTTTCCTCCGGCGTTCTCCTGCTCTTCTCCCAGGAATCCATGCCGTTTAGCGTCCCACCTTGGGCCCAAGGTATGCTGCCTCTCAGCTCCGCCCTTCCTGCAGCTCGCCCAATCACGTTTCACCATCCACAATCAATGCTCTTTCAATTCCATGCTCCAGAAAGCTGGGATTTAATTACTTGACTGACAGACAGATTTCTTTTGGGTGAATTAATTTTTTTTAATGTCCCTGCTTACCTGTGTGTGTTTTTTAATGTCTCTGCTCACCTGTGTGTGTGTGTGTGTGTGTTTTCATGTCTCTGCTCACCTGTGTGTGTGTGTGTGTGTGTGTGTGTGTGTGTGTGTGTGTGTGTTTTAATGTCTCTGCTCACCTGTGTGTGTGTGTGTGTGTGTGTGTGTGTGTGTGTGTGTGTGTGTGTGTGTGTGTGTGTGTGTGTGTGTGTGTGTGTGTGTGTTTTAATGTCCCTGCTTACCTGTGTGTGTTTTAATGTCTCTGCTCACCTGTGTGTGTGTTAATGTCTCTGCTCACCTGTGTGTGTGTGTGTGTGTGTGTGTGTGTGTGTGTTTTAATGTCTCTGCTCACCTGTGTGTGTGTTTTAATGTCTCTGCTCACCTGTGTGTGTGTTTTAATGTCTCTGCTCACCTGTGTGTGTGTTTTAATGTCTCTGCTCACCTGTGTGTTCACAGCCATTGTGTACCTAGTGGGGGCGCTTGAGGTGGGCTTGGCCTACTACCCGTTCTTTGCCTGCCTCTCTACTCCTTTCCGATTGATTGGGGCCATCTTGGGAATTCTCTACACCCTGGCCTGGTCAGTATCACTGCTCACATCATCACAGAGTTAAACCCGCAGATGCTGCGGCCCTCCACGGGGGTGTACGATGAAGCAGGATTACTGAGTTAGCTGGATAACTGCACTAAGTAAAACCCGGAACAGCAGGGTTTTTAGTCAGTGCAGTTATCTGGTTATCCAGCTGCTACATTATGGGAAGGATGTGCTTTGCCTTGTCTGTTCTGTAGTGATCTTGATGTCTCTGTATGCACTTACTGTACGTCGCTTTGGATTAAAGCGTCTGCTAAATGAATGTAATGTAATGTAACAAAGTAATCCTGCTTCATAGTGTACCCGCCAGGACTACAGTTTGAGGTCCCAGATTTATATCATAAGAATCTTTTGGATCTTTTAGTAAGACACAAAAAGTTGGGCAATTCAGCATTAGTATTGAGGGCCTGCTATCCTGGTTAAGTATCCAGGAATGATGTGGGAAGCGGGTATCATTATAGAGCTTAGACGCTACTTTTGAACTCTCGTACTGGGTGAGACCAATGATGAGAAATATGATAAGGTTTTGATACAAGCAAACTTTGCCTCTGTTCTGACTGGAGGTCAGTTATAATCTGTGCACTTTAATAACCAGAGGTTAATTATTAATCTTAAGCACACTTTATTTTCTGATGCTGTTCACACCTCTCTGTACCTCCCCTGTTGGTGTGCAGGACCATCCTGTCATTGTGGGACATGGTGACCTGCCCAAGTGGCAAGGTAGGTTATGACTAGCGAGGATGATCTTTATAACCTGCAATGAGGCCAATGGACGCGACAAATTAATCTCCAATATAATCTCCAATATAATCTCCAATATAACATTTGCAGTAGACTAGTGTATGTAATAGTGTATGTCATGCTGAAAATTCTTATGAAAAAAACAACATTAGCCCCTCCCACCCACTCACACAACCCCTCCCACCCACCAAAAGCCCCTCCCACACATACACACAACCCTTCCCACCTACCCAAAGCCCCTCCCACACATACACACAGCTCCTCCCACCCACACAAAACTCCAACTCACACACACAGCCCCTCCCACCCACACACACAGTCCCTCCCTCACACACACACAGCCCCTCCCACCCACACACACAGTCCCTCCCTCACACACACACAGCCCCTCCCTCCCACACACACAGCCCCTCCCACCCACACACACAGCCCCTCCCACCCACACACACAGTCCCTCCCTCAAACACACACAGCCCCTCCCACCCACACACACAGTCCCTCCCTCACACACACACAGCCCCTCCCTCCCACTCACACAGCCCCTCCCACCCACACACACAGTCCCTCCCTCACACACACACACAGCCCCTCCCACCCACTCACACAGCCCCTCCCACCCACACACACAGTCCCTCCCTCACACACACACACAGCCCCTCCCACCCACTCACATAGCCCCTCCCTCCCACTCACACAGCCCCTCCCTCCCACTCACACAGCCCCTCCCTCCCACACACACAGCCCCTCCCACCCACACACACAGCCCCTCCCTCCCACACACACAGCCCCTCCCACCCACTCACATAGCCCCTCCCTCCCACCCACACAGCCCCTCCCACCCACTCACATAGCCCCTCCCTCCCACTCACACAGCCCCTCCCTCCCACACACACAGCACCTCCCACCCACACACACAGCCCCTCCCACCCACTCACACAGCCCCTCCCACCCACACACACAGCACCTCCCACCCACACACACAGCCCCTCCCACCCACACACACAGCCCCTCCCTCCCACTCACACAGCCCCTCCCACCCACACACACAGCCACTCCCACCCACACACACAGCCCTGCCACTCACTCACATAGCCCCTCCCTCCCACTCACACAGCCCCTCCCTCCCACTCACACAGCCCCTCCCTCCCACACACACAGCCCCTCCCCTAAACCATTGTCTGTATGTTGATGTAGTTCTCTGTGCGCAGGTCCTGGGAAAGTTCCAGAAGCCCATTCTACAGTGGCCCTGCATCATGTGCCTGATCTTCCTCTTGGGCCGTTTCACCCACATGCTGGTCAAGGCTGCACGTGTGAAGCTGGGGCTGCAGAGCCAGGAGGTGAGGACCAGCGGGCAGTGAGTGGGGCAGCCTCGAGCCTATAGACCACAGATCCTATAGACACACCAGATACTCAGCCCCAAACCTCACCATTACCACAGATCCTATAGACCCACCAGATACTCAGCCCCAAGCCTCACCATTACCACAGATCCTATAGACACACCAGATACTCAGCCCCAAGCCTCACCATTACCACAGATCGTATAGACACACCAGATACTCAGCCCCAAACCTCACCATTACCACAGATCCTATAGACACACCAGATTCTCAGCTCTGAGCCTCACCATTATCACAGATTCTATAGACACACCAGATTCTCAGCTCTGAGCCTCCCCATTACCACAGATTCTATAGACACACCAGATACTCAGCCCCAAGCCTCCCCATTATCACAGATCCTATAGACACACCAGCTACTCAGCCCCAAGCCTCACCATTACCACAGATCCTATAGACACACCAGATTCTCAGCTCTGAGCCTCCCCATTACCACAGATTCTATAGATACACCAGATACTCAGCCCCAAGCCTCCCCATTACCACAGATTCTATAGACACACCAGATACTCAGCCCCAAGCCTCACCGTTACCACAGATCCTATAGACACACCAGATGCTCAGCCCCAAGCCTCCCCATTACCACAGATCCTATAGACCCACCAGATACTCAGCCCCAAGCCTCACCATTACCACAGATCCTATAGACACACCAGATACTCAGCCCCAAGCCTCACCGTTACCACAGATCCTATAGACACACCAGATACTCAGCCCCAAGCCTCACCGTTACCACAGATCCTATAGACACACCAGATACTCAGCCCCAAGCCTCACCGTTACCACAGATCATATAGACACACCAGATTCTCAGCTCTGAGCCTCCCCATTACCACAGATTCTATAGACACACCAGATTCTCAGCTCTGAGCCTCCCCATTACCACAGATTCTATAGACACACCAGATACTCAGCCCCAAGCCTCCCCATTATCACAGATCCTATAGACACACCAGCTACTCAGCCCCAAGCCTCACCATTACCACAGATCCTATAGACACACCAGATTCTCAGCTCTGAGCCTCCCCATTACCACAGATCCTATAGACACACCAGATACTCAGCCCCAAGCCTCCCCATTACCACAGATCCTATAGACACACCAGATACTCAGCCCCAAGCCTCACCATTACCGCAGATCCTATAGACACACCAGATATTCAGCCCCAAACCTCACCATTACCACAGATCCTATAGGCACACCAGATACTCAACCCCAAGCCTCCCCATTACCACAGATCCTATAGACACACCAGATACTCAGCCCCAAGCCTCACCATTACCACAGATCCTATAGACACACCAGATATTCAGCCCCAAACCTCACCATTACCACAGATCCTATAGGCACACCAGATACTCAGCCCCAAGCCTCCCCATTACCACAGATCCTACAGACACACCAGATACTCAGCCCCAAACCTCACCATTACCACAGATCCTATAGACACACCAGATACTCAGCCCCAAGCTTCACCATTACCACAGATCCTATAGACACAACAGATACTCAGCCCCAAGCCTCCCCATTACCACAGATCCTATAGACACACCAGATACTCAGCCCCAAACCTCACCATTACCATAGATCCTATAGACACACCAGACACTCAGCCCCAAGCCTCACCATTACCACAGATCCTATAGACACACCAGCTACTCAGCCCCAAGCCTCACCATTACCACAGATCCTATAGACACTCCAGATACTCAGCCCCAAGCCTCACCATTACCACAGATCCTATAGGCACACCAGATACTCAGCCTCAAGCCTCACCATTACCACAGATCCTATAGGCACACCAGATACTCAGCCCCAAGCCTCACCATTACCACAGATCCTATAGACACACCAGATACTTAGCCCCAAGCCTCACCATTACCACAGATCCTATAGACACACCAAATGCGCAGCCCCAAGTCAAGGGGTGTGTTGTGTCATTGAAAAAGGTGTGTTGTGCAGTGAGTGTGTAGTTAAGGGGGTGTGTTGTGCAGTGAGTGTGTAGTTAAGGGGGTGTGTTGTGCAGTTAGTGTGTAGTTAAGGGGATGTGTTGCGCAGTGAGTGTGTAGTTAAGGGGGTGTGTTGCGCAGTGAGTGTGTAGTTAAGGGGGTGTGTTGCGCAGTGAGTGTGTAGTTAAGGGGATGTGTTGCGCAGTGAGTGTGTAGTTAAGGGGGTGTGTTGCGCAGTGAGTGTGTAGTTAAGGGGGTGTGTTGCACAGTGAGTGTGTAGTTAAGGGGGTGTGTTGCGCAGTGAGTGTGTAGTTAAGGGGGTGTGTTGCGCAGTGAGTGTGTAGTTAAGGGGATGTGTTGCGCAGTGAGTGTGTAGTTAAGGGGGTGTGTTGCGCAGTGAGTGTGTAGTTAAGGGGGTGTGTTGCGCAGTGAGTGTGTAGTTAAGGGGGTGTGTTGTGCAGTGAGTGTGTAGTTAAGGGGGTGTGTTGCGCAGTGAGTGTGTAGTTAAGGTGGTGTGTTGCGCAGTGAGTGTGTAGTTAAGGGGATGTGTTGCGCAGTGAGTGTGTAGTTAAGGTGGTGTGTTGCGCAGTGTGTGTGTAGTTAAGGGGGTGTGTTGCGCAGTGAGTGTGTTGTTAAGGGGGTGTGTTGCGCAGTGAGTGTGTAGTTAAGGGGGTGTGTTGCACAGTGAGTGTGTAGTTAAGGTGGTGTGTTGCGCAGTGAGTGTGTAGTTAAGGGGATGTGTTGCGCAGTGAGTGTGTTGTTAAGGGGGTGTGTTGCGCAGTGAGTGTGTAGTTAAGGGGATGTGTTGCGCAGTGAGTGTGTAGTTAAGGGGGTGTGTTGCGCAGTGAGTGTGTAGTTAAGGCGGTGTGTTGCGCAGTGAGTGTGTAGTTAAGGTGGTGTGTTGCGCAGTGAGTGTGTAGTTAAGGTGGTGTGTTGCGCAGTGAGTGTGTAGTTAAGGGGGTGTGTTGCGCAGTGAGTGTGTAGTTAAGGGGGTGTGTTGCGCAGTGAGTGTGTAGTTAAGGGGGTGTGTTGCGCAGTGAGTGTGTAGTTAAGGGGATGTGTTGCACAGTGAGTGTGTTGTTAAGGGGGTGTGTTGTGCAGTGAGTGTGTAGTTAAGGTGGTGTGTTGCACAGTGAGTGTGTTGTTAAGGGGGTGTGTTGCGCAGTGAGTGTGTAGTTAAGGGGGTGTGTTGTGCAGTGAGTGTGTAGTTAAGGGGGTGTGTTGCGCAGTGAGTGTGTAGTTAAGCTGGTGTGTTGCGCAGTGAGTGTGTAGTTAAGGGGGTGTGTTGCGCAGTGAGTGTGTAGTTAAGGGGATGTGTTGCACAGTGAGTGTGTAGTTAAGGGGGTGTGTTGCGCAGTGAGTGTGTAGTTAAGGGGGTGTGTTGCGCAGTGAGTGTGTAGTTAAGGGGGTGTGTTGCGCAGTGAGTGTGTAGTTAAGGGGGTGTGTTGCGCAGTGAGTGTGTAGTTAAGGGGGTGTGTTGCGCAGTGAGTGTGTAGTTAAGGGGGTGTGTTGCGCAGTGAGTGTGTAGTTAAGGGGGTGTGTTGCACAGTGAGTGTGTTGTTAAGGGGGTGTGTTGTGCAGTGAGTGTGTAGTTAAGGTGGTGTGTTGCGCAGTGAGTGTGTAGTTAAGGGGGTGTGTTGCGCAGTGAGTGTGTAGTTAAGGGGATGTGTTGCACAGTGAGTGTGTTGTTAAGGGGGTGTGTTGCGCAGTGAGTGTGTAGTTAAGGGGGTGTGTTGCGCAGTGAGTGTGTAGTTAAGGGGGTGTGTTGCGCAGTGAGTGTGTAGTTAAGGCGGTGTGTTGCGCAGTGAGTGTGTAGTTAAGGCGGTGTGTTGCGCAGTGAGTGTGTAGTTAAGGTGGTGTGTTGCGCAGTGAGTGTGTAGTTAAGGGGATGTGTTGCGCAGTGAGTGTGTAGTTAAGGGGATGTGTTGCACAGTGAGTGTGTTGTTAAGGGGGTGTGTTGCGCAGTGAGTGTGTAGTTAAGGGGGTGTGTTGCGCAGTGAGTGTGTAGTTAAGGGGGTGTGTTGCGCAGTGAGTGTGTAGTTAAGGGGGTGTGTTGCGCAGTGAGTGTGTAGTTAAGGGGATGTGTTGCACAGTGAGTGTGTTGTTAAGGGGGTGTGTTGCGCAGTGAGTGTGTAGTTAAGGGGATGTGTTGCACAGTGAGTGTGTAGTTAAGGGGATGTGTTGCACAGTGAGTGTGTTGTTAAGGGGGTGTGTTGCGCAGTGAGTGTGTAGTTAAGGGGGTGTGTTGCGCAGTGAGTGTGTAGTTAAGGGGGTGTGTTGCGCAGTGAGTGTGTAGTTAAGGGGGTGTGTTGCACAGTGAGTGTGTAGTTAAGGGGGTGTGTTGCACAGTGAGTGTGTAGTTAAGGTGGTGTGTTGTGCAGTGAGTGTGTAGTTAAGGGGGTGTGTTGCGCAGTGAGTGTGTAGTTAAGGGGGTGTGTTGCACAGTGAGTGTGTAGTTAAGGGGGTGTGTTGCGCAGTGAGTGTGTTGTTAAGGGGGTGTGTTGCGCAGTGAGTGTGTAGTTAAGGTGGTGTGTTGCGCAGTGAGTGTGTAGTTAAGGGGGTGTGTTGCGCAGTGAGTGTGTAGTTAAGGTGGTGTGTTGCGCAGTGAGTGTGTAGTTAAGGGGGTGTGTTGCACAGTGAGTGTGTAGTTAAGGGGATGTGTTGCGCAGTGAGTGTGTACTTAAGGGGGTGTGTTGCGCAGTGAGTGTGTAGTTAAGGGGGTGTGTTGCGCAGTGAGTGTGTAGTTAAGGTGGTGTGTTGCGCAGTGAGTGTGTAGTTAAGGGGGTGTGTTGCGCAGTGAGTGTGTAGTTAAGGGGGTGTGTTGCGCAGTGAGTGTGTAGTTAAGGGGGTGTGTTGCGCAGTGAGTGTGTAGTTAAGGGGGTGTGTTGCGCAGTGAGTGTGTAGTTAAGCTGGTGTGTTGCGCAGTGAGTGTGTAGTTAAGGGGGTGTGTTGCGCAGTGAGTGTGTAGTTAAGGGGGTGTGTTGCGCAGTGAGTGTGTAGTTAAGGGGGTGTGTTGCGCAGTGAGTGTGTAGTTAAGGGGGTGTGTTGCGCAGTGAGTGTGTAGTTAAGGGGGTGTGTTGCGCAGTGAGTGTGTAGTTAAGGGGGTGTGTTGCGCAGTGAGTGTGTAGTTAAGGGGGTGTGTTGCGCAGTGAGTGTGTAGTTAAGGGGGTGTGTTGCGCAGTGAGTGTGTAGTTAAGGGGGTGTGTTGCGCAGTGAGTGTGTAGTTAAGGGGGTGTGTTGCGCAGTGAGTGTGTAGTTAAGGGGGTGTGTTGCGCAGTGAGTGTGTAGTTAAGGGGGTGTGTTGCGCAGTGAGTGTGTAGTTAAGGGGGTGTGTTATGCAGTGAGTGTGTAGTTAAGGGGGTGTGTTGCGCAGTGAGTGTGTAGTTAAGGGGGTGTGTTGCGCAGTGAGTGTGTAGTTAAGGGGGTGTGTTGCGCAGTGAGTGTGTAGTTAAGGGGGTGTGTTGCGCAGTGAGTGTGTAGTTAAGGGGGTGTGTTGCGCAGTGAGTGTGTAGTTAAGGGGGTGTGTTGCGCAGTGAGTGTGTAGTTAAGGGGGTGTGTTGCGCAGTGAGTGTGTAGTTAAGGGGGTGTGTTGCGCAGTGAGTGTGTAGTTTAGGGGGTGTGTTGCGCAGTGAGTGTGTAGTTAAGGGGGTGTGTTGCGCAGTGAGTGTGTAGTTAAGGGGGTGTGTTGCGCAGTGAGTGTGTAGTTAAGGGGGTGTGTTGCGCAGTGAGTGTGTAGTTAAGGGGGTGTGTTCTTCTCCCTGCAGGAGCAGGAGCAGGAGCAGATGCTGCAGACTCACCAGGCCAAACATGTGCAGTTTCTACTGCGCAGTCGTCCCCAACAGGAGCAGGACTGTGTCTCACAGGGGTAAACATCCACCCTCCGTCTCTCCCTCTCCCTCTCCCTCTCTCTCTCTCTCTCTCTCTCTCTCTCTCTCTCTCTATGTTTATCTCCCTATCTCCTTCTCTTTTTCTTTGACTACTTTTTAAAAAACTACCGCTATTTTCTCCAAGTTTGGAACGCCCAGTTTCATTATGTTTGTGCCAATGGCTGCAGTCCCCTCTGTCAAGTTTTACCCCCATAGACTTTTTTTCATGTTTTACGCTCTCCACCAATCAGTTTGGAATCACCAATCATACACAACCTCTTCTGCCAATTTGAAAGAGTACAGAGAAGCACTCACTCTCCTCTGAGGCATGTGATGTCGAGCCGCGTCTTATTTTCAAACCACAGTCCGGCAGTTAATCTCACACAGACTGAGCTAGAGGAGGACACTTCATGTGCTGTTACTTTACTCTGTTTTCTCGTTCCTTTGGCAGGAGGGTGAGGAACTGGTTCGAGGGGAACGTTTACAAGTGGGATCCCTACTTCAAGTTTCCCAACAGAATGATCGGCACGTCCATCATCTGTTTCATAGGCTTGTACTCAGTGAGTACGGCATTTAACAAATGCTCTAATCCAGAGTAACTCACAAAAGTGAATAAAAGAGTTTAGGCAAAGCACAGACACCCAGTACATTACATAAAGTGTCATATTGGGTGAAAGAACTGTAAACTGTATGTACTGTATACAAATGTAGCATAAGTAATGGTATTGAACCCAAATGAAATGCTCAGAGTTGAAGGCTTGTTGAGCCAAGGTGGAGATTGAACAGTTGAGTTTTCAGTCTGCGGTGGAAACTCATCCCACCTCTGAACACCGCAAGAGCCAAGATGGCGGACTCTCTTTTTCTGTGATTTAATTGTGCTCCTGTAATTCCTCAGGTGAACAAACCTGAACAGCCACTGGAGGTCCTTTGTTGAAACAGGAAGGCGCGCTATGTGTGTTTCCTCCATTAGTGATTCATGCATTGTACTGTGTGTTCACTCCATCTAACACAAAATCATTCTCTAAATCAATGATGCCTTTTGTGGCAATATTATAATTACTAAAGTACTACAAACATGCAGTGATGCTACAGTAATATAAAAATACAATGGGGACGGTATGTAGTGTGTGGATTTTTCCTGCAGTCACCCATTTTCATGAGAACTGTTTGCTCTGTTTGTCTCTAGAACTGAAGGAATAATGGAGAATAATAATCTTATTATGAGGATTTGTGTTGAGGCTCTCAGTTCACACACCTGGGATTCAAACCCACATTATTCTGGTTTTCTAGCTCTTTCTCTCTCCCACATTTTGACATGATGGATTTGTTTTAGTCACACATACTGTAAGACTGATTAAATTTAGTCGCATGGTGCTACACGCCTGAGACACATAATAGGGCAGAACAAAAGACCTTATAGCGAAGCCATGGGCCTGTCCTCTGCAGATCACCCTGGCAGACTACAGCCTCAGCGACTACACCTTTAAGGAGCTGGACCATCTGGTAGATTCTCTGAGCCTCCTGGCTGCTTCCTGTAACACAACGGAAAACCTGTTCGCTGAGTTGGTTCCGCAGCTCAAACATTTCAGCCAGTTATCCAGAGGTAAGAGGTCAGCGACAATGGGTCATAAGAGATGCATCTCTGGATGTGTGAAATTGTGTGTCAGACTAAATTTGTGCATGTGTGTGTGTCCCCCTGACAAAATCTGTATGTTTGGACGCTTGTCCTTGATTTTCAGAGCGTTCCACCTCAATCCTCTGGAAGCTCTGGAAAGTACCATCCCATAGTTTTCAGAGGGAGATTTTAATGGGAGAATTAAAGAGATTTAAGCATCATATTTTGGAGAGTAAACTTGGTACTTTTGTTTGTCATCTAGACATCTGGTTTGCCACCACCATCTTTGCCAGCCTGACCTCAGTCACGTACACGTTCCACGTGTTGGTGTGTTACAGGTATGTTGAGCTTTCCCTTTATATCTGGCAGAGACACAAGCTCTCCAGTTTCGCCCTTGGCTTAGCCACTCACTGGCTGCCTTGGGTATGGCTCCCTATACGCGTTATAGTGCACTGTTTAAGGGATTGGCCATTTTGATCATTTAAAATTCTCAATTGAGAACACTGAGAATTAGGACATCCTACAAAATGGCTGACTCCCTAAATAGTGCACTATAAGGCATATAGGGAGCCATTCCGAACACAGCCCTACTCAAAAAATGCACCCTCCTTGAACAGAAGCACATCCTCCTACACCTTCCTTCATCATTTCACTGAACTGAAGTGAGTACTGTGATCAAGATGTAAAAAGGGCTTTCACCGATGCATACTCTACTAGATGAAGGGATAGAATAGAATAAAATAGGAGAAAATACATTTATCTTTATTTATTTTTCCTAAAGGAACTTCTATTGTGGGCAAAAATGAAATATAACGGGTGTCTTGGTGGTGTAGCCTGTAAGAGCACAGTCCACATGTGCTCATTGCAAGCCGCGACATAGGCGGTTCAAATCCATTTTTCAAAAAGAAATTGAATATAAAATAGAAATGGTAAAAATGCAGATCCCTGTTCATTACTCGGACACGCGCACCGCACAAATGACTCATGCAGACAGCAGAGTAAAAGGATTACAGTTTTAGACACTCCAGAACCCCCCCCCCCCCCCCCCCCCCCCCAAAAAAAAAAAACTGAATCAAGGAATAACCAACAAACTTACAACAAAATAGCAAGAGACAGAGAGGCAGAGAGGCAGAGAGACAGAGAGACAGAGAGACAGAGAGGCAGAGAGGCAGAGAGGCAGAGAGGCAGAGAGGCAGAGAGGCAGAGAGGCAGAGAGGCAGAGAGACAGAGAGGCAGAGAGGCAGAGAGACAGAGAGGCAGAGAGACAGACAGGCAGAGAGGCAGAGAGGCAGAGAGACAGAGGCAGACAGACAGAGAGACAGAGAGGCAGAGAGGCAGAGAGGCAGAGAGGCAGAGAGGCAGAGAGGCAGAGAGGCAGAGAGGCAGAGAGGCAGAGAGGCAGAGAGACAAAGAGACGCAGAAACACAGACGCAGAAACACAGAAACAGACACAGACACAGACACAGAGACACAGAGACACAGACGCAGAGACACAGATATCCAGCTGTCCCTATTACAGCACCAAGGAAGGAAATAGGTTTTAGAGTCTCTGGTGCTCACAGGTGCAGGGACACATAACAATCACTTCCTGTTCTGCTCCGGGGTCACAGGAAGCACCTGAAGAGGCTGTGGGTGGGACAAAAAAACTTCATGCCAGAGAAGTTCCACAACCCCAGCTCTGCGGTCAGCGTGGTGAGTGGCAGCTCAACCGACCAATGAGATGAGGCAGGAGAATGTGTGGAACCAGAGATCTCAACAACCTCAAGTCCTGGAGGGCCGCAGCGTCTACAGGTTTAACTCCAGTCCTGGAGGGCCACAGTGTCTGCAGGTTTAACTCCAGTCCTGAAGGGCCGCAGTGTCTGCAGGTTTAACTCCAGTCCTGGAGGGCCGCAGTGTCTGCAGGTTTAACTCCAGTCCTGAAGGGCCGCAGTGTCTGCAGGTTTAACTCCAGTCCTGGAGGGCCGCAGTGTCTGCAGGTTTAACTCCAGTCCTGTAGGGCCGCAGTGTCTGCAGGTTTAACTCCAGTCCTGGAGGGCCGCAGTGTCTGCAGGTTTAACTCCAGTCCTGGAGGGCCGCAGTGTCTGCAGGTTTAACTCCAGTCCTGGAGGGCCGCAGTGTCTGCAGGTTTAACTCCAGTCCTGGAGGGCCGCAGTGTCTGCAGGTTTAACTCCAGTCCTGGAGGGCCGCAGTGTCTGCAGGTTTAACTCCAGTCCTGGAGGGCCGCAGTGTCTGCAGGTTTAACTCCAGTCCTGGAGGGCCGCAGTGTCTGCAGGTTTAACTCCAGTCCTGGAGGGCCGCAGTGTCTGCAGGTTTAACTCCAGTCCTGGAGGGCCGCAGTGCCTGCAGGTTTAACTCCAGTCCTGGAGGGCCGCAGTGTCTGCAGGTTTAAGTCCAGTCCGGTGCTCTCAAATATGGCACATATCTAGACGTGATTACTAGCATTTTAGCCTGAAGGAATAAACCAATTGCAAGTGCACTTTACAGTGAAACCATCTGTGCTAAAGCTGGTGCTGTTATTTACAGGCTGCTATCACGAGGTACTCTGGGTGGCAGATAGCCTACACCATGTGGGGTAAGAACACCTTTCCGCCACACTTGCGTACCTGCTGCCGCTGAAATTACTGCTGATTGGCTAATCCTTAACACAGAAGGTCAAAGGTCACTCTCAGCTCATTAGTTTCTCTGAGAATGCTGTTGTTGCTATGATAATAACATGGTCCCTAATGAGTACAGCGGATGGCTTATGAGCCTGGTCTGAGAGTGAGGTCAGCCAGCCTGTGGCGGTTGTGGTTATGTACTTCATCTCACAGGAAACAGAGCTGTGTTGGGCGTGAACATGAACGCTCGGTTTTTTGCATTGCTTTTGGAAAGTTGTGCTTCGGATAAATCCCTTTACACGGAGCATCTCCATTTTGAGTAGATTCTAAAAAAAAAAAAAAGGTACAGATTTACAAACAGTGCACCTGAGTTGGTGATGAGAAATACACAGTTTTTAAAAAATAATAAGCAGAAATGTACATCTTGCCTCACAGTGTTGGTTCGCCCCACCCCTACGCAGGTTACCTCATAGTCCACTTTGTGCAGTTTGTGTTGGGGCTGCTGGTGGCGTATGGCCTGGTGCTGCCCATTCAGCAGGGGAGGGGCCTGGCAGTGCTGTCCAACATGGCCTTGATACTGTGAGTAGCCTACTTCAGAGGTTGCAGGTATAAATCCCAGAAGAGACACTACCCTTGTATAGGTGCTTCACCTGAATTATTTCAGTAAAGTATCCAATATTAAGTGGATGAATGAAAGTTTGTTTGATAAATGTAAGCCGTTAAGTCAAGTCAAGTTACTTTATTTGTACCCGTAGGTAAATTTGTTTGCAGAGAGAATCACAGTCTTAAACAATACTTAAAATAACACATAAAATACAAACAAGCATGAAAAGTACAGAGTGCAAAAAGTGCTCTGGGGTTCCAATCCTCCAGTGGATAGGTAATACAACTACACAGAATAGACACATCGGACAGTAGAAAGCTTATCGACGCTCTGACTTGTTCCACTCAATGATGGCTGCTGGAACCGTTTCCGTCATGCTGCATGGGCGTGGCTGCTGAAAGCGTACAGGGAGACCCTCAGAGTGTAACACGCAGGGGAAATGCACGCCACTGATATTCACATCCTTGTGTTCTTTCGTTTACATTCAGACTGACTGTGGGTGTGGTCATAGGGCTGGTCATACTCCAGGTGGTACTGGTCCAGGTGTTCTTCCTCCAAGACAAGATTTCTCCCACGGACAAACAGAAACCTTTAGCATTAAACAACAGGTATGCTAACACCTGCAGCAGGGCACCTCTGACCTGGTCCTGTTTTTAAGTCCTACTTCAGCAGTTAATTGATCGCACCGTCCTGAATGCCAAAAGCTTCCCCAGTAGTATTTATCACAGGAAGGGTGCAATTTTATTGAGTTCCCCATAGCTCTTTTGTTGTTATTATTTTGGTTACATTTCAAATTTGAGGTTGCCTAATTGGGATAAACTGAGATAAACTGAATGTGGGTTTCGGCGTTTGACATTCTTAGCTGTTTTACAGTGTTTTTTTCTTCCTGGCCACTAGAGGGACCCCATGTTCATGTTAGGAACATCCTGGCCTAATTCAGAGCATGACCAGAGATTGTATAGTATTTCTCTATGGGCTTTGGCGTGACTTAGACACTAAAGTTCCATGTTTTCTCTCCATGTCCAGAAAGGCCTTCCACAACTTCACGTACTTCTTCTTCTTCTACAACGTGATCATGGGCCTGGGGAACTGCGTGCTGCGGCTGGTGGTTAGCGGCATGCTAGGCACCTGGCTGGTGTCGCGTATCGACCGCACCATCATGCAGCGCGGCTACGAGGCCCTGGACCCAGGTCAGGCTTTACCCAGAGTGCACTGCTGTAAAACGCTCGAGTTGCGGCTCACAGTCTCCGGCTAACACGTGTGGCTGTGACCCTGGTTCTGGAGAGCTACACGGACTGCTGCTCTCTGTTTTCTGCGTCCGCGTAATGTGATCATACCCGCTCCAGATAAGAGCGTCTGCTAAGAGATTGTAATGCAATGTTATTTTATAACAATAAAAAAATAGAGATCCGAGCCCTTAATGAAAGATAATCTTCCCACTTTCTCCATCAGGGTACAGTACCTGGATTGGCATGATCTTTGCTGACCATTACCATAGCAACCCTGTGATGATCTGCTTCTGCCACCTCCTATTGGCCGAAAGACGGGAGAGGGAGGGGAGAACACCCTCGTCTTACTCTCAGTTCAACAACACACCGTCTAGTGAGGACCGCTCTGGAACAGGCACTCTGGGTACGTGTGTGTGTGTGTGTGTGTGTGTGTGTGTGTGTGTGTGTTAGAAACTCTCTCTGTGACGCTGATAGAGTGTGTGTGTGTGTGCGTGTGCGTGTGCGTGTGCGTGTGCGTGTGTGTGTGTGTAACTCTGTCTCTGACCTTCATACTGTGTGTGTGTGTGTGTGTGTGTGTGTGTGTGTGTGTGTGTAACTGTCTCTGACCCTCATAGTGTGTGTGTGTGTGTGTGTGTGTGTGTGTGTGTGTGTGTGTGTGTAACTCTCTCTCTCTCTCTCTGACCCTCATAGTGTGTGTGTGTGTGTGTGTGTGTGTGTGTGTGTGTAACTCTCTCTCTCCGACCCTCATTGTGTGTGTGTGTGTGTGTGTGTGTGTAACTCTCTCTTTCTGACCCTCATTGTGTGTGTGTGTGTGTGTGTGTGTGTGTGTGTGTGTAACTCTCTCTCTCTCTGACCCTCATTGTGTGTGTGTGTGTGTGTGTGTGTGTGTGTGTGTGTGTGTGTGTGTGTGTGTGTGTAACTCTCTCTCTCTCTGGCCCTCATAGTGTGTGTGTGTGTGTGTGTGTGTGTGTGTGTGTGTGTGTGTGTGTGTGTGTGTGTGTGTGTGTGTGTGTGTGTGCGTGTGTGTGCAACTCTGTCTCTGACCCTCATAGTGTGTGTGTGTGTGTGTGTGTGTGTGTGTGTGTGTAACTCTCTCTCTCTGACCCTCATTGTGTGTGTGTGTGTGTGTGTAACTCTCTCTCTGACCCTCATAGTGTGTGTGTGTGTGTGTGTGTGTGTGTGTGTGTAACTCTATCTCTCTCTGACCCTCATTGTGTGTGTGTGTGTGTGTGTGTGTGTGTGTGTGTGTGTGTGTGTGTGTGTGTAACTCTATCTCTCTCTGACCCTCATTGTGTGTGTGTGTGTGTGTGTGTGTGTGTGTGTAACTCTCTCTCTCTCTGACCCTCATTGTGTGTGTGTGTTTGTAACTCTCTCTCTCTCTGACCCTCATAGTGTGTGTAAGGGGTATCAGGGTGCGTCAGCGCTGGTTCTTGCTCTACACCCTGCTGAAGAACCCCCAGCTGATCCCGCTACGCAGACCCCACCCCCCTCTGCCCCCCTCCCGCCGAGCCAGCCTGGACACGGCATCCCAGGACACACTGGGGCAGGGGTACACCGTGGACACTCCATCCCAGGAGACGATGCGGCTGGGATTCTCCCTGGGATTTCGCAATGGCTGGTCAGGGGGCGGCGAAGCAGCCAGGGACGGGACGATGGACAGACGAACGACAGATGCGTGACCATATATATAGAACCATAGATGTGACATATCACGCATTGTAATAGTCATTTGGAATTCTGAAATGGAACAATTGGGCAGCCATCTTAACCTGGGTACAGCCATAGATATAGAACCACAGATGTGACATATGTCATAGTTAGTGGCACAAATTTTGAGACCATACCCAGGTAAGATGGTGGCCAGTAACCATGGTTTTATATCTATGAGCTAATCATCAGCTATCTGGCTGCTGAGACCCGATTATGACATCACAGTGGGTTAGAAAGTACATGACACTTTTCCATTGGTTCCTATTATAGCTGTACCCAGGTAAGATGGCTGCCAAATTGTTCCATTTCAGAATTCCAAATGACTATTACATTGCATGATATGTCATATCTATGGTTCTATATCTATGGGTACAGCTATAATAGGAACTTATGGCAAAAGTGTCATGTACTTTCTAACCCACTGTGATGTCATAATCGGGTCTCATGGTGTATTCAAGTGGCCAACTCCGGAGGATCGTGAGTGATGTTTGCTGTGACGATGGTCCCGTTCGTTATGGTAAAGGTGAAAAACATGGACGCCCGCAGAAAGCTGATGCTTGTTTGGCTGGCCTTTCATCAGCATTTGCAGTTACAAGTGTTTTAAATAGTGTATGCAAAAACGATTGAAGATGAAAACAAACGCAGAAGGTGAAAGGCTAGCCTACATACGCCACACAACGGGTCTCTCTAGCTCCAGATCTCCATGTTTACAGATGCTTAGCTGTTTACCTTTGACGCATTTTTCGTCACCTCATCTCAGGACCTCAGGAGGTGCCCCGAGTTCAATGTCGGATTTCCGAGATTGTTGTCATTAACTCGTCCCCATCTCATCACTGGGGTGTCACATTCAAATCCTTTTTTCTCCTTGTAAATCAGAAATATTCCGACTTCCGAGATCATTTGAATACACCACCAGAAGCCAGATAGCTGATGATTGGCCCATAGATATCGAACCTTGGTTACTGGCCACCATATTATCTGGGTATGGTCTGAAAAATTGTGCCACTAAACTATGACATATGTCACATTTATGGTTCTATATCTACGTATGTGCATGACCCCCCCCCCCCCCACACACACACACTCAGAACACAGCCTGGCCCCCACCCCATTCCACTCCACTCCATCCAGTCCATGCTGTGACATCACCCTCCGTCCTGTGACATCACTCTCCATTCTGTGACATCACCCTCCACTCTGTGACATCACCCTCCCCTTTCTTATTGTCACAGTGGAGGAGAATGCACTCCCTATAAGTACAGGGAGCAGACAGGCTTCCTCAATGTGACCCTTTCTGAAGACACGATGTGTTTGACTTATTTCATTTGATTTGATTTGATCTGATTTGATGTAAATGAACGGAGTGACGGAGCATATTCTGCTTCAGCTCGTTATTCTTTCACAGCATTCCAGGTTTGTTACAGCGCTAGCTGGGCGCTGGATGACCAATCAGTGCCATGCAATGTACCATTCATTATGCCAGTAATATCAGTATGTACAGTATGATACCACAGTATGAAATCTCCTTTCGTTTTTTACTGATTTCGTTTGGCAATCTAACACAAGTGTGAACTTAATTTAAATCAGAAGACCTTTAGTTTACACTTCTGGTCTAAATACTGTGTACAGTGTAGCCAGCTATAGTAGTTGTGGGGAAAAAAATATTTGTGTTTCATGGAAAAACATGTTTTTTATAAGTTATTTCTAAATATAGATGTCTCTGCTCAAACAAAGTACATCTTCCAACTAAAGGCTTGGGGGTGTATTGATTATTATGGGTGAGCCCCACGGTCTGGTTTGAAATCCAGGCCATGCTGGACTGTAGAGGGTCAGCTCCACAGAGCAACACACAGAGTCTCTAGCATGGCCTGGGGAAAGAAGAGTCTGACGTGTGGTCAGAAGCAGCGGCTGCTATCACATGCTTAGGAGGAGATTATGTGCTTGTCTGTGCTCTCCTGGATCTCATAACAGAGTATGTGCTGTGCTCTCCTGGATCTCATAACAGAGTATGTGCTTGTCTGTGCTCTCCTGGATCTCATAACAGAGTATGTGCTTGTCTGTGCTCTCCTGAATCTCATAACGGACGCTGTGTTTGTCTGCTCTCCTGAATCTCATAACGGAGGTTGCAACAGTGAGAGATGCCGATCATCGGACATTCCAAAGAGGGAATATTGTAATTATACACTTTCAGTTTTGAATATGGGAATCTTTTCTATGTTTTCACTGCAATCTGAAATCAAATCTGCTATAAATATACAGGCAAAGTATATAGATGACTGTAGATTACAGTGCAATGCTGGTTCAGTAATGGTGTTAATTTGCTTTGCGCTGGATCCTGTTGCCAAAGAGAGTATTAAACTCAGATCAAACAGCACAATGCGTTAAACCTCTATTACCTCTATGCACTCGGTGTCGATGTGTGTAATCAACTGCTTTAATTGACCAATTAAGCTTCTATTAAGTCTGTGTTGAGCAACAGAAAAAACCAGCAGAACCGATGGCTCTCCAGGATTATCTACTATAAGAGAAGGCATTTTTTTGTCAGAACTTTTTTTAAAATTTTTTATGATCTCTACTGTTATACAAATGACACAACCATCATTCGATGTATGCGTGTGATGTGTACATACATGTGATGTTGTGTGCATGTGATGTACTTGTGTAATGTATGTGTGTGATGTGCACATGTGATGTTGTGTGCATGTGATGTACTTGTGTAATGTATGCGTGTGCGTGTGATGTATGCGTGTGATGTGCACATGTGATGTTGTGTGTGTGTAATGTATGCGTGTGATGTGTGCATGTAATGTATGCGTGTGATGTATGCATGTTTTCAGCAATGTAATGTTTTTTCACGCATGTAGTTAGCACATGTTACAGAATCAAAGTGAGAAGGTTGAGCTGAGTAGATGGGAATGAACTGTAACCCAACCACACATTGAGAATAAAATAAAGCTCTGCTTTTTTAGGGCTTTTTCAGCTTTATTGGACAGCACAGTGTAGAGAGACAGGAAGAATGGGGAGAGAGAGAGAGAGGGAGAGACAGCACAGTGTAGAGAGACAGGAAGAATGAGGGAGCGAGAGAGAGGGGGACATGTGACAAAGGTCACGCAGCCGGATTTGAACCGCCAACGTTGCGGCTCGCATTGAGCATGTGGACGGTACTCTACAGGCAATGCCACCGGGAAACCCCCATAATGCTCTGTGTTTGACCCCCTGACCACAGCAGGTCATACACACCATGCTGCTGGGGCCGAGTTGAGATGAAATTATGAGAATCCTCCAAATCTTTATTTAAAACGCTACAGTTTTCATGTTGCTTTCATGGGCCCAACATACAGTTTAATTAAGAAACCATCAAAACTTAAACCATCAAATACAGTTTAATTAAAAAACCATCAAAACTCATCAAGATTCAACTGAACTCTCTGGGAGGAAGGAAGTGGAAAGGTTTTTGTCATGAGATCAAAGAAAGGGCTGCATTTTTCTGAATGAAATAAAATAAAACAGCATTGGCCAACATTCCTGTAACATTACAACAACATTTGTCATTTAATGTTGTGTAAACAAGTCAACGTATGTAGGCCAATGTCCAATGGTTGCTGTTCTCTAAATCTGTGGATTGAGACACGGTTTGAATTCCAAAACATTAGCTATAGGTTACATGGGGAACAAATGTTGACACAATGATCTTGGATGCAACAGATGTTTGTTTGAGAAATTGAGCAATAAAACTAGAGTTATATCAGTGGCATACTTAGTTCCAGAAAATCTCAGCATGCAGGTGGCAGTTTGGAAGAGAATGCATTTTGAGCAGTGGTACTGATGTATGTTAGTTTCAGCTGAAGATTCTGGATTTGAGATTAATTATTTTCTTTACTACCAAATAACATACCAAGTCTCTCCTATCATTAACATTTGCCTACAGTACACAGTGAATCCTTATTATTATAAGGATTATAATCCTTATGCTGTCACCAGATCTCAGCCCAATCCAGCCTTTATGGAATATTCTGGAATAGCCTAATATCTGAGACAGTGCATTTCCTCTTCCGTAGACTAAGTGAGATGATTGACCTCCTGGTGTAACGTTGGTTTTGTAGTGCTGCAGAATTAGATGCTGGTAGTTTCTGTGCCACTGTGCATACAGCCACTCCCTGTATGCGGTTACCACCTCCACTACCCTGCAAATCCAGTCTGGCCAAGTCCCCTGTTGTCACGTCGTTGTGAGAAATGGCACGTGGTTCGCACAGTTATTAGAAGCAGGCGTGATGCTATCATTTAAAATATGTATCCACTCAGGTGTTAAAATTGAGTAATATGTCAGTTTGAAGAGCACCACGACTACTCTGGAATAAGGAGGCTAGCCATGTGGGAGGCAGGTTCCTACAGCGTGGGTTTGTTGTGACGCCTCCGCTCACGTGGCTCATTAACGGGCTCGGCCAATCGCTGCAAGCGCTGTTCAGGCAATCCGCGGCTGGGAGAATAATCAGAATATACCAGAGACCGGACTGGCAGCTCGGAGTGCTGCGAGCGAAACAAACTTTTTAAGTTATCCGGGATATTCATCCCACATCCAAAGGGAGGTAAGGGAACATGAGAACAAAGTTACAAACTATTCAAACAGAAGTTAGTATAGCTCACTGAATAATAAAAGTTATGTTAGTTTACACTTAGGCAATGTAGCTATTTGACATTAGTATACTTATTTTCGTGGTTGTTTGATTGTTCTGAAAATATGAGCACTATTTCTTTTTACTCTCGCAAAGTGGTTAAGCCAAAAAGTAATTGGCAGTTAAAAATAAGATGGTTTTTCTCTGTTGCTCGATATAGGATTCCTCCCCCAAACATATTTAGTCAGAAGTATTCTCAACTAGCTACAATTCCACCCGAGGAACACAACTTTGCGAATCAGCCGGAAAGTGGATCCGGGTGTGGTTAGGGCTATATTGTTATTCGTTCGGATTTAGATTTCTGAGCAGCCCATGACGAGACAAAAGTGCACCGTTATTTTTTTTGCCAATAGTTGGTCAATGCAAATAAGCATATGATGGAATTATATCAATAATGTTATTTAATTTTTAATTAGATAGACTACTTTTGCCCAGGTCGAAAGTCCGAGGTTGTGCGCCAGTGTAGCGGGCGGTGTTTTAGAGGTCTGCCCAAATTGAATCGTGTAGGGTGTGTCGTTGCCTACTGAATAGTAACCAAATACGTTCAATTTTCTGGCTAAATTTCAATGCGTGTTTGCACTAGCAAAAGACATGCGCGTCAGTAGACAAATATTTGGCTTATGCAGTGCTTGCAAATTAATTGTAATGTAATTAATGCGATACATTTTCGAGATGATTGTGTCGTGCTGACATTCCCGAGGGGCTGACTTCCCGTAGGCTACTTTTTGAACATTGAGTTAATCAGCTGATTGTGATATTGAATGCGGTTAACAATTGACAACCCACAATGGCGCTGGTAAAACTTGCTAAGCAGTGGTGCATTCTTTGACTGGTTATGCTTAAAGTAAAATTGAGTGTATCTCCTTTGGAGATCGACAGTTTGGGAAAGTATAAGCCTAACTACCAGCCAGCAATGGAAGTTAAATAATATTAAAACATTGAGCACCGGTCGCGTCATTCACGGAGGTCACAGGTGTCATACAGTCAGAACTTTTTTATTTTTAAATTTTTTTATTAGCAAATGAACAGTATACAGTGGTTACATTAAACAACAGGATACAAGCATAACAATACAGACATAAGTGTAGTACAAAAAAGAAAAAAAAAATATATACATACTGTGAAGCGGCTAGGAGATTAGGTTTAAATTAAAGTAAAATAGTTTTGCTGGCTTTACTATTTGTGCAATATTTCATTTTCCAAATATATGTAAACAGTGGCTCTAAAAATAAAAAATTAGGTTTTTGGTCAGATAATTTGTGTATGTGTGTAGTCAGAACTTTAATAATCGAAGCAGAATCGTGACAATGACGTCAGGTCGCGTGAACATTGACGTCAGGTTGCGTGAACATCGGTGTCTTAAATTCAAACTAACGGACGGGAGCTGCTAACTGCTGCTGTGGCCAAAATCAACCAGATTCTACTTGCTAATACAGGTAACTCGCATAACCAGAAAAAAAACACTGCTTCTGCTGCTTGTTGTGTGAATTAAACTGAAAAATGTTTTATTATTTTAAGCTACCACGTGCTCGTTTATCGGCACGATCTATTACTGTTAAATTGGGTAATTACGCAATAATTGTAGGCCTAAATTACGTTGGTGTGCGCGAGCTAGCTGAGGCGGTCGATCATCTTCGGCATTATTAGCCACTAGCAATGGCTAAGTAGCTGTACATTATAGCGAGCATAGGTAACTAAAACATGACGGTGGGCGGCCTAAAACGGTCTAAACCTTTAATAGGCTAATTATATAGTACTCTGGAATCAGTAATTGATTTAGGTGAATTTATAAGGAGAAATGTAATCGTAACGTTACATAAAAATATTTGATCGTTAACATGCGCGGTTAGCTGTTAGCTCGCCAGCCTGTGAGGACGTTTACGGCCACATTGATCTTCACCATACACTACTGTTAAATAGCTTTAACAAGACAATAAAAGTAACGTTATAGTAGTGCTGTGGTTATTTAACCTTAAGTTTGTAAGGGGTTAATTTGTTTCAAAAGGTTTTGGAAATAAGATGTGGCATTTTTGTGAGTCATTAAGGGGGACTGATCGCATTACGCTAACCTCAGCATTGCACATGCCTTGCACGAAATAAATTGAATGCCCCTAAATCAGTATAAAAATTCCCATATCTTCTGTGAGTCTAGTTTGGCATAGATATACATCAGGAGTAGGCAACCCTGATCCTGGAGTGCCGTTGACAATTCTGGTTTTCTTTCCATCTGTGCTTGATCACATGAGTTTGATGGATGATTAAAAGTCTGAGCCTGAATATTATGAATGGTGAAATGCTGAGTGCCTCCAGCACGTGGTTACCTGCATTCATTAAATGTGATTAAATAAAATTAAATTATGTAGTCAAGTTTGGATGGAGCAAAAACCAGGACCGTATCTGGCACTACAGCAGGACCAGGGTTGCCTAATTCTGATCTAGGTAATCTCCTGACAGTAAACCGTAGGCTATACCACTTAATTGTATTGGGTAAGTATGTGTGGTGGTTTGGATTTCATCCCAGATGGGAGGAGCTAAAAGGGTTATGTCAGATCTGACCACGCCCCCCAATAATCATCATCATCATCATCATCATCATCATCATCGCCACCACTAAGTTCCGGTTTGACATATTTATCGAATGCATTGCCATTTGTACATCACATATATTGTAATTCAACTTGGAAGACAGCTCTGAGAAATAGAGTAAAAGTGCATTCATAAACGGAGACATTAGTAAGTTAATACGTAAATTATTTGTGCAATCATAAGTTTCTAAGAATAAAAAACAAGATGAGAATTTCATATGCATAGGTGCTTGAAAAATCTAAATAATAATCCAGAAGGGCTGACCACTTTAAGTTAACAAAAATGAAAGTTACGAAAATAAAATTACACTATTGATAAAAAATTGATTGATGAGTTGCAAGTGCAACAGGTGATGGTTGAGCAGCTTGTCGGAGGATACCGTGTCAACGCCACCTTCAGGTCAACATAAGTTAGTGTCCTGTGTTTGGGCAGGATGTCGGACCTGGAGGTTGTGAAGAAGATGCTCCGGGCAGTGCTGCAGTCCAAGAAGACCGGCGTGTCGCTGTCGCGCCTGCAGTCAGAGTACTGGACCCTGACGGGCGAGTATATCCCCCATAAGCAGATGGGGTACCCCACTATGGAGGCCTTCCTGCGCAGCATGCCCTCAGTGGCACGCATGGAGCTCGGCCGTATGGGAGAGGTGAGCGCCCGGGAGGGGGGGGGGGGGTTGCAGGTTTGAATCTCTGCCGGGATGTTCAAGCAATCAGAGATAAGGAAATTACACCTTTTATTTTCCAAAACAATTATCTAAGTCTTAGATTAATCAAAATAGCTGCTCAGCAGTTATTGCTGAAAACGGCAGCTATCTGCCTGTGGTTGAGGCATTTTTAGGTTCAGAAAAATATCCATTTCCTTATGACATTACATTACATTCATTTAGCAGACGCTTTTATCCAAAGCGACGTACAATAAGTGCATACAGAGACGTCATCAAGATCACTACAGAACAGACAAGACAAAGCACATCCTTCCCATAATGTAGCAGCTATCCCTAGTAATGAACGTTGACTGTAGTTCACAGTAAGCTGTGGGTAAATCAGCTATACTACACTTCTATTCTAAATACTATTATAAACTATAACAAACAGACAGGAAAAACACAGGGAACTAGTAAACACAGGGAACTGATATTCCTAGGTTAGAATATCAGTCAAGGTGGAGTCTGAAGAGGTGTGTCTTCAGGCCTCGACGGAATGCAGGCAGGGTTGGAGTAAAACGTAGGGGAATGGGAAGTTCATTCCACCACTGAGGAGCTAAGGTGGAAAAGCTCCGCAGTCGGGACGAACGAGAGCCGTTGACACGGAGGGGGGGAAGTGCCAGTCGCCCTGCTGTAGAAGAGCGAAGTGGTCGAGCAGGAACATAGTTCTGGATTAAGTCCTGCAGGTAGGCGGGGCCTGTCCTATTGGCTGCAGTGTAGGCCAGGGTCAGAACTTTATGAATCAGCAAAAAATGGTGCCTGCTCTCTGTCGCCCCCAGGTGGTGTGTTACGCGGCGGTGTGCAAGGAGACGGCCCACATCGCTCAGCTGGTGGCTCGCCAGCGCACCTCTAAGAAGGCGGGCCGGTCTCAGCTGGTCAACTGCCAGATGAGAGTGAAGCCCAGCTCCCCCTTCATGCTCCATGGTAGGTTCCCCTCAGCGCCCCCTGGAGGAGCAGGTCAGTGCTGCAGCCAGGGCCCCTCTGTTTCCACATCTCATCCAGCTTCAGCTCTTGAGTAAGGAGGCAGGGTGGAGAACCCTGGTCCTGCAGTGACCCTGGAGCTGCTGCTCTGTTTCCCCCTCAGCTCATCTCAGCCTGGTTTCAGCGGCCAATACGGCGCTCACTTCCTGGTGTTGTTGAGAGTGTTGCTCTCTGCCGCCAATGCGGTTGGCTCCAGTATCGGGTATTTCAGGCAAACCTTTTCAATGCGAGTCAATAGCCCCTTTTCCACCGGGCTGTAGCCATGGAGCATGGCACAGCATGGGCTGCTGTTAGCAGCATAGAGCGCTCTCTCCTGCAGTGTGAGGACTATGCTGTAAGTGGTGTAACAGCATAGAGCTCTCTCCTGCAGTGTGAGGACTCTGCTGTAAGTGGTGTAGCAGAATAGAGCGCTCTCTCCTGCAGTGTGAGGACTATGCTGTAAGTGGTGTAACAGCATAGAGCTCTCTCTCCTGCAGTGTGAGGACTCTGCTGTAAGTGGTGTAGTAGCATAGAGCTCTCTCTCCTGCAGTGTGAGGACTATGCTGTAAGTGGTGTAACAGCATAGAGCTCTCTCCTGCAGTGTGAGGACTCTGCTGTAAGTGGTGTAGCAGAATAGAGCGCTCTCTCCTGCAGTGTGAGGACTCTGCTGTAAGTGGTGTAGCAGCATAGAGCGCTCTCTCCTGCAGTGTGAGGACTCTGCTGTAAGTGGTGTAGTAGCATAGAGCTCTCTCCTGCAGTGTGAGGACTCTGCTGTAAGTGGTGTAGCAGCATGGTCCTTTGTACTCTGGGTCATTAGTCAATCCTGGCAGGTACAGAATCCAGCATGTGGCCTATTTCTCTGCTCCTTGGAGAAATTTGACAGAGTGCGCAGAGCTAAGAATAAAGTCCTCATATCAGGCCACATGTTTCTCTGCCCCCCCCCCCCCCTCCTCCTCCTCCTCCTCCTCTTCCTCAGCGAGAGGAGTGAAAGTCAGCAGGAGGCTCAGGGGTAGAGTGTGCTCTCCTATCCCTCTCTCTGGGACAGGGGCGGGTGGAGCTTGGCTGTAAGCGGGTATCATGCTGGTACAGACGGGTTGTGTGTCGCTAGCGTGGGGCTGCTAGCGTGGGGCTCTCAGCGGTGACTGGTTCTTAAAGGCGCATTGATTGAACCCCGGGAACACAGTCACTCCAACCTGTTTATCACTTTATATTTTAAAAATGTTCTTTTATGTACATCATCAAGCAACAGAACATTGACTTGATACTTCTGTGCTTTTCACAGCTTTTCTTAACCGCAAAACTTGAATTGAATTTGATACGGATGGTACGGCAGTCTCGCAGAAACTCTTGAGCGATCAGCGCTGGGCACTGATGGAACAGCGGCGTCCGCTTTCAGGTTGGATGTGATTGTCCTGAGGGCTTTAGATCCGGAACGTTCTGTGACTGTGCTGCGGAATTCGCCGTGTGTGAACGTTCGTTCCGCTGTTCGCTCAGAGGAAGCCTGGCTTTCAGGCCGCGTTCTCCCCAGGAGCCGGATGGTGATGTTCTTGTGCCCAGATGAGAAGACTTGCCACCCCTTCCCCGCTCCTCTCCTGAGTCCTGACAGCGAGGGCTCTGTGGGCTTGGGCCACCTCTATCAGCCGCTGGTCTCTCTGCTGCTCTCTCTGGAGGACGTGCTGTTAGGTGCCTCTAAGTGTATTTTTAAAAATATTTAATTTGTGGTAGATGGTAGGTAGGGGGGGTGTAATGTGTGCTATTTACTGTGTATGAAAGAGTGGTGCTGGGGGAATGAGTTCTCATGAGCGTTCTGCTCTTGGGTGTAGTTTTGAGAATGACCCTGCCTCCTCCTCCCCCCTGCAGCCAAACCCAGGACGTCCCTGCGGCAGCCGGAGCACCTGAGCCGGTCTGTGCGGGGTGGGGCGGGTTCCGCCGGACGCCCGGGGTGCATTGGGGACCACCGGCAGATGTGCGTGCGGGACACCCAGCCTGAGGGGAGGGTGGGGCTGTCCCCACAGGTCCGGGCCCCCAACGTCCAGGCCCCCAACGTCCGGGCCCCCAACGTCCAGGCCCCCAACGTCCAGATGAAGAAGCCCAGCGTGACTGAGAGGTGAGCACAAGGCCTTCAGCGGCTTCAGACACACTGGCGGTAAAACACTGTCCCCTCACACACGCTGGCGGTAAAACACTGTCCCCTCACACACGCTGGCGGTAAAACACTGTCCCCTCACACACACAGGCGGTAAAACACTGTATTATTGAAGCGTTTGTCCATTCTCCTCAGCGCAGTGTTATATGTACAGTGTTATATCAGTGTTGCTGTGCTCAGTATAGCTGTGTTGCTGTGCTGTGCTCAGTATAGCTGTGTTGCTGTGCTGTGCTCAGTATAGCTGTGTTGCTGTGCTGTGATCAGTATAGCTGTGTTGCTGTGCTGTGCTCAGTATAGCTGTGTTGCTGTGATCAGTATAACTGTGTTGCCGTGCTGTGCTCAGTATAGCTGTGTTGCTGTGCTGTGCTCAGTATAGCTGTGTTGCTGTGCTGTGCTCAGTATAACTGTGTTGCTGTGCTGTGCTCAGTGTAGCCGTGTTGCTGTGCTGTGATCAGTGTCCCTGGCTGTGTACTGGAATGTTCTTTGGCAGCTGTAGTATGAAGCTGCTTTGCTGTTGTGAGTGGAGTTGGATCTGCTGACTTAGCACACGGCCACAGAAAACAGCTGACAGCACTCCCCATGTGCTAACACTAGTCTGGATCCAGCCATGCTAACGCTATGGGAATGAATTGGTCTGGATCCAGCCATGCTAATGCTATGGGAATGAATGGGTCTGGATCCATCCATGCTAACGCTATGGGAATGAATGAGTCTGGGTCCAGCCATGCTAACGCTATGGGAATGAATGAGTCTGGGTCCAGCCATGCTAACACTATGGGAATTAATGAGTCTGGATCTACTGTGAGAGAAAGGCCCACTAAGCCCTGTTTTGTGCTCTGGATTAGACACTGCATCTGTGCACAATGACTCAGCACATCTCTGCTCCATGTGCCTCTCTGCAAACACAGCACACTGACAGTAACAAGGGTCTTATTCTTTCTATATATACAGTGTATACAGTGAGCACACTGTATACTGATAATTCATTGGACAGTGACACATTTTTGTTATTTTGGTTCTGTACTCTTGCACTTTGAGTTTGAAAGGATAAAATGACAATGAGGTTGAAGTGCAGACTGTCCGCTTTAATTTGAGGGTATTTTCATCCATATCAGATGAACCGTTTAGAAATTCTAGAACCTTTTGCCACAATTTTCGGGCATCAAAAAATATTGGACAGTTTAACAATGTAGAATAAAGTATTTTTAATATTTGGTTGCATATCCTTTGCATGCCGTGACTTCCTAATGTCTATGACCCAACAACATCAAAAGACTCTTGATGTCTTATTTTCTGGTACTCTTACGAGCGATACTATAACTTCTCCGCATTTGAATGGATCTCTATGGGAATTGGGGGGGTGGGACTAGATTTAGCTGTAAATTATGCTGGAACAGTATGGAATACATGGTTGGCGAAATGGCTGTAAGTCATCAAGGGTCTGAGGTATCAAAGACTCAAACCATCACTGCTGCCAGATATGCAGTAGATATGGATGGATCACTTTAAGGGCTGTTTCTCCTGACAAATTTTCTATGGAAAAATAAGAGAAGAAACCCTTCAAGTTATCCATCCATATCTACTTCATATCTGGCAGCAGAGTGATGGTTTAAGGCTTGTTTGATACGTCAGACCCTTGATGACTTAGAGCCATTCAGCCAACCATGTATTCCATACTGTTCCAGTGTAATTCACAGCTAAATCTAGTCCCACCCCTGTAGTTGGGGTTCGTATTGTGGCTGTGCTTCTTGCTCTGGGACAGTAGCTGTCTGTGCATTCCTATGTATTTAAAGTCATTAGCTCTGCTGAAGGCCCAGTCACATGACCCTCTGAGCACATTCCCCGGCCTGCTCTCTCTGTCACTCACCCCTCTGTGTGTGATGTCATTGTGTCTATGCGTGTGTCTGTGTGATCTCATTGTGAGTCTTGTGTGTGTATGTGATGTCATTGTGTGTGTTATCTAGCATGGGTACAGCTTAAGCAGGTATGAGGTATGGGGAGCTGAATTCACACAGCTGTACCACTTTGGCTTTGACCCTCCCCACCCTCATCTCCAGGGAAATGAGTGCAAACCCAGCACATCTGACTGACTGAGGCCTGCCGCTGTTGCTGGGATGCTCCTTTATTAACTCACTCACTGCCGAGGGCGCATATATGCGCCCAAACTGCCAACGTTCTAGACTGCCAGGGGCGAATATATGCGCCCAACACGCATCAAATGTTGAAGCTTCATTTTCTAGCCAATTACAATATTGTTGCTGGGTAAATATATCATGAAACATTGAATAAACGTGATGTGGTATGTCAACATGTGTTGTGATTGGTTGAAATTTCATATAATGATATTACGGAGCTACAAGTAAGCTAGCTAACTTGCTAGCAAATTTGAAGAGAGCCACCTTAGCGGTCGTGTCTAGATAGGATAAAGGAGATTTCAAGAAGTGGTGCCCTAACCTATGACCACATTTGTTAGCCAAACTAAGGGTAAATCGTTTGGAAACTATAACCCAAGGTAACATTGAAGCTTAAAATCCCCTTTTATTTAACGTTACGTTATATGCTTAACTTCAACAAGCTGTAACGTTAACGTTAGTCAACTTTAACGGTAGGCGCCTAACATTAGACAGCTAACTAGCTAACGTTACCTAGGGTCTCCAGTTTCCCAACTTTTATTTGGACTTAACTTTCTGATTTATCCTACGTTTGGCTAACTTAATGCGCTATAGCCAGTGCTTGACGTGAGCCAGAACGAACCACTACACTGGCAAATAAAAAAAAAGTTAACCTACTGGCAAATGTTCTCGCATTCGCTATGCTACTTCTCATAAACTGTACATTCGCCCGTGAGATTCTCTTTCAAGTTTCATTCCCACAACAGTCACTGTACGTAAATCCATAACGATTCATTCAAGTGAGCCAATCCATTGACATGCCATTCAAACGGCACATGCTTTCTAAAACGTATCTTTCCTGTTTTTTTACTGCTTTTCGACAACGTGACTTGTCTTTCCCACTTCAAACGCTGGCTATAGCAAGCAAGATAGAAAGAGATGGGAGCAAGCTTTCAATTTGAATTTGGATATTGTGAGGAGTAGTTTTTGGGATTTGAAGATGAGGAAATAAATGAAGTGCTGAGAGAGGTGATCTGAAGTGGAGGGAGCGGACGATTAATTGATTGGGACGTTGAGAGATCTTATCAATTCTTATCTTATGCAATCCGTTCATGATCAGTGCTGACCTGTTCATTTTGAATATGCTCATATTTTCAAATGTCTAACGTTATTTAGTGTTCATTATTATTATTATTATATAACTTTACCAATCTACACATGTCTATAATTTATATTTATTGTTCACATTACCAAATAAAAATATGTACAGATAGGCTACAATGTGCATTTGAATACACAAAAATACCTTGTGGGGTGCGAGGGAGAGGGGTGGGGGCGGAGGAGCTGTGTCCATCGTCATTTGCATAAATTAACATACATTGGGAGTACTACTACCTTATGCGCCACTAGGCACGAAGAAGATAGGTAACATACATTGTACAAATGATTTCGTATAACTCGTATCAAACTGTCAAGCTAGACATTGCACATCAAATATGAATCAAGATTCAGCAACTGCATGGCCTATTTCTCACCTCAAATATTTTCAGAAACATATTTTCGTGGACTATTTAGGTGGAATAAGAGAATTGAACAGGACGCCACGTTGTACCGGTTTAAAAACGTGGAGGTGAAACAAAAGTAACGTAGCGGGTCTAACCAATCAGGTGCCGGCTGTTTCCGTTCTGGGCGATAACAATTACCCATATGACGTAGAGGTACCTCCAAAGAGGTACTCTGACATCACGATTGGGGCGGGGGCAGTGTGGGCAGCACAAAGACGCTTTTCTACCAGTTTCTTATGATATACAATATTATTTCAGAATTGTTGAAATAACGGAATGCATGTATAAGTTTCATAATAAGGTAGGCATACAAACGCCTTTACAGCGGGGGGGAAAAAGTGATCTAGTGTAGTTACCCTTTAAACACACCTGTTTTCCTTCTGGAAGGAATTGTCTTCCTTTAAGAGCGTTTACACTCTTACAGCTGATGGTGGGAGAGAATGTTCAGTAATCAAGCGAAAAACCTGTGGCCCCCAATGGCATTTAGGGTCTGAAAAATCAGTATTTCCTCATTTAATAAGGAGAAATCATAAGCATGATATTTTATGCCAGTATGTCAGTGTCCATAGTTTGCAGAACGCAGTATGGAGCCATTTGTATTGGATTGTGAACGTTAATGAATTCACTGCTTTGTTTTGTGATTTTCATTTTAAGGTCGGAGAAGAGGATGACCCTTCCCTCTAGATTCCAGAAAGAAGTGCAAGCTCACCTGTCCAGGAACTCTCAGCACAGCAGCGGTGAGTGGGGGAGCAGCCGTGGGGTGGAGGGGAGCTGTATGGAGATGCAGCGTGCGAGCAGGGAAGGCTGATTGTGCGGGGTGCGGGGTGGATGTGCTGTTTTAGCTCCTGCTGCTCACCAGAACGAGAACGTGGTCTCCGGGAAGCCCAGAGCGGCCCCTCCCCTGCACGTCGCCTACAACGCCCAGGTGGTCCAGAGCCGCCTCAAAGAGGTTCTCCACAAGTACAGCAATGGATTATGGGTATCCAAACTGCCCCAGCTGTACCGGGAGCTGTACAAACAGGACCTGCCCCCCGACGCGCTGAAAGAGCTGGAGCACTGGTCCCATATCTGCACGGTCTGTCTGCCTGTCTGTCCGTCTGCCTGTCTGTCCGTCTGCCTGCCTGCCTGTCTGTCTGTCCGTCTGCCTGTCTGTCCGTCTGCATGCCTGCCTGTCTGTCTGTCCGTCTGCCTGTCTGTCCGTCTGCATGCCTGTCTGTCTCTATCCGCCTGCAATCACATTCACACAGAACTGGAGAATGTAAGTGTGTTAGAGCTGCTCTGTGGTGTGTTCCAGGTGGAGAAGCCCTGCAGTACTAACACTGCAGAGAGGCTTCTGTACCCCTCTAAAGACCTGCGGCAGCCCAGACTCCCTGGTCCCAAAACCCCTGGTCCCACCTCCATCTTGCCCCCAGCCCGACCCAAGCCTTCACCCCTGCTCCCCACCCCCAGCCTGAGGCCTCCAGCCGTGGCCTCGACTCCCAGCCTGAAGGCAGTGGCCCCTGAGCTGAAGCCCTCGGCAGTGGCCCTGGCCCCTGAGCTGAAGCGGAAGCTAGCGGCGCTCCTGGGCAGGTATAGCAGTGGGCTGTGGGCCCAAGCCCTGCCCAAGCTCTTCCAGGAGGCCTACAAGACCCCGCTGCCCGACTGCGTTCTGGGGGACCTGGCTCTGCTGTCTGACATCTGCACCGTGGAGTACCCCATGCCGGACAACATGCGCAAGGCCATCCTGTACGCCCACGGACCCGCGGACACCGCGGCCCGCCCGCGCGCCCGCCAGGAGGCCAGCCGCCGCCTCAGCAGCCAGGCCGTCCCTCCGCTCGTCATCCCCGAAGAGGAGTACCCGTCCGTGCTGGTGGTGGAGGCCGGGAGCACCAATAGCGTGGTCCTCAGGCAAGGCCCCGCCCCCTGTAATGCCCCTCCCCCCTACTCAGCGAACTCAGCTCTGATAGGCTGCTTTCTGTGCGAATGGAGTAGATGAGATCCTTGTTGGACTTGTAGTGTAAACGCTGCTAGTGCTGATTTAACTGTGCTGTGGAGCTGTGAGCATTTTATTTATTCATTTATTTCACAGAGAGCCGCAGGATCTGCTGGGTTTATTTGTATCTCAGCACTTAATTGGTAATTTCAAACAGTTATTTATCTTTATTGACTGTGCAACAAAAGAGCTGGACTCCTCCCCTAACTGCACCCCAGCTTATAGCTCCTCATTGAACATGCAGTGATGGGTGTAGAACTGTGGAGTGTGTATGCTAGCTGTACTGTGATGTGTCCAGTGGAGTGTGTATGCTAGCTGTACTGTGATGTGTCCAGTGGAGTGTGTATGCTAGCTGTACTGTGATGTGTCCAGTGGAGTGTGTATGCTAGCTGTACTGTGATGTGTCCAGTGGAGTGTGTATGCTAGCTGTACTGTGATGTGTCCAGTGGAGTGTGTATGCTAGCTGTACTGTGATGTGTCCAGTGGAGTGTGTATGCTAGCTGTACTGTGATGTGTCCAGTGGAGTGTGTATGCTAGCTGTACTGTGATGTGTCCAGTGGAGTGTGTATGCTAGCTGTACTGTGATGTGTCCAGTGGAGTGTGTATGCTAGCTGTACTGTGATGTGTCCAGTGGAGTGTGTATGCTAGCTGACACGCGTCGCCCCCTGCAGGTACATCGGTGAGGGCTATTCACAGGCTCAGGAGCAGCTGGAGGATGAGATGAAGGAGTACTATAGCCAGGCCAACACGGCCAAGGCCCTGCCGTCCCCCTCCACAGGCCAGCTGGCTGCTGTCCGAGCCGAGGAAGAGGAGGAGGTGCTGCGCGCTCAAGTGCGCGAGGTTATGGACGACAAGGTCAAGGTAAGAGCGGTCATGTTCCAGTGAGGTTATGGCCGACAAGGTCAAGGTAAGAGCAGTCATGTTCCAGTGAGGTTATGGCCGACAAGGTCAAGGTAAGAGCGGTCATGTTCCAGTGAGGTTATGGCCGACAAGGTCAAGGTAAGAGCAGTCATGTTCCAGTGAGGTTATGGCCGACAAGGTCAAGGTAAGAGCGGTCATGTTCCAGTGAGGTTATGGCCGACAAGGTCAAGGTAAGAGCGGTCATGTTCCAGTGAGGTTATGGCCGACAAGGTCAAGGTAAGAGCGGTCATGTTCCAGTGAGGTTATGGCCGACAAGGTCAAGGTAAGAGCGGTCATGTTCCAGTGAGGTTATGGCCGACAAGGTCAAGGTAAGAGCGGTCATGTTTCTGCTCTGTCACACATTTTTAGTTTTATTGTCCCCTGTTGTGGATTTGCCTTTTTTGGCGGCTCATACTGGCCCTTTCCTCTGGGAACCCTGCAGGTTTATTACGTGGATCACGGGTTCTCGGAGATCATCGGGAAAGGGAAGCTTCTGGAACTGCACGAGAAGTTCTTCAGACTGCCCTTCCAGGCTGCCAAGTGCAAACTGGCCGGTGGGTGCAGTGCAGCATTGAGCTGATAGGGGGCAGTGTTTCAAAAGGGCCTCAAACTCCAGTCCTGGAGGGCTGCAGTGTCTGCTGCTTCTGTGGTTGTTTTCTTGGCGTGTTCTTAATATCCTTAATATCTTAATAGTTGTTCTTAATATAAGTTATAATTATTTCTATAGTTAGAAATAATTATAGATGATATAGTTATTTCTGGGTTTTCACTGATAATAGTATGGAGGATATTTTTTGCATACTGCCTGTAAAAACAGTGTGCAGTAAGTAATACACAGGATACAGGACACGGTAGATGGGGCTCTGATTGGGACAGCTCTTTGGCTAATTTAACAAAGCTAGCAACCTCTTGTGTTTCTCATTAGCTTGTTGCATATTAATGAAACACAATGACAGTCTTCAAGTTTAAGTTTGTAGCTACATTGCACCATAGTGGTTGAATGTTAGACGAATGTTAGCTTTATGGCTAATGCAAGCTATATTGGTTTTATGGCCTACTACTGTAATATAACCAGAAAAATCTCCTTGGTTAGCAATCAAGCTAAATATGAATGAAAGTTGCTAAATGTAATTACCATTATTACCCAATACTGAGTTAGACCTGCTGTTTTCAGGCCTGGAGACCTTCTGCCAGGAGCCAGCGGTACTGAAGAGGTTTGAGTCCCTGGCCTGTGGGAAGATCCTATTGGCCGAGATCCTGGAGAGGGACGACACGCCCCTGGTGGTGCTGTACGACACGTCGCAGGATGATGATGTCAACATCAACACCGCTTGCCTCAAGGCCCTGCACGACGATTCCCTGGGAAACCCCCTGCAGGTGATGTGAGGCCTAGTCCCAACCCCCCATAATTACCAGGCCCAACAGACAGCAGTATAGCGCGGCATGAACAGTTCAGGAACAAGAGAGTAAACTGCGCTCAAGGTTTCATTAACATGTATATTGACTGGTTGACCGTGTAGGTTATTAAAACCCAGACCCTGAGCCGACCAGAGGCTGGGTCAGAGGAGGATGGGCTCCCCCTTTGGGTCTGGTTCTTCCCAAGGTTTCTTCCTATCTGCCACACAGAATTTTTCCTTACCACTGTTGCCTTTGGCTTGCTCTTGTGGGGGTTTAGGCCAGGGTTTTCTGTGAAGCGTGTTGGCAATTATTTGTAAGATGTGTCGTATAAATACATTTGATTGATTGATCAATGCTAGCAGTAGCTACTGAGTCAGGCTGTGTTTATACAGTAGTGTTTTTAGTCATACTGATCCCGCAACACTCTCTCTCCTTTATTGTTAAGGGCGCAGTATGACATGCTCGAGTAGCTAAGGGCGCAGTATGACATGCTCGAGTAGCTAAGGGCGCAGTATGACATGCTCGAGTAGCTAAGGGCGCAGTATGACATGCTTGAGTAGCTAAGGGCGCAGTATGACATGCTCGAGTAGCTAAGGGCGCAGTATGACATGCTCGAGTAGCTAAGGGCGCAGTATGACATGCTCGAGTAGCACGGGTCTGTGTGTTCAGGTTACACTCACACACACCTGAGGTAATGTAATGTGCCTTTCGTCTCACAGGTGAACAGCACCTACGCCGACGTGTCTGTGACCAACGTCTGCTCCGACGGGACCATTTTCTGCCATCTGCCCTCGCGAGGTCAAGCCAAACTCCACAGCATCCTGCAAAAGGCCGAGGCCTACTTCCACTCGCAGGTAACCACAGCCTCTGGTTTCTGCACCCAAAACTAACGTGAACGTTGAGTGTTGCTCTGAGGGTTGTGGAATTAAGAGCGAGTGGTGATGTCATTTCCTGTGTCACAGGTGACTCCAGAGTTCCTGGTGTCCAAGCCGTTCTGTGGGAAGTGCTGTCTGGCCCGGTATAAGGGGCAATGGGTGCGAGTGGAGGTAAGAGCCCGGCTGTGATTGGTTACTGAACTTTCACCCCTCTGTTCCTTCATACATCATATGCAGTCTAATTACTACACTAGTGATGGGGATACGGATATGAACCGGTCTGTAACCAGCACTGGCTCATTAGATACAGCAGCATCCTGTTTAAAATGTATACTGTATTTATTCCCAAATTGTCTCACTTAAGCTATTCTACTCAATTGTTTTTACAGTCTTCAAAAACACCATTGCCTCTGTCCAATCTAAAGGTGATTTGTCTAACTGGAACTTGAAGTGTTTCTGGGAAAATTCAGCTGCTTTTCAACAGCAGAACCTAGGGGAAGGCATTTGGTAGGAAACTAAGTGTGAGATCATTTGTTGAACTGGTGTCCCTGTAGGGCAGCTGTGCTTCAGCGGCGCCCCTGTAGGGCAGCTGTGCTTCAGCGAGCATCCCTGTAAGGCAGCTGTGCTTCAGCGAGCGTCCCTGTAAGGCACCTGTGCTTCAGCGAGCGTCCCTGTAGGGCAGCTGTGCTTCAGCGAGCGTCCCTGTAGGGCAGCTCTGCTTCAGCGAGCGTCCCTGTAGGGCAGCTGTGCTTCAGCGAGCGTCCCTGTAGGGCAGCTGTGCTTCAGCGAGTGTCCCTGTAGGGCAGCTGTGCTTCAGCGAGCGTCCTGTCTCTTCTCCTCTCAGATCACCAACCTGCATGGCAGCCGGGTCCTGGACATCCAGTTTGTGGATCTGGGAGTTCCTGCCTCTGTGGAGGTGATCGAGCTGAGGGAGGTCCCGCCCCCTTTCCTGCACGAGCTTGTGGCCATTCCGCCCCAGGTCAGCTGTCCACGTCATGCATGGGGGAGGGAAGTGTGTGCGTGCGTGACATTGTTGTAACTGGGAACTGTATTGTAATATAAACGTGATCTAATCCTTTTATTTCTTATTTTTTGGATTGGCAAATGGCCTTGAAAGCATTGAAATTTGTAGAGTGGTGTATATTGAGTGCTGTAAGTATAGCGGCCCCCTGGTTTGAACACTGTTCTGGTAGAGCGGTGTATATTGAGTGCTGTAAGTATAGCAGCCCCCTGGTTTGAACACTGTTCTGGTAGAGTGGTGTATATTCAGTGCTGTAAGTATAGCGGCCCCCTGGTTTGGACACTGTTCCTGGTAGAGTGGTGTATATTGAGTGCTATAAGTATAGCGGCCCCCTGGTTTGAACACTGTTCTGGTAGAGTGGTGTATATTGAGTGCTGTAAGTATAGGAGCCCCTTGGTTTGGACACTGTTCTGGTAGAGTGGTGTATATTCAGTGCTGTAAGTATAGCGGCCCCCCTGGTTTGGACACTGTTCCTGGTAGAGTGGTGTATATTCAGTGCTGTAAGTATAGCGGCCCCCTGGTTTGAACACTGTTCCTTGTAGAGTGGTGTATATTCAGTGCTGTAAGTATAGGAGCCCCTTGGTTTGGACACTGTTCTGGTAGAGTGGTGTATATTCAGTGCTGTAAGTATAGCAGCCCCCTGGTTTGGACACTGTTCCTGGTAGAGTGGTGTATATTGAGTGCTGTAAGTATAGCAGCCCCCTGGTTTGGACACTGTTCCTGGTAGTGGTGTATATTCAGTGCTGTAAGTATAGCAGCCCCCTGGTTTGGACACTGTTCCTGGTAGTGGTGTATATTCAGTGCTGGAAGTATAGCAGCCCCCTGGTTTGGACACTGTTCCTGGTAGTGGTGTATATTCAGTGCTGTAAGTATAGCAGCCCCCTGGTTTGAACACTGTTCTGGTAGAGTGGTGTATATTCAGTGCTGTAAGTATAGCGGCCCCCTGGTTTGGACACTGTTCCTGGTAGAGTGGTGTATATTCAGTGCTGTAAGTATAGGAGCCCCTTGGTTTGGACACTGTTCCTGGTAGAGTGGTGTATATTGAGTGCTGTAAGTATAGCGGCCCCCTGGTTTGGACACTGTTCCTGGTAGAGTGGTGTATATTGAGTGCTGTAAGTATAGCGGCCCCCTGGTTTGAACACTGTTCTGGTAGAGTGGTGTATATTGAGTGCTGTAAGTATAGCGGCCCCCTGGTTTGGACACTGTTCCTGGTAGAGTGGTGTATATTGAGTGCTGTAAGTATAGGAGCCTCCTGTGGTCTGAATCAGTCCCTCTCTCCACAGGCTATTAAGTGCTGTCTGGCAGACCTGTCTATGAAGGTGGGCTCCTGGACCCCAGACGCCGTGCTGTGGCTGAGAGACGCCGTGCTCAACTCCACTGACTGCAGCATGAAGGCCAGTAATCGGCACAGTGTCCCCTAGGGCAGTGGAGGAGAACAGCAGTCGTGGAGGGCCAGATCTGCTTGTCATGCTCTTAATTATTTAATTAGCCCAAAGGAGTTATTTAAAGGGGACATGAAGCACTTGGTAAAGTGGCTCTGGTTCGTTATCTTTACCCTAAATTAGATGTGACCGAGCGTTCAATTCTCAAACCGGCCCGTATTTGCAGGAAAAAGAAGTTAATGTTTGCTTTTTTTCCCCACTAGGGCGCAGCCATCTTGGACCAACTGCGGTCGTGACGTCACTAGGTCGGTTGGTCTCGGCTGCTCAATGTAGTACTATGGGAAAATAGCTGACTTTCAGAAAGCTGAATGATGTATCGAGAATAGTAAAACAAAAAATGCAGACGGTCCTTTTGTATTGCCCCGAGATGCTCAAATGAGTATTACCGAACAAAACTTAATTTAAAACTTAATTTCCACAAGCTGCTTCTGACCATAGCCTACTAATGCTGTGGCCTGACGAGCCGGCAACTGCAGCGCCGCTGCATTGCCTTGATATATTAGTCAACAGCCTGCAAATATGTACCTACCACGACCTAGCATCACAAGCTAACGCTTATTTTCTATAGGCAATATTAGTTAGACACGACTTTAGCTCCCAAACCGTTTATCAAGGCAATGCAGTGGCGCAGCAGAACCGGCTTGTCAGAGCCTATGTAATTACAGCATGGTCAGAAGTTAAGTTTTATTGGGTAATACTCATTTGAGCATCTCGAGGCAATACAAAAGGACAGTCTATGCGTTTTTTGCTTCATTTTTTCCTCACGATACATCGTTGAGCTCTCTGAAAGTCAGCTATTCTCCCATAGTAATACATTGAGCAGCGGAGACCAACCAACCTAGTGACGTCATGACCACAGTTGGTCCAAGATGGCTGCGCCCTAGTGGGGAAAAAAGCAAACTTTAACTTATTTTTCCTGCAAATACGGGCCGATTTGAGAATTGAACGCTCGGTCATATCTAATTTAGGGTAAAAAGTTAAGGAACCAGAGCCACTTTACCGAGTGCTTGATGTCCCCTTTAAGGAGCCCATTTAATGGGCTTGATGCTTCACTCCATAGATCAGGGTTCCAGAAGCAGTGATGTAGAGAAGCTTCATGTGCAGATTTTGTTTTTTGTAAATGAGGACAGAGGTGAGCTGTACGGATAGCCATGTGACCCCCATTACATTACATTAGTCATTTGGCAGACGCTCTTTTCCAGAGCAACGTACATAGTGCATTTTCAAACTAGGAACACCTAAACACCTAAAAGGTAAATACGAATTCAAGTACCAGGCGTAGTCAGTATGATTTTTAAAATATTGATGATTGGCGTGTACAACAGTAAGCCAATAAGTAACCTTACAAGTATTAACTAGAAGCTTGAACCACTTAAACAAGGATTCATAAAACACAATCAAGGGAGGTCACAAGGAGGTAGGGAGGGGTGGAGAGAGGTGCAGCTTCAATCTGCGCTTGAAGGCGGTCAGACTTTCTGTTGTTCTGACCTCCACGGGGAGCTCATTCCACCACCGTGGGGCCAGGACAGACAGACGTCGAGACCGGGTGCTAGAATGAATTCGGGAGTGGGGGGGGGGGGGGGGGGGGGTACCAGTCGTCCTGAGGAGGCGGAACGCAGGGATCTGGTAGGTGTGTAGGGTCTGATGAGCTTTTGGAGGTATGGAGGGGCAGATCCTCGGACTGCCTGGAAGGCGAGCACCAATGTTTTGAATTTGATGCGAGCCATCACATGTAGCCAGTGGAGGTCAATGAGCTGGGGGGTGACATGGGAGTGTCGGGGGAGGTTGAAGACCTGCTGCTGCGTTCTGGATAAGCTGAAGGGGTCTAATGGCCGATGCTGGCAGGCCAGCCAGGAGAGAGTTGCAATAGTCCAGGCAGGACAGCACCATCGCTTGGACCAGGAGCTGGGTTGAGTGGGTGGTGAGGAAAGGACGGATTCTCCTGATGTTGTACAGGAAGAACCTGCACGCCCGGGTTACCACTGCGATGTTCTCGGAGAGGGACAACCTGTTGTCCATCACCACTCCGAGGTTCCTGGCACAGGGCGTTTGGGTCAGTGGAGTGTCCCCTAGGGAAATGGAGAGATTGAGAGGGGGAGAGGTTAGAGCAGGAATGTAGATGAGCTCAGTCTTGCCTGGATTGAGCTTGAGATGGTGGTTGTCCATCCAGCTCTGGATGCCTCTCAGGCAAGCAGAGATGCGGGCTGACACCTGAGTGTCAGAGGGTGAGAAGGAGAGAAAGAGTTGAGTATCGTCAGCATAGCAGTGGTAAGAAAGACCATGAGCAGTGATAACAGGGCCAAGGGATTTGGTGTAGGTGGAGAAAAGGAGGGGACCAAGGACTGAGCCCTGGGGGGACTCCTGTGGTAAGGGGCCGGGGGTGCCGATACTTTACCAGCCCAGGTAACCTGGGAGGAGCGCTCCGAGAGGTAGGACTCAATCCAGGCCAGGGCCGAGCCGCCGATCCCCGCTGCAGACAGGGACGACAGGAGGATGGAGTGATCTACGGTGTCGAAGGCGGCAGAGAGGTCTAGGAGTATTAGCACAGAGGAGAGGGAGGCTGCCCGAGCTGCGTGAAGCATCTCGCTGACGGAGAGGAGTGCGGTCTCCGTTGAGTGGCCAGGTTTGAAGCCGGACTGGTGGGGGTCTAGCAGGTTGTTCTGGGTAAGGAAAGAAGACAGTTGGTTAGAAACAGCACGTTCAATGAACTGTGTTTATGAGATGAGCCGTGTGTGTGTGTGTGTGTGTGTGTGTGTGTGTGTGTGTGTGTGTGTGTGTGTGTGTGTGCGCGTGCGTGTGTTAGATCTCACCTGGATGCCGCTCCGCCCTGCAGGTGTCCCAGCTGGATGAAGCCCGAGGCCTGGTGCACATCTACCTGTTCCCCTCCAGCAGCGCCCCGGAGCCCAAGCCCAGCATCAACCAGCAGATGCTGGAGTCTGACCTGTGGAAGCATCAAGGCCGACGCCTTCCTGACCAGCGGGAGCCCCGCCCGGGCCCTGACCACACCCCCTGCCCCCAAACCGGCCCCGCCCCCCGCAGCTGGAGACCGGGGATGCCCCCCGCCACCCCCCTCCCCTGCCCCTGCCCCCCGCCCCCGCCGCCCCCCCTCCAGCTGCCCCCCTTAATGCAGTTACCCCAGACGGGGCACAACATGGACATCTACGTGTCTGTGGCCTGCCACCCCCGGGCACTTCGTCCTGCAGCCCTGGCAGGAGCTGTACAAGCTGGTGGTGCTGATGGGGGAGATGATCCTCTACTACAACAAGATGGAGGAGAAGCAGCTCATCAAGGCGGAGAAGAACCACATCTATGCTGCCAAGGTGGAGACTAAGTGAGTACTGACTGGGAGGAGCGGTTCTGGTACCGGAGCAAGCCGTGTCCTGTGTGAGCGACGGACGTTAAAAACGCTGTCTGTTATAGAGGAGAGAACAACTCCCTACAGCCTGTATACAAGGCCAAAGATAGCCTGCAGGCCACTCACTGCATGCTCTAATGCCATCCTGCAGCCTGTATACAAGGCCAAAGATAGCCCGCAGGCCACTCACTGCATGCGCTAATGCCATCCTGCAGCCTGTATACAAGGCCAAAGATAGCCCGCAGGCCACTCACTGCATGCGCTAATGCCATCCTGCAGCCTGTATACAAGGCCAAAGATAGCCTGCAGGCCACTCACTGCATGCGCTAATGCCGTCCTGCAGCCTGTATACAAGGCCAAAGATAGCCTGCAGGCCACTCACTGCATGCGCTAATGCCATCCTACAGCCTGTATACAAGGCCAAAGATAGCCCTCAGGCCACTCACTGCATGCGCTAATGCCATCCTGCAGCCTGTATACAAGGCCAAAGATAGCCTGCAGGCCACTCACTGCATGCGCTAATGCCATCCTGCAGCCTGTATACAAGGCCAAAGATAGCCTGCAGGCCACTCACTGCATGCGCTAATGCCATCCTGTTTACTGTTGCTTTCATTATCATTTCTAAGTATTATAGCTACAAAACGGAAGAATGCAGTTTTAATCGATGGATTCAAATCTGTGCTTTTCCCAGACTGAGTAGAGTGAGTCTAGAGGCCTTAACTCAGCCGTAGTTGTTTCTGGATAAACTGTGACATAAAAACTGATTATGTAATTTAGCCTGATTATTTGTGAGATCTGACATTATAACTGCATGTATTGATAAGCTCATGACTGACAGTTAACTGTTTCTGCGTGTCTGTATAAAATGTCTTACTGTGGTCTAATCTGAGTGAACTAGTGTTGCTTTGTAGAATTAATTATTTATATGAGCCAGGTGTAATTGGTGGAAAGACTTGTACAGACTTACACATAATTAACCCCCCCATCCCGTCCCATCCCGTCCCACAGCTGGCATCGGGTGCTGGTGAAGGGGGTTTTGACCAATGGGCTTGTGTCTGTGTACGAGCTGGACTATGGCAAGCACGAGCTGGTTAACTGCACCCAGCTACGGCCACTCATCAATGAGTTCCGCCAACTGCCCTTCCAGGGCATCACCGCACAGCTGGCAGGTATGGACCTGACGCCATGCCTCTGCTGCTACAAACTCCTCCCACTGTCCCCAGGCCCCTCCCCCTCTCTCTCCCAAACTCCTCCCACTATGTCCCAAAAACCCTCCCCCTCTCACAGGCCCAGTCCTGCCTGCCCCCAACCCCTCTCTCTGTACCAAGCCCTTCCCCCTTTGCCTCAAACCCCTCCCTCTCTGTCCCAAGCCCTTCCCCCTTTGCCTCAAACCCCTCCCTCTCTGTCCCAAGCCCTTCCCCCTTTGCCTCAAACCCCTCCCTCTCTGTCCCAAGCCCTTCCCCTTTTGCCTCAAACCCCTCCCTCTCTGTCCCAAGCCCTTCCCCCTTTGCCTCAAACCCCTCCCTCTCTGTCCCAAGAGAATAAAATATGGGCCGGAATATACTTCCAGGTGCATTGTGGGTATCGAGGAATTAGTATCCACCAATCAATTTAGAATTTGGTCTTTTGCCAAAGCAACTTACAAAACTGCATCTTGTATGGAAAGCAAACACCAACAGAGCAACAGATCATAATCAGACAATTACAATCGGATGAGTGCCCACATTGTACACCTACACCTGCAACATCTCTGTCTTTCTTTAGTGGACACCTGCAGGTAGACTTCAGCAATCGCTCTGTTCTATTGGTTGTTACCAACATAGTCCGTGATTGGTGAAGCTAGTCTTTGTTTTCTACCAGTAAGGTGACATCACATCTGCCTTATCCCTGGTTACCATGTGCCGAATTATGGACACACTGTGGCTCTATGAACCGAGAACTCGCTATCGTATGATATTTTTGGCCCACTGATTTCAACCAATCACTGGCTGCGTTCATATGCCCATTTCATCAATGCAGCCTTTTTCTCCTCCTTTTTTCTTTCCTTGGAAAAATATTTGGCTTCAAATAGGCTGGTGATTGACAGCTCACTGTCACCCACCTCTCATTAATCACGGCTTTATACCCAGTGTGAGCTTGATGAATAAATGCCTCCGTATCGTTTGACAAATGAAAACTACATTTATCATTATTTTAAAATCTTTATCTCATGGTGGCCTCTAGGGAGCCCTCTAGTGATCAGAAAAAAGTATTGCAGTTCTTTACTCATTTACACAGGGCTACAGATTGAGCCTCATCAAACAACAATTTGACAATATTTTTAAGAGTCTGGACTGTTGGTTAATTTATTAATATTTGCACACTAATATTTAGGACTTGTATTAATTGATCTGAAGTAAAATTCATGTTCAGTTTCAGCCAAATTCATATAAAAGTTAAATGAAGGACCTGCAAATGAACTTGTCTGTACCTGAGATTATTTTAACTTTTACTCGACTGTCTGACGACTACTTCCCATACCCCCCCCCCCCCCGCAGGGGTGAAGCCCAGACAGTGGTCGGAGGAGGCTTCCATTGTGTTCCGGAACCACGTGGAGAAGAAGCCACTGGTGGCGCAGGTGGAGTCTGTGCAGGGAGGCTGGTAATGCGTGGGACAGGAAGGCGGTGGTGTATCTGGTGGACACCTCGCACGAGGAGAAGGACGTCTGGGTGCACGACATCATTTCCGAGCTCGCCGAGGAGCAGAGCAAGGCAGCGTAGCGCCCCCTGCTGGCCGAGCAGCCCTGTACAGCGTTCAAACTGTTTACAGCTCCCATCCATTCACATAGCAAGTGCTCTACGTGCTCCAAAATCAACTCCACTTAAACACTCAAACCGCACTGATTTAAGATGGTTTACAAAGGTCTTTTTTTTCATTAAGATATCCACAAGCTATTGAGAGCTGAACTCTCCCCCTGGTTTGTTCATTACAGTGCAACCATGTGTCTTAATAGCTGTTCTGCTTGGTTGGTGTTTTTTTTCTTTGTGTCCTGAAATCCTTGAGTTTTTGAAGAAGCATCACTGTGTTTAAGCGTTTGGGTTTCCTTCATCCTGGTTTGTGCACATAGTTTATTTGTGTTCTTTATGAAAGCGTGTGTTCAGGGCAGCGAGGAGACAGGTGGATGCATTGTTCTCAAAGGAACTTCTGGGAGGGAGTGTTGCTCGAGATCAATATGCATTCTGTATAAACTTGTATGACTGAATTGAAATCCTTTGTTTTGTTATATATAAGATTTACATTAAGGTTAACTGCCCATATCGAATGCTGTAGAAATGGTTAACTAAATACGGTTTTTTTTGGCTGCAGTTTGTTACATTTCATTAAAAAAATATATGTACATAAAGAACTGTGTGATACTTTTTGTCATAATTTAAACAATGTAGCGTAATGTAACTAATCTGTGAATAAAATGTAGCTGCAGGAGTGAAGTGGCGCTATTGAGTAAAGTTGTAAACATGATTTAACAGTTCACAGTTTCTATTTAGCCATAATCTAAGACCTGGTCCTTTGAGCGTAGTGCCCGCGGTTAAATACTGGCTCCGAATGAACACGGACAAAGATGACATCACTTGACTGGCAGTCCGGCGGAGGGGAGGACACTGGAGACTCCGTCAGGGCTCTGGCAGCGCCGTCCCGTCCTCCGCACTGTACCACACTTGGAGAAACCTTCCCAGTAAAGACCTCTCGCTCACCGCACCTGTCAGCTCACATTCGGAGGGTTTTATGCGGTCCCCTCGATAGTGTTCGCCTGTGAGGTAAGGACAATTTATTCGTCGCTTCAACCTGTGAGTTTGTGTGACTTTCCCGTCTGCCCCGAAAAGAAACCATATCTGGTCAAACTATTCAGCTGTCACAAAGCGGGACCCACTCGCTATAAATAGACTGTTGTAACCAATGGAAAAGGCTGTTGAGGGTCGGCCGGCGAAGTTATTTCGCTGACCGCAGATATCGTTTTGTACAATGTTTTAATGCATTTTAATCGCATTTATCTCGAGAGTGCTATAAAATGTGATATAGTATCACGGACCTGTTGAATAGGTCGCCTAGATACTGCAAGTGATTGGGTTAGGCTACATCTTGCACACATTTGTAGAATTAATAATGCTTGGATAAAAGTTTACCTACAATTCGCGATTTAATCGACGTCGTTTAGATGATTTGGAACACACGTAAACGTAGTTCAGTCCTGTGTTAGCAAAAAGAAACTACGAAAGGAGAAATTGTAGCCTAATAGGCTAAACAGAAATGATATAGGCTATGCAACAAACAAGAGAAAATAGAATGTGCAAACTTGTTCATATCGTCGGTCAATTTTAGTATTAAAACGAACTTGTGGTTAGCCTACGTGATAAGTGTAGGCTATTTTAATGCGGAATCTCGCGTATTATGTAGCCTAATGTAAGTGCAAGACTTAGATTAATGTCAACAGTCTCAAATTTTCCTTAAAGGCATTGGTAATGGTCAACGAATTAAACGCCAGTTTTTGTGTATAAATGTTACTTAAATTGTAGTCTCGGTGGTCAGAAAAAAGTTGTCCCTGCAGATGAATATATATTTTACATGTGTTTTGACTCAAAATGCTATTTTAAGTACTTTTCTAAAGACACATTCATTTTAATAGTTTTTATGTGTAATTTTAAGAACAAATGTGTTGAATTTGTCATTATTCTTGAAAGCGACGCCAAACTGAGCATGTCGTCGTGTTCCGTCAGGGTGTGGGGGTCTGCCAGTAAGTCCTGACACGAATTCCAATAAACGGGTACATGGTAGGCTACACCCCAGTTTACGAGGTAAATCCCTGGACTTGTCTAAATATCCCGCCAGTGTACGTAATAGGGCTTTAATAAAAAATTTAAAACAATTGGTTGGCACACATTTTCCTTCTGCTCGAATCTGACGGGCTCCACTTCTGAGAAAAAGTCTGTTTTGACAACAGTGTAGCCGCTGCTTGCCATTTAATCCAAGGGGAACGAAAATAACCATGGAAGACTGGTATTGGGCTAAAATAAAGTGAATCTGCTTACGCTGAAAGTAACTGGTTAGCGGCCTGTTGACTACAACTGCTCTTACGAGAGGACCTCGTTTCAGTTGGTCCAAGTGGAAACCAGGCCTAAAAATAAGCACTGTTCTCTGAATGTCTGTGCTGTGACCATGGAGGCTGTTTTTATCAGCTGTTTCACTGAGTGTTGGAGTTTGGAAGGGCAGGATCAACCCACTGGCCTTGGCCCTGAAGCAGGAGGGCCCCTGTTTGCTGCTTCCACTTTTTACACCCTGTTCTCCCTTGATGAGCTCCAGAATTATTTGCCACAGTTGGCAAAATACCTACTTTGCACTCACAGCAGCTGGGTGTGGAGTCAGAGCGGAAAGGAGCGTGTAGATTTATGGCCAAGTGTCCAAGAGTAGTTCAGGTCAGGGGTCAGTTTAGCCTTTTAGCTCATAATGGATACGGTTAGGACGTGGACAGGGTGAAGCTGATCCTAGATCAGCGCTCCTGCTCTGAGAAGCTGTATCACTATGGGGCCCAGATCTCAGTAAATTGTTCACGAGTGATGTTCCGGGCTGACTCTCCTGCCCTCCTCTTCCTGCAGACGCTCATCTCAGACGCTCTGTGTGGGTGGGCACCTGGTCGGCAGCTTTTCCCCTCCCCCTCCTCGTTTTCCCCCCCCCCCCCTTCCTCCTCCGCCATGTCGTACAGGAAGGAAATGGAGAAGTATCGGGACGTGGACGAGGACGAGCTGCTGAAGAAGCTCTCAGAGGAGGAGCTGCAGATGCTGGAGGATGAGCTGGAGGAGCTGGACCCAGACGTGAGTCTGCAGTACCTGTACACTTACCTGCACATTACACCTATAAACCTACCTGTGCACCACACCTGTACACTTACCTGCACATTACACCTATAGACCTACCTGTACTCTAACCTACATACCACACCTGTACTCTTACCTGCGCACCACCCCGGTACACTCACCTATACATCACAACTGTACACTCACCTGCACATCACACCTATAGACCTACCTGTACTCTAACCTACATACTACACCTGTACACTTACCTGCACATCACACCTATAGACCTACCTGTGCACCACACCTGTACACTTACCTGCACATTACACCTATAAACCTACCTGTGCACCACACCTGTACACTTACCTGCACATTACACCTATAGACCTACCTGTACTCTAACCTACATACCACACCTGTACACTTACCTGCACATTACACCTATAGACCTACCTGTACTCTAACCTACATACCACACCTGTACACTTACCTGCACATCACACCTATAAACCTACCTGTACTCTAACCTACATACCACACCTGTACTCTTACCTGCGCACCACCCCGGTACACTCACCTATACATCACAACTGTACACTCACCTACACAACAGACCTGTAACCTTACCTGTACACCACACTTTTCCTGCACATCACTCATACATTTTTAGGGCATTTCGCACACTTTTATCCAGCTTGCTTTTTTTTACATGAGACGTATTTTATACAGGCAGATTTATACTACAGCAGTTCAGGTTTAAGTAGCTTTGCTCACTATAGTGTCACACCTGGGAATCCGTAATGCGGCCCACCTGGGCCTCTGCTACTCAACGCTTTATTCTGTTGTGTTTAAGATTAGTGCCACTGTGTCATGCTGTTCCTCTGCTAATTCCGTTGGGCCTGTCTGGTTTGTTGCAGAATGGAAATAACAAATCCAGAGCTGCTGTTGGTGATATTGTTCAGAGTTCCAGTTTCAAACAGCCGGTGGTCTTACCTGCGGGTTTTTATAGACGTGACCGTGAGAAGCCGCCGGCGTGCGGTCTCTGCGCAGCGGTTAAACGTCATCTCTCAGGCTCTGAGGGTGGCCCGTTGAGGCTGGGCTCCTCAGGAATCCCGCTATACGCTTGGTCCCGCGGTCGCTATGAGCACGATCGCCATGCACACGGTCGCTATGAGCGCGATCGCCATGCACACAGGGATTGCAGCTGTAACAGTGCTGCCTGTCATCACTGACTCCTGTGTCTCACTGGCCTCTCTGTCCGGCGCGCCGCACTCCTGGGTCCATAGCGCTGATCTCAGATCAGTTTCCCGTGTCCACATCCTACCTTTGTCCCCTTACCAGCTAAAGGGGCAAAACTGACCCCAGATCAGTTTTCCAGTTCAGTTTCAGTCATTGAGTGTTGGCCGATGTTGTTGGGAATGGTGCAGTTCTCAGTATGTGGATGAAGGGGTTGGGATTTACCTGTCTGAGATCAGGTGAGGAGATGTTTTAAAAGGGTTGTGTGACTCATGGCTGCGGAGCTCCAAGGCTGAGCTCTCCACTGGCTTTCAGACCCCCCCCCCCCCCACTCCGGACAGAAACCCCCATGAGTCAGTCTGTGTTTCTCCATGCGTATCGAGTAGCGGCCCCATCTGGAGATGCGATTGAGTGCCTGGCTGGGCTGGTATCAGACACTATGATTAGCTGTTGTGTTTTAGCGCTAGCAGGGCTAAGAATAGTGCGTTTGACGGGCAGTGAGATGATCGCTCCACTCTCGTCTTGCTGGCTTCTTTTTGTTCACAACGGGGCTCTGTAAACACGGGGTGATATCTCCAAGGCCCCCTTTCCATTATCCTGTCTGATAAAATGTTACTTAAGTACCTACAATTTTTTGAGTGAGGCCCAGCGTACTGATGCGTAGTTGTGTGCTGAGTATTTCATCCTGTCTGACAGCAGCGATATTTGACACCACGTTTACCCAGAGGTCTTATGGAGGGCAGGGTTGGCGATAAGTGATGCATTGTTTCAGTTATTAGTGTTATTTTTAGCTTCCTGTTGATCGTTACCATGCAGGTCAGTTATCACGTACAGTAGTGTTGAGTGCTGATAAGGCCTCTGGACTGGCTGCTGTAGGCTATCCCTTAACCCTTTAAGGTGTAAGATATGTGATTAGAGTGTTCTTAACTGAACATTCTAATGCTGATGTAACAATCACTACTTGAAACTAATGGAGTTCTAGAACACTGGCTTAGAATTTTGAAAAAAAACATTCCAAAGAACCTTCTCTTCAAAGGGTAACTTAAAGGTCTATTTTTACACTGATTGTGAATTCATTGAGCTACTCTGTTGATTATGTTTGTGTAATATATCTGCTCTGTATATGCATATGACTTTGGTTTCAATGATTCAAAATGGCACTGAGCAAGGGGCCCATATTCATAAAGCATCCTGGAGTAAGAATATTGATCCAAGGTCAGTTTTGGCCTTTAAGCTCATAATGGAGGAGGTTATGATGTGAACAGGAGAAACTGAACCTAGATTAGAGGTTCTTTATAAATTCGGGCAGATGTGTGTGTGCTTCATCTTTGAGATTTTTACGCTGGTTCATGGCTTCCTGTATTTGGGTTCAGAACACTCATGGCTTCCTGTATTTGGGTTCAGAACGTTCAGGGCTTCCTGAGTTTGGGTTCAGAACGCTCATGGCTTCCTGTATTTGGGTTCAGAATGCTCATGCCTTCCTGTATTTGGGTTCAGAACACTCATGGCTTCCTGTATTTGGGTTCAGAACGTTCATGGCTTCCTGTGTTTGGGTTCAGAACGCTCATGGCTTCCTGTATTTGGGTTCAGAACGCTCATGGCTTCCTGTATTTGGGTTCAGAACGTTCATGGCTTCCTGTGTTTGGGTTCAGAACGCTCATGGCTTCCTGTATTTGGGTTCAGAACGCTCATGGCTTCCTGTATTTGGGTTCAGAAGGCTCATGGCTTCCTGTATTTGGGTTCAGAACGCTCATGGCTTCCTGTATTTGGGTTCAGAACGCTCATGGCTTCCTGTTTTTGGGTTCAGAACGCTCATGGCTTCCTGTGTTTGGGTTCAGAATGCTCATGGCTTCCTGTGTTTGGGTTCAGAACGCTCATGGCTTCCTGTGTTTGGGTTCAGAACGCTCATGGCTTCCTGTTTTTGGGTTCAGAACGTTCATGGCTTCCTGTGTTTGGGTTCAGAACGCTCATGGCTTCCTGTGTTTGGGTTCAGAACGCTCTGCTGCCAGCTGGGTTCAGGCAGAAGGACCAGACTAAGAAGGCCCCCACCGGAACCTTCCAGAGAGACAACCTGCTGGCTCACCTGGAAAAACAGGCCAAGGAGCACCCCGACAAGGAAGACCTGGTGCCCTACACCGGCGAGAAGAGAGGTAGGCCCCGTGTGCGTGAGCGTGAGCGTCTGCGCGTGTGCGTGAGCGTCTGCGCGTGTGCGTGAGCGTCTGCGCGTGAGCGTCTGCGCGTGTGCATGAGCGTCTGCGCGTGTGATGTACGATTCAGATCA